>JARHVA010005154.1:600000-872500 GCA_037957365.1 Torreya grandis | reverse complement strand
ATTCCTATCTATAAATTATCTATCTAACATTTATCAAGAGGAAATATATCATTTTCACATTGAGAGCAACATCCTCAAATATTCTAAATTAGATATTAATCAATAGAGAAAGCCTTAGTCAAGTCTAAAGCATACAAGTTAGGTCAATTTTGCATATTTTCAAGTGTCAAAAGTTAGGTTACAAGTTGAATTTATATTATTAGATCAATGTTGCACAAATACACCTAATTGGGAGAACTAAATTCCATTTGAGTCCTCTTTAGAGTATTGGAATCATGGGCATCATTTAACCATTCAGTGGAGGTGGTTGGCATTAGCTCAACCTATCTTGTTCATTCTTTTTTTCAAGTAAATCTAGTGTCAAGAGTGGGATTAAGGTTTTAAGGTGAATAAGATATAATTATGGACATGTACATAACAACAAGCTTCTAACATGTCATCAAAAAATGGTCTAGAAGTAGGCATAATAATATATGTCAAACAGTCTAACACATCTCACATAGACATTTTCAACACACATTAGACACCTTTGGTTACCACAAGCATCCAGCTTCTACCAGATTTATTTAGGTAGGTCTAGACAATTTCTAAATCTGAATGACTCCTTATCTAGTTTTAGTCCCTCTTACCACATACACACAATCTCAGACCCAAACATACTAGTAACAAGTAAGGTACTCTAGTTTTCTTAGTCATTTATTTAAATAGTAAAATACAATTGAACAATTGATTTTAGATATATATCTACATAATTTATATATACTTTATACAATCTAAATTTTCATAGTTTTATGCTTGTTTAGATAATCAATCCAAAATAAATTAAATTAATTACCATTTATGATAGGGGCTTACATTTATTCCTACTTGGCTCTTAGTTTTTATTAACACTGACGTATTTGACATTCTATTATCATGACCAAGGATACATAAAATGCATGTGATCCCATCTTTGGTACATCAATGCTTAAAGTATATCCACAATAAGAGTGGTTATAATTCTGGTTGCTCCTTATGAATACCCAATATAACCTAAGAAATCTACTCTTACATTTCCATAACAACCTATTATAAAACTTGCATAGGTTTAACCTCCAAAAATAAACTAGATATAAGTGATTGATTTTCATCAATGACCAACTATCCAACATCCTTCACATTAGCTAACTAGTCGAGTTCAATAGATATTACCTAGTCCATCATGTCTTAAAATAGTTTCCCATAATCTTTGTGAGTGTGTTCCACAAGGAACATAAATGCATTCTCCTGATATACAACAGAGTCTATATGTTACTATGACTACTAAAAATACATAGCCTATGCATGATCATATCAACTATGATTATGATAATGGATATTTTATAGCTCGTGAACACTTCTCCAATTAAACAATGATATATGTGTTACTACTTGCCTATAGCATATGACATTTGAACCAATTGATCCAAGACCTACACTGAGCATCCCCTTGATAGGAACATAGGTTAGTTCAAACATAGTTCAATAAAATTTTCAAAAATGCAAATAAATAAATAAATACATAAATTAAATATTCAAAAAAATACAAAACCAAGACCTATGTATGGAATATTTTTCTTGTACATAGTTGATTGATGTTATTTGCCATATACATGGTGAGTTACATATACATTTTATACACATGTATTTTCCATGATATGCATGAGTTAGATGTAGGACATGCATATTACATACAATACATGGGCATACATCTATGTGTGACATTGTTTACACCTAAGGGCAACCTTTCTACATTGGGGTCATGCCCATATTGGGGGTAACTTGCATACTTTTAAGGTTATATCTTTATATGCTAGTTCTTTGAGTGTAATGAGATACTTAGACTATTTATATATGACCTGTTCTTGTTCATACTTTATAGATTGTTATTTCCTTTAATGATATTGTGTTTTGCTATATTAGGTGATAACATTGATTGATTATGCATATTAACATTGCTTACTATATGTGTGCTTGAAATTGATGTTTTTAAAATTACTTGATAATTAATGTGTGCTATATTGATTGTTATATATTTATTGGTACATAGAATATGTCTTATCACATTGTGTGTCAATTGTGATAGAGGATCCTCTAGTTTATGTCATGGCCATGATGCATCTATATCATATCAAAGTTGTGGTATGTCTTGTATACTTGTGTGCTTCTTGATCATGGTATTATTTCCCTGAGCATGGTTACATATATGTTCTATGGAACAAATTAATTGGTACTATGAGATTTGTGTTTTTATTACTATCACATATATTAATATTGTGTGTAATCTATTTGATTTTATCATGGTTTATATCATGCATCTATTGAAATTCTCATCACTATATTCTTAATTTATATATCTTCTTGACATTGACACTTGTATGACCATTATCTTGGATTATATGTTTCATACGTACTTGAAAGATCTTTTTTTTCTATGAGGACATATCTTATCATGTTTTATATATGCACTTTACATGATCAAATTTTATATATAACACATAATACACATAACTCTTTCTTTTGAGATGAGTGATTTGTAGACTTCATCCCTTAGATCAAAATAGGGACCAGTGAGCTTGTTTCAAAGATTCAGGGCATGATAGATATACATTTTGTATTCTAAGGGAAACTATATGATTTAAATTCAGATTGAGCAAATTGAGATACAGTTTGGAATTATACATGATTATGAAGAATAATTAAAACATTATATGAAAAATTTATAGATAAATGTTGACATACTTTGTCACTTTGAGGTAAAAATAGATCATATTGGGGCATGGACGTGGGTTGTATAAATACTATTCAATTTTAAATATTGGCAATTAATGGGGAATGATGGTACCATGTAAGGACTTTGAGTCTATATTTATTTACAATGGTTAATATTTTTACATACTAGCCTATTTTATGGTTCCAATTTTACATATGAATCTCTTTCAGGGTTCCACTTTGGCATACAAACCTGATTTAGAGTTCTAATTTAGCATACGACCCTGATTTTGGGGTTTCACAAAAGAGTTATTATGATATTCAAAGCAGTGTGGTTGAGGTTACTACGTCACTCATCTTCTATCACTCATTCTCTAGTAACATTTAGGGATTTACATTCCTCAACTCTAGGTTTCAACAGTTACATTTCCTTGAGGCATGATCACCACATGATATTCTCCAAATAATTTTAGTAAGTGGCAACTTGGTTTGCATACCATCAGTTGTATCCAATTGTTGGATTTTTCAATTTTAAATGATTTAATGATTCAAATTGTTTCAAACTTATTACTATAATAAGACATTGATACAAACATGTTTTTTTACAAGTTTCATGTGGAACGAATGGTACATTCTAGTTATGCATTGTGATGTCCCTTACTTAGGGGCTCCATTTTCTACAATAAAAGCTCTGATCTGGATACAAACTTGTAGAATATTAATTCAAATAAACAAATTACCACAATATAATTTCTTATTTATTTTCTCAGACTATTACAATAGATCTCTGTCATGCACCTCAAAGAATATTACAATACTATTTTAAAACCTTGATCTTGTGCAAATCTGGAAACAAATATGAATCTGGATGTCTCAGCCTGCTGTGTTGAACACACAGTCACCGGCGTCAGTCGATATACTGCTGACGTCAGTCTCTGTAGGTCCTTATCTGCCGATGTCGATCCTCAGACGGCCGATGTCGATCACTGGGGATCTCTGTCTGCCGATGACGGTATCTGCGTGGGTCTGTACGGACCCGTACGGACTTTGTACGGCCACTAATTTAGCACAACCTATCTGTTTGATCCTTGGTCTGGAAATCTATGGTATCTAATACAGCAGATCTCTCTCTGTATGATTTATAGAAACAAAACATAAACTAAATCAAGAAATACCTGAAATACTGTGATAACTTCTGTGTGAAGCTATCTCTCAAATCTGTATACCTCTGTGATAACTTCTATATGAAGCTATCTCTCAATTTGGCAATAAATCAGCTGATATCTCACAGTCTCTAAATCACACACAATGAAGAGTTGGCGTTCTCCACTGCAATGGAATCCTGGAACCCTTGGCTCAGTCTTCACAGAAGAAATTCTTCAAAATCAATAATCAATAATCAATGGCTAATCTCAACTTTCTCCCATGAGAAACCCTTATACCCTCCAAAGGTGTGCTTGTTAAAATTAGATTTCCTCAAATTAGAACTTGGGTTTCTTAAATTAGAATTCCTCAAATTAGAACTTGGGTCCTAAAATTAGACCAATTCTTAAATTAGAATTAGGGTCTTAAAATTAGACCAACTAATTAATAATTAATAATTAATTATTAATGAGACCAAATAATTAATATTTGATTAAATCAATCAAATATTAATATCTCCCTTAATTCATATCCAAAAAAACCCGAACAAAAAAACAAGCCCAGCTCCATCAAGACCCTCTATCCATCCCATTAGCCTACGAAGGTCGCATAATAGGCTAATCCTCAACTCTAAACATGTCAACTCAAAAGGGGACATGACAATCCGCCCCTCCTGAAATTGCTTGCCCTCAAGCAATCGCTGAATGATACACCCATCAATCCACCTGGATCCCAAATGTAGTCATGATCTACCCTGCTGTCAATCAATGCAAACTCCATGCCATGTCCATCCCAACTCTCATCTAATGGTGTCACATCATCCTTAGTGCTAAGATAAGCACCCCAACATCCAATCCATAAATGAAAATCAGCAAGCAACTCAAGCAAACTCCTTAACTGAATAATATCTAAATCTGGATTGTGAAGGCTAGAAATAGTCATATCATCATCAACCTGTGACCCGCTTGTAACAGAAAGCTGAGTCCCTACCACAAGTGATAACTCCTAAACGGCACTCACCTCAAGACCAAGCTCATCCTCATATCTCTCCTGTGTTGGTGCCAATGTGCACTCGTCATCGCACTCTATCATGTCATGTCGTCTGAGCATCTCCATGCGATGAAAAAGCATATATCTGAAGCTGCTGCCCTATATTGCCTTAAGAATATGTGTCTTCCCATCAACATCAAAGTGAACCTCCATGTCCTTGAGACGAAGAGTAACTTCCTCAAATGAATGAAGCCACTTCATACCCAAGACTAAATCTATATCCCCCATGTTCACCACATAATAATCAGCCTTGAACTCATAGTTGTTCAAGCGCAATGGGAGGTCTTTAATCATACGCTCACACCTAAGAGTGTGACCATCGGCTACCTTAACTCTAATGCCCTAAAAATCTTTAGTAGTGAGTCCACGTTTCTCCACAAATCTAGCATCTATGAAATTATGTGTGGCTCATGTATTAAGAAGGGTGATGACCTTCTGCCCTGCTAAGACTCCATGAAGTCTGAATGACTCATCCAACTGAATGCTGGATAGGCGTGCCTCCTGGATATGAAGTTCTAACTCTGCCACTGCCTCCTCAGAACTACTCTGTTGTTCGGAATCCTCTGAATCCGAATCCTCATAATATGCCCACATCACACGATTTGCTTTGCCCTTAGGCCTCAAAGGGCAATCGTGATGGATATCATATGGACCTTTGCAGTAGAAGCAAAGCTTCTTCCTACGTAGATCGTTAAGTGCCTCATGATCCAAAAGTGGTGCTGCTGGATTGGCTTTTGAATCATTCTTTACACCTGATTTATCTATGCTGAAATCCGGTCTCTCTGTATCTCCGTTGGAGCACTTATGGTCTCTAGATGAAGAAGTACCTCTGGAGTTAGATTTATTGGATGGGGCTGCCAGCTCCATACTATGTGCCTTCTTCATAGCTACCTTTAATGAAGGTGGATCAAAGCCTTTGGTCCAACCTCTCAACGGTTCTGTCAATCCTTCCATGAAGAGTACTACAAGTCACCTCTCTAAAATGTCAGGAACCATAACTGATAACTTCTGGAAGTCACCAATATAAGACTCTAGACTGCCACTTTGGCACAACTGTGCCAACTCTCAGAAATAGGACTCTGGGTCCCTCCTATCAAAATGCTCTACTAGCCTATCCACAAACTCCTGATAAGATGTGATCTGATCATGATGGAGTGTCACCATCCCGTGGTGCCACTAATCGTGAGCTACTCCCTCAAGATGTAGTGTCGCATATCTGATAGCATCTTCCTCACCCATCGGTCGCAATGTGAGAAATGTATCCAGCTTACTAACCCAGGCCTATGCTGTCACCTTACCACTACAGTCAAATGTCGCTAGTGTGAGCCTACTCGTAGCCTGCTTCAAATCATTGTTCTGGGGCCTTGGTCTCCCATTTTGTCGACCTCGGTAATGTTCTTTCCTTTATGTGAGGAATCAGTCGAAATTAATCATCTCCCTGACCATAGGTGGTAATGACTCCCACTCTTCAGTCGCTGCCCTAAGTGTGTCTGTAAATGCCTCCTCATGCTCCTCACCTGCTATTACCTCCTCTGCCTCCTGTCTCACAAAGATAGGCCTAGTAGGCCTGTTAGCTGTACGAGAAATAGTCCCATGGCCTCTCTGTGATCTTGCATCACTCCTGACATCTTCACGGTGTGGGGAATGTCTCCTCGGACTACCCAATCTCGGCAGTGCTGCTGCCAACTGCTGTAATACCTGGTTATTCTGCCTTTGCCCTTCTCATAGCTCTCTAAGAGTAAGTAAAACCTCTGCATCATCTTGATCTCTAGGATGGTGAGGAATACGGGCCCTGCCAATATCGTCACCCATGTCTTCCGGCGGTTGTTCTAAAACTTGAGTGCCTTCAAGCAAAGCTCTACTACGCGTGAAATACCCGTGTGATCCCAACCCTTGTGGCTGCATAAGATTGTCAACCTCTCAGGATGGCAGGAATTAGCTTTGATACCACTGTGATGTCCCTTACTTAGGGGCTCCTTTTTCTACAATAAAAGCTCTGATCTGGATACAAACTTGTATAATATCAATTCAAATAAACAAATTACCACAATATAATTTCTTATTTATTTGCTCAGACTATTACAATAGATCTTTGTCATGCACCTCAAAGAATATTACAATACTGTTTTAAAACCTTGATCTTGTGCAAATCTGGAAACAAATATGAATCTGGAAGTCTCAGCCTGATGTGTCGAACACACAGTCACCGGCGTCGGTCGATATACTGCCGACGTCGGTCTCTGTAGGTCCTTATCTGCCGATGTCGGTCCTCAGACGGCCGATGTCAGTCACTGGGGATCTCTGTCTACCGATGACGGTATCTACGTGGGTCTGTACGGACCTGTACAGACTTCGTACGACCGCTAATTTAGCACAACCTATCTGTTTGATCCCTGGTCTGGAAATCTATGGTATCTAATACAGCAGATCTCTCTCTCTGTATGATTTATTGAAACAAAACATAAACTAAATCAAGAAATACCTGAAATACTGTGATAACTTCTGTGTGAAGCTATCTCTCAAATCTGTATACCTCTGTGATAACTTCTGTATGAAGCTATCTCTCAATTTGGCAATAAATCAGCTGATATCTCACAGCCTCTAAATTGCACACAATGAAGAGTTGACGTTCTCCACTGTAATGGAATCTTGGAACCCTTGGCTCAGTCTTCACAGAAGAAATTCTTCAAAATCAATAATCAATGGCTAATCTCAAATATCTCCCATGAGAAACCCTTATACCTCCAAAGGTGTGCTTGCTAAAATTAGATTTCCTCAAATTAGAACTTGGGTTTCTTAAATTAGAATTCCTCAAATTAGAACTTGGGTCCTAAAATTAGACCAATTCTTAAATTAGAATTAGGGTCTTAAAATTAGACCAACTAATTAATAATTAATTATTAATGAGACCAAATAATTAATATTTGATTAAATCAATCAAATATTAATATCTCCCTTAATTCATATCCAAAAAAACCTGAACAAAAAAACAAGCCTAGCTCCATCAAGACCCTCTATCCATCCCATTAGCCTACGAAGGTCGCATAATAGGCTAATCCTCAACTCTGAACATGTCAACTCAAAAGGGGACATGACAATCCGCCCCTCTTGAAATTGCTTGCCCTCAAGCAATCGCTAAATGATACACCCATCAATCCACCTGGATCCCAAATGTAGTCATGATCTACCCTGCTGTCAATCAATGCAAACTCCATGCCATGTCCGTCCCAACTCTCATCTAATGGTGTCACATCATCCTTAGTGCTAAGATAAGCACCCCAACATCCAATCCATAAATGAATATCAGCAAGCAACTCAAGCAAACTCCTTACCTGAATAATATCTAAATCTGGATTGTGAAGGCTAGAAATAGTCATATCATCATCAACCTGTGACCCGATTGTAACAGAAAGCTGAGTCCCTACCACAAGTGATAACTCTTTAACGACACTCACCTCAAGACCAAGCTCATCCTCATATCTCTCCTGTGTTGGTGCCAATGTGCACTCGTCATCGCACTCTATCATGTCATGTCGTTTGAGCATCTCCATGCGATGAAAAAACATATATCTGAAGCTGCTGCCCCGTATTGCCTTAAGAATATGTGTCTTCCCATCAACATCAAAGTGAACCTCCATGTCCTTGAGACGAAGAGTAACTTCCTCAAATGAATGAAGCCACTTCATACCCAAGACTAAGTCTATATCCCCCATGTTCACCACATAATAATCAGCCTTGAACTCATAGTTATTCAAGCGCAATGGGAGGTCTCTAATCATACGCTCACACCTAAGAGTGTGACCATCAGCTACCTTAACTCTAATGCCCTCAAAATCTTCAGTAGTGAGTCCACGTTTCTCCACAAATCTAACATCTATGAAATTATGTGTGGCTCCTGTATCAAGAAGGGTGATGACCTTCTACCCTGTTAAGACTCCACGAAGTCTGAATGACTCATCCGACTGAATGCTGGATAGGCGTGCCTCCTGGATATGAAGTTCTAACTCTGCGACTGCCTCCTCAGAACTACTATGTTGTTCGGAATCCTCTGAATCTGAATCCTCATAATATGCCCACATCACACGATTTGCTTTGCCCTTAGGCCTCAAAGGGCAATCGTGATGGATATCATATGGACCTTTGTAGTAGAAGCAAAGCTTCTTCCTACGTAGATCGTTAAGTGCCTCACGATCCAAAAGTGGTGCTGCTGGATTGGCTTTTGAATCATTCTTTACACCTGATTTATCTATGCTGAAATCCAGTCTCTCTATATCTCCGTTGGAGCACTTATGGTCTCTAGATGAAGAAGTACCTCTGGAGTTAGATTTATTGGATGGGGCTGCTAGCTCCATACTATGTGCCTTCTTCATAGCTACCTATAATGAAGGTGGATCAAAGCCTTTGGTCCAACCTCTCAATGGTTCTATCAATCCTTCCATGAAGAGTACTACAAGTCGCCTCTCTGAAATGTCAAGAACCATAATTGATAACTTCTGGAAGTCACCAATATAAGACTCTAGACTGCCACTTTGGCGCAACTATGCCAACTCTCGAAAATAGGACTCTGGGTCCCTCCTATCAAAACGCTCTACCAGCCTATCCACAAACTCCTGATAAGATGTGATCCAATCATGATGGAGTGTCACCATCCCGTGGTGCCACCAATCGTGAGCTACTTCTCAAGATGTAGTGTCGCATATCTGATAGCATCTTCCTCACCCATCGGTCGCAAAGTGAGAAATGTATCCAGCTTACTAACCCAGGCCTGTGCTGTCACCTTACCACTACCGTCAAACGTCGCTAGTGTGAGCCTGCTTGTAGCCTGCTTCAAATCATTGTTCTGGGGCCTTGGTCTCCCATTTTGTCGACCTCAGTAATGTTCTTTCCTTTGTGTGAGGAATCGGTCGAAAGTAATCATCTCCCTGACCATAGGTGGTAATGACTCCCACTCTTTAGTCGCTGCCCTAAGTGTGTCTATAAAGGCCTCCTCATGCTCCTCACCTGCTATTACCTCCTCTGCCTCCTGTCTCACAAAGATAGGCCTAGTAGGCCTATTAGCTGTACAAGAAACATTCCCATGGCCTCTCTGTGATCCTGCATCACTCCTGACATCTTCACGGTGTGGGGAATGTCTCCTCAGAGTACCCAATCTTGGCAGTGCTGTTGCCAATTGCTATAATACCTGGTTATTCTGCCTTTGCCCTTCTCGTAGTTCTCTAAGAGTAAGTAAAACCTCTGCATCATCTTGATCTCTAGGATGGTGAGGAATACGGGCCCTGCCAATATCATCACCCATGTCTTCCGGTGGTTGTTCTAAAACTTGAGTGCCTTCAAGCAAAGCTCTACTGCGCGTGAAATACCCGTGTGATCCCAACCCTTGTGGCTGCATAAGATTGTCAACCTCTCAGGATGGCAGGAATTAGCTCTAATACCACTGTGATGTCCCTTACTTAGGGGCTCCTTTTTCTACAATAAAAGCTCTGATCTGGATACAAACTTGCAGAATATCAATTCAAATAAACAAATTACCACAATATAATTTCTTATTTATTTGCTCAGACTGTTACAATAGATCTGTGTCATGCACCTCAAAGAATATTACAATACATTTTAAAACCTTGATCTTGTGCAAATTTGGAAATAAATATGAATCTGGAAGTCTCAGCCTGTTGTGTCAAACACACAGTCACCGGTGTCAGTCGATATACTACCGACATCGGTCTCTGTAGATCCTTATCTGCCGACGTCGGTCTTCAGACGGCCGAAGTCGGTCACTGGGGATCTCTGTCTGCCGATGACGGTATCTGCGTGGGTCTGTACGGACCTGTACGTACTTCATACGGCTGCTAATTTAGCACAACCTATCTATTTGATCCCTGGTCTAGAAATCTATGGTATCTAATATAGCAGATCTCTCTCTGTATGATTTATTGAAATAAAACATAAACTAAATCAAGAAATACCTGAAATACTGTGATAACTTCTGTGTGAAGCTATCTCTCAAATATGTATACCTCTGTGATAACTTCTGTATGAAGCTATCTCTCAATTTGGCAATAAATCAGCTGATATCTCATAGCCTCTAAATTGCACACAATGAAGAGTTGACATTCTCCACTGCAATGGAATCCTGGAACCCTTGGCTCAGTCTTCACAGAAGAAATTCTTCAAAATCAATAATCAATAATCAATGGCTAATCTCAACTTTCTCCCATGAGAAACCCTTATACCCTCCAAAGGTGTGCTTGCTAAAATTAGATTTCCTCAAATTAGAACTTGGGTTTCTTAAATTAGAATTCCTCAAATTAGAACTTGGGTCCTAAAATTAGACCAATTCTTAAATTAGAATTAGGGTCTTAAAATTAGACCAACTAATTGATAATTAATTATTAATTATTAATGAGACCAAATAATTAATATTTGGTTAAATCAATCAAATATTAATATCTCCCTTAATTCATATCCAAAAAAACTGAACAAAAAACAAGACTAGCTCCATCAAGACCCTCTATCCATCCCATTAGCCTACAAAGGTTGCATAATAGGCTAATCCTCAACTCTGAACATGTCAACTCAAAAGGGGACATGACAATCCGCCCCTCCTAAAATTTCTTGACCTCAAGCAATCGCTGAATGATACACCCATTAATCCACCTGGATCCCAAATGTAGTCATGATCTACCCTGCTGTCAATCAATACAAACTCCATGCCATGTCCATCCCAACTCTCATCTAATGGTGTCACATCATCCTTAGTGCTAAGATAAGCACCCCAACATCCAATCCATAAATGAAAATTAGCAAGCAACTCAAGCAAACTCCTTACCTGAATAATATCTAAATTTGGATTGTGAAGGATAGAAATAGTCATATCATCATCAACCTATGACCTGATTGTAACAAAAAGCTGAGTCCCTACCACATGTGATAACTCCTGAATGGCACTCACCTCAAGACCAAGCTCATCCTCATATCTCTCCTGTGTTGGTGCCAATGTGCACTCGTCATCGCACTCTATCATGTCATGTCGTCTGAGCATCTCCATGCGATGAAAAAACATATATCTGAAGCTGCTGCCCCATATTGCCTTAAGAATATGTGTCTTCCCATCAACATCAAAGTGAACCTCCATGTCCTTGAGACGAAGTGTAACTTCCTCAAATGAATGAAGCCACTTCATACCCAAGACTAAGTCTATATCCCCCATGTTCACCACATAATAATCAGCCTTGAACTCATAGTTGTTCAAGCGTAATGGGAGGTCTCTAATCATATGCTCACACCTAAGAGTGTGACCATCAGCTACCTTAGCTCTAATGCCCTCAAAATCTTCAATAGTGAGTCCACGTTTCTCCACAAATCTAACATCTATGAAATTATGTGTGGCTCCTGTATCAAGAAGGGTGATGACCTTCTGCCCTACTAAGACTCCACGAAGTCTGAATGACTCATCCGACTGAATGCTGGATAGGCATGCCTCCTATATATGAAGTTCTAACTCTGCCACTGCCTCCTCAGATCTACTCTGCTGTTCAGAATCCTCTGAATCTGAATCCTCATAATATGCCCACATCACACGATTTGCTTTGCCCTTAGGCCTCAAAGGGCAATCATGATGGATATCATATGGACCTTTGCAGTAGAAGCAAAGCTTCTTCCTATGTAGATCGTTAAGTGCCTCACGATCCAAAAGTGGTGCTGCTGGATTGGCCTTTGAATCATTCTTTACACTTGATTTATCTATGCTGAAATCTGGTCTCTTTGTATCTCCATTGGAGCACTTATGGTCTCTAGATGAAGAAGTACCTCTGGAGTTAGATTTATTGGATTGGGCTGCCAGCTCCATACTACGTGCCTTATTCATAGCTACCTGTAATGAAGGCAGATCAAAGCCTTTGGTCCAACCTCTCAACGGTTCTGTCAATCCTTCCATGAAGAGTACTACAAGTCGCCTCTCTGAAATGTTAGGAACCATAACTGATAACTTCTGGAAGTCACCAATATAAGATTCTAAACTGCCACTTTGGTGCAACTGTGCCAACTCTCAAAAATAGGACTCTGGGTCCCTCCTATCAAAATGCTCTACCAGCCTATCCATAAACTCCTGATAAGATGTGATCTGATCATGATGGAGTGTCACCATCCTGTGGTGCCACCAATCGTGAGCTACTCCCTCAAGATGTAGTGTCACATATCTGATAGCATCTTCCTCACCCATTGGTCACAATGTGAGAAATGTATTTAGCTTACTAACCCAGGCCTGTGCTGTCACCTTACCACTACCGTCAAACGTCGCTAGTGTGAGCCTGCTCGTAGCCTGCTTCAAATCATTATTCTGGGGCCTTGGTCTCCCATTTTGTCGACCTCGATAATGTTCTTTCCTTTCTGTGAGGAATCGATCGAAAGTAATCATCTCCCTGACCATAGGTGGTAATGACTCCCACTCTTCAGTCGCTGCCCTAAGTGTGTCTGTAAATGCCTCCTCATGCTCCTCACCTGCTATTACCTCCTCTGCTTCTTGTCTCACAAAGATAGGCCTAGTAGGCCTGTTAGCTGTACGAGAAATAGTCCCATGGCCTCTCTGTGATCCTGCATCACTCCTAACATCTTCAAAGTGTCGAGAATGTCTCCTCGGAGTACCCAATCTCGGCAGTGCTGCTACCAACTACTGTAATACTTGGTTATTCTGCCTTTGCCCTTGTCATAGTTCTCTAAGAGTAAGTAAAAGCTCTGCATCATCTTGATCTCTAGGATGGTGAGGAATACGGGCCCTGCCAATATCATCACCCATGTCTTCTGGTGGTTGTTCTAAAACTTGAGTGCCTTCAAGCAAAGCTCTACTGTGCGTGAAATACCCGTGTGATCCCAACCCTTGTGGCTGCATAAGATTGTCAACCTCTCAGGATGGTAGGATTTGGCTCTGATACCACTGTGATGTCCCTTACTTAGGGGCTCCTTTTTCTACAATAAAAGCTCTGATATGGATACAAACTTGTAGAATATCAATTCAAATAAACAAATTACCACAATATAATTTCTTATTTATTTGCTCAGACTATTACAATAGATCTCTGTCATGCACCTCAAAGAATATTACAATACTATTTTAAAACCTTGATCTTGTGCAAATCTAGAAACAAATATGAATCTGGAAGTCTCAGCCTGCTGTGTCGAACACACAGTCGCCGGCGTCGGTCGATATACTATCGACATCAGTCTCTGTAGTTCCTTATCTGCCGATGTCAGTCCTCAGACGGTCGATCTCAGTGACTGGGGATCTTTGTCTACCGATGACGGTATCTGCGTGGGTTTGTACGGACCTGTACGTACTTTGTATAGCCACTAATTTAGCACAACCTATCTGTTTGATCCCTGGTCTAGAAATCTATGGTATCTAATACAACAAATCTCTCTCTGTATGATTTATTGAAACAAAACATAAACTAAATCAAGAAATACCTGAAATACTATGATAACTTCTATGTGAAGCTATCTCTCAAATCTGTATACCTCTGTGATAACTTCTGTATGAAGCTATTTCTCAATTTGGCAATAAATCAGCTGATATCTCACAGCCTCTAAATCACACACAATGAAGAGTTGACGTTCTCCACTGCATTGGAATCTTAGAACCCTTGGCTCAGTCTTCACAGAAGAAATTCTTCAAAATCAATAATCAATAATCAATGGCTAATCTCAACTTTCTCCCATGAGAAACCCTTATACCCTCCAAAGGTGTGCTTGCTAAAATTGGATTTCCTCAAATTAGAACTTGGGTTTCTTAAATTAGAATTCCTCAAATTAGAACTTGGGTCCTAAAATTAGACCAATTCTTAAATTAGAATTAGGGTCTTAAAATTAGACCAACTAATTAATAATTAATTATTAATTATTAATGAGACCAAATAATTAATATTTGATTAAATCAATCAAATATTAATATCTCCCTTAATTCATATCCAAAAAACTCGAACAAAAAACAAGCCCAGCTCCATCAAGACCCTCTATCCATCCCATTAGCCTACGAAGGTCGCATAATAGGCTAATCCTCAACTCTGAACATGTCAACTCAAAGGAGCATTTGTAGACACTTGAATCTTGTATTAGACACTTTGGCAATATCAACTTTGGCATACTTAAAAAGTGCACATACATTTAAATCTTGAGCACACTTTCTCTATATTCATCTACCCATCTATTATCTTGGCCACCTGTATTCTCTAAATACACTTATTCATGATCAACTTAGTCTATATAAGAACATCTCATAATCCTAAATAGACCTTCTCCATATCTCATATCACTAATTTATACTTCGAGGACATTACTGGGAATGCTTGGATAGTACTAAATAAGCAGGGGTCTACATTTGCTAACAATGTTAAGGTACACTCAACATCTATTTTTTAAATTATGAAGCCTCCATTAGGTTAGTCTAAACACGTTTCATGGGTCAGTCACATCAAGAATTAATGAAGAGTCATCTATAAATACAAATCATTTCTAAAGTTATACTTACTTGGCCAACACCTTGAGAATCACTTGGAAATGGGAGTGCTAGATCAATTAGCACTCTCTTGAGACATTATAAAAAATGCATACACATATCAAAACATTCACGGAGCAATTTATAGAGCCAAGCTTAAATTCACAAAGTCAAAGTTGAATGATGTCGCATGTTGAAGATCAAAACATTAAATTGCATTATAGATTATTCAGGATGTTGCACTTATACACATAAATGGGAGAACTATGTGCAGTTTGAACTCTCTTTAGAGTATTAGAATGTAGACAATGCTCAACCATTCAATGGGAAGTGGTTGGGGTTGTCTGACCCAAAGTACTAACATGTTTCTAAAGGACATATTGTTATCAAAATTATGATAAGGGTTTGGATATAAGGAGAAGGAAAATAAACATCATCACATAAGACCGAAGGCATACACACACACACATGAATCATTTGCAGGCACAATAACATGGGTCTTAAGAGTTATAGACCAACATAGTGCACAAGGACACCTCTGGATATTACTAGCAACTGCAGGGGTTAGAATTTGTGGGTAGGCATCTAGAGAGGTCTTTAGTCTTGTTTCAAGGTTAAAAAACTGATGAAACAGTTACACAACATTTCTAGGTACAAAGACACCTTTTTGTGAGTGACAGACAAATAAAAGTACATTATATCTCTCTTGTTTTGTGAATTCTAAATCAAAAGTGTAATATTTATTTATCCAATTCAATCATGATTAGTGTATTTATTGTTATATTTTACATAATTTGATTATCTCATAGTTTTTCATTACTTTATATCTCTTAAGTGTAAAATAACTATAATAATAAAGTTTTTATTTTCATGCTATCCAAAAAAATGTGGGACAAATGGTCAGTGCCACATGTAATTTTTGTTGTTGTTGAATTTGGCATCCATTCCCTTCATATTTCAATGGTTTTCCATGTAATGATGTTGCTTCACAGATTAAGATGTATGGTAAAATGCTACAATTGGATATATTAGATATCCATTCAAGGCTCTTCAATCATCTACAAAGTTGTGTGAACAAAGTAACAAGAATACTTGGTATGCTCAATGTACGTCTTTCTTACATGGAATTGGTATTGATTTCAATCATATGCCTCGTAATACAGTTTCTATCAATGTTCATTATATGTTGAAAAGAGATATGCATAAAAACATAGGATGAGATTGACAAATCCTACATAAAGTATAGTGTATTCTTTTTGATGTTTTTCAACGATAATGTTGAATAGATAACTGTCATAAATTTTTTACTCGACATACAAGGTTGAACGTCAAAATCAGCACATGATTAAAAAAGTTATGTAAGAACTCCAATGGTCAAACTACAACTACTTCGTTCTTAAAAAGCTAGGCAGAAAAGAATTAATATTAATATATATTTTAAAGTCCACGATTAAAAGGAGGGCTTTGGTTATGGTCTATAAGCCTCGCCCCCTACGTAAAATTTCAAAGACCCCGAAGGCATCCAGATTCCACATGACTGCTTTGGAGACGGTTACGAAACACTGTCAAGTGCAAGCCCCGCCCCCCTACGTAAACGTTTAAAAGAGCCTGCACAGTTATTCAGGAGTTGTAGACGAGTGGTACAGGTATTAGAGAACCAAGACAGGTTATGTGCGGTGAGTATGAACACGAGTAGCATGTTGTCGGAGTAAAAATTTTAGCTAAGTCGCTGAGGAATATGCGCGGAGTGTTCACTGAAATGGTTTGATTGTTTGGTTAATTTCCCGGAGCGCGGACTGGCGAATGCTTAGTTTCGATGCAGACAAAGCAGTAGCAGGCGGTACAGAGTCACGTGAGATCGGAGCAACACACTGCGGTTTCTATATATTTTATTCTACAATCATGTCAGAATCCGGCGTATGCGCCCATGCATTAAATGTTGGCGGAATGCATGACACAGCGCCTCGATGCGCTCGTTTATCAGGAGGAGAAGTTGCAGAGATTGAACATTCAAACTTCAAACTCGCAGGTTCGCAGGCTGCTGGTCAATGCAAATCGCAAAGCAACTATAGTTAAGAAACGTACCAAACAATTTAATTTCCACGTGATGGGCTCTGGTTTTCGTTAGATTGGTACCTAATTCAAATGGACGGAACCAAAACCAAGATCAGTCGTGTGTACTATGTAGTTGAACCATTCCAGGGAAAGAATAATGGGAGGGATTGGGAGTCGAACGCGCGTGGGAAATGTGCCCGGACAAACACATGAAATAACGAAAATCTGCTGACGAATAAAGCGTGTGCATTGTTTGTTTGGGTAAACTAAACCCGTGTGCAGTCGAGTCTCGAGTCTCGACTGACAGCCCGAGCGTGTTACTGTTGAGAGATTTTGGCGATTCGCATCGTTAAGCTTATACACATCCAGAAGCTTCTTCGTACACAAGTTGATATGCTATGATGACACAGACAGATGTCAACGATTGTCAGCATGTTACTGTCGATGCTGCGCACTGCACTCATTCAATTTCTAAACACTCAATTCACGACTTTCATGGTTTTTTTTTTTTTTTTCTTTTTTAAAGATTCTTATGGATTTTTGTAGGAGCTTCATTTATTCACTACGAGGACCATAAATATTTAGTTTTGTTTATTCACGAAATACTTCAATTTCGACACAAAACATTTAAATTGATGTTTTAAAATTTTGAGGATTATTAGTTTTTATTATGAGGGATGGGATTCCCTCAAATAGGATAGTTGCATGAAGTGCTATCCAGGTAGCTCCTCGAAACACTTCAACTTCGACACAGAGTATTTAAATTAATGTTTTAAGAATTTGAGAATTATTAGTTCTTACTATGAGGAATGGGATTCCCTCTTATAGGATAGTTGCACGAAGTGCTATCTAGGGAGCTCAAGGAGCTCCCTCTTTGAGGCAGACAACTGTGCAATGCAAGATTTGGGGTTCACAAAGGTGACAAAGGTTGAGGTGAGCTATGCAAGTCTAGATGAGACTCAAGCATAGTTTGACTTGCATTGATGCTGTAGAATCAACACTCAGATGTTGAGGCGAGTTAGGTCGGTGTTGGGTGTGAGGCATACTCTGGGAGTCCTCAGAACCAAGCATTTCATTGTAAACAGGTGCAGGTCACGCTGGCCACGTGATAGTTGGTATCAGAGTTGATGCGATTCGATAGAAATCTTGGTCATTGCAAGGTGATGGTATGGGACTTCACTAGTTGGTGCATCCAAGAGGAACAATCAAGCGGTTCTACGAGTGAGTGGGCATGGTGGATTGGCATAAGAGTTTTGATCCTACCCAATGCGAGGGTTCAGATGCATGAAGACTTCGATGCAAGTATGTGATGCTTATGGCACGAGTGTGAAAACACTCATGCCAAAAAGTAAGTCAGAAAAAGGATGACTTGAGGTTCCAATGGAAGTTGGACGTCGGTGTTGGAGAAAACACAACTTAGGCATGGAGGGAAATGTATGTGGTGAGGGTTGCAGTGTAGCTGAAGCGAGTAGCCAAGAGGGTTGCAGTGTAGCTGAAGCAAGTAGCCAGGAAGACTAAAGCAGGTTCAACTATGTGGAATGAGGAGTGCGATGTAAAACATTTGGTAGAGCTCATATGCTTGACAATGCAAGCTTGAACTTCCAGAACTAGAGACAATATTCTTGTGACCGAAAAGAGGTAGAAAGGGGGTAGTGTGCTTGAGGCAAGTAAGTCAGAATAAGTGAGACCTGAAGTTCATGTTGGGATAGAAAAGGCCGATGTTTGGATTAACAACTCAGATAGGTGCTTGAATTAGGTGCATGCGGTGAGGCTTGCAAAGTAGCAGAAACAAGTGACTAGGAGGGTTGCAATGTAGCTGAAGTGAGTAGCTAGGTAGATCGATGCATGGAGTAGCTCTAGAGGCATAAGAGTTGGTTTGGAAACATGTAGTAGAGCAGTTGGTATTACGAATGTGAGATCAAATACTTTGTAAGTGTGGTGATACATTGAGCAGTGTGACGGTTTCCTAGGAGTTGTGGACAGGTGAGCTTGTGCCATTTGATGATGGCGATTGAAGAGTCTAGGTAACTACTTTATTGTGTCATGTGATGATATTCCTATGCATGGTTTGAAGAGAAGACACACCAGCATACAAGGCATCACCAATTTGAGTGGGGGAGAATGTGAGGGATGGGATTTCCTCAAGTAGGATAGTTGCACGAGGTGTTATCCAGGGAGCTCAAGGAGCTCCCTAACCAAGGCAGATAGTTTTCCAATGCAAGATTTGGGGTTCACAAAGGTGACAAAGGTTGAGGTGAGCTATGCAAGTCTGGATGGGACTCGAGCAAAGTTTGACTTGTATTGTGATGCTGACCCGAGTTGGAAACTCACATTGATGCTGTGAAATTAGCACTCGGATGTTTAGGCGAGTTGGGTCAGTGTTGGGTGTGAGGCATAGTTTAGGAGTCCTTAAAACTAGACCATTTCATTGTAAATGGGCTATGGGGATGTTCTAGTGTCACATGGGGTGGTAGGCTAGGCTGGCCCTGTGACACTTCCAAGAAACACACCTAAAGAATTTTAAGAGACCACAAGCCAAGACAACTCCGTGCAAATATGTAAGGCAATGCACATTTTACCTTATTTGAAGATGTAGGACCTTCAAATAGTAGAATAGTTGTTTCTCATTAATTTTATTTCTCTATTTATATATTTTATAGATTTGGCACTCTCTTATTATACTGAATTTGGCCATTCTTATCCCATTAATAATTAAATTAAATTAAATATCTAAATGCCACTCCACCACAATACAATATCGCGTTTTGGCTGAAGTAAGACACAACTTGTTGGTACAAGCTTATAGCAACTGGGTTACTTACTACCTCTACCTCAACACGCCCATAGTCTCTATCCTTTCAATGTTTAAAACAAGATATTTAACGCAACAATTAAATGTTTTGATGGGTAAAATGTGTAAACAACCATCAAATTTAAACACAACACTGCACCATTAGTCGCATACAGGCTATGAATCGATAGTTAGTGTCATATATGAATAAGAGAGGGTTTTAATAATTATCAGCGTTGGCAAACAAGATGAGTATTTTAGCACTCCAAAGCTTTAATATTCCCCATCTTGCTAAGTTTAACTCTTGATTCCATTATGAATAGTTTTTAAATTTTAGAGGGATGATGTCACGTCACTCATGTAATGTTATGAATTTTATTTTATTTTGGGTTAAATTTTATGTTAAGAATTATAAACATGTAGGAAAACAACATGCATTATAATTGATTAATGGGACTTAGGTTGCAAGACATGTACATGTCCATGGAGTAACTTGTTACACCAAATGGTAAGGATACTATTATTTACTTGTCAAGCTTGTCATGAAAATCAAATATTCACATTCCTTTGCATTCAACAAGCATTTTTCAAAGAATAAATTAGTTATCCCCAGGGCCTTGTGCTAGGACCAGGAACTACACAATCAAAGGTTTCTACTAAGATAATAGATTTGTGATGGTCTTTTTGACATTCTTGTGACTAATAGCAATTCACATTTGGACATAAAGGATGATGCATCTAAGAGGCTTCACCCTTCTTCAACTAGAGGGAAAGATGGTCTTGGTAAGGATTTAACCAAGGGTTTTCTAAACCTTGCTTAGGTTTTGTTCAATGATAAAAATGACCTTGAGTTGGGTTGGGTTCCTATGTTGTTGGTTTAGAGGCAACACACACTGTAGATCACAACATCACTCACTTCCCTCCTCTGAATGTGTCCAGGTTTAATTTCAAGGTTGTGGCTGGCAATAAGGGCATTAAGCAAAACAATGGATTTGAGGTTGCATCCCTTGAAGAGCCATTGGTTTATACTGCCTGCTTGAACAACTCAAATCCTTTTGATATTCATGAATACTTTTGTAAGAGCAAGCTTCTAAATTTATTTTTAGCTCTTACCCCTCTTTGGCTTTGGTTCCCAAAAGCTTTTTAGCTCTTTTCTCTTCTTCCATACTAGTTGTCATCTCTGGTTCTAGTGCCCCTTCCCAGGTGGAGCATGACTCCCCCTTGCTTCCTCTTTGCACTGTTTCTCCTGCTACTCCCTCTGCTACCCCTTAACCAACCTTCTTTGTGGGTGATGTGCTTGTCATTTTTTTATAAGGATCCCCCTATTCTAAATATCCCTAACCCTTATATTCTATCCATGGAGGATGACATTGGTAGAAGGTCCTTGTTTGGAAAATATGTAGGGTCCTCTCTATCTCCTTCAGACCTCTCCAACTGGGTTAAATATGTTTGGGGCTCTATCGTTGAACTTTATTTCTCATTGGAAATATATTCTTCCTTGTTGAATATCAAAACATTGTTGATAGAGAGTTTGTCTGGTCCTCAATAGCTTGGTTCTTTGGTAATTTTGGGATCTTCCTCTATCCTTGGTCTCTTTTCTTTGAACTTGATGTGGCTAAAATCATGATAACCCTTTTGTGGCTCAGGTTGTATGATCTTTCACCTATCATGATATGTCTATATTATATCAAATTGATCGTTAACTTGACTGAATCTTTTGTTAAAATCAATGAGGCCTCCTTTGAGAGTAGGTTTATGAGAGTCTGTGTTTTTTTAGATCTCTCAAAGCATTTATCTCATTCGGTCAAGTTAGATTTTTCTTGTGGCTCTTAGATTCAATTACTTAACTATGAAGGTCTTCCTTCAAATGCTTCTATTGCAATCATCTTAGGCACTGAGAGGCTATTTTATCTTCTCAGGGTCCCTTGATTGCTAACTATTTCTCATCGGGGATATGGAGGAAAAAGTATGGTACCCCTGTTGCTAATTTTATATAGCATAATAACATTTTTTTTGCTCAGCTCCCTACTCCCCCCTCAACAATGTGTCACTATTGATCCTCTAGTTTCCTCTCAAAAGGTAGCCTTGATGGTTGAAGAACATGCATTTGGTTCTATTTTCTAGGATGTTGGTTTTATTTAGTCATCTCCCATTCCTTTTTCCTTAGCTTCAACCAATTACCTCATCATGGAATCTAATTTGGGGTCCAAAACTAAGCACAAAAGGCATCTTATGGAGGTTGAGTGCATAAGGATGGATTTAATGGGAGCATTTGAGGTTGGATTGTTGTGTTCATTGAAAGTTCCTCTCTCCCAGAGAGGAAGAAGACTGGCTTCTGCATGTGGATAGTTCCACCCATCTTTGCTTGGTCTACTTGATTCCTGTAGCTCCAGTGCCCTAATATTTGTCATGTGTGATTAGGCTTGCACTTTTGTTTTGTCTTGTTTGTCATCAATTCTTTCATATTTTTGGTTTATGTACATTTTGTTTCTAAGATTGGCAAGCATTGTGGGTGTGTAGTTTTTTTAGGTGAAAATATTTTTTTATGATCACAAAATGATAAATTCGAGCAATGGGATTTGATTATGCAAATTATATCAAAAATGCCCAAATCTACAATCTACCATTAAAATCTAGATCCAATTAAGACAACAATGCAAAGATAAATGAAATATTCATACCAACATTAGATCCCAAAAGCTAAGTGCTCTAAATCAAGATCCAAACAAGAAAAGATTAAATGATTATGGATTGCTTACCAATTAGACTCAGATTGTGGACAACATATATATTTGATGACTTGATCAAAGACTATATTGATATAAGATTTTAGCATAGATTGGACATGGATGTCCTCATTGGTTCCCTGGAGGAATTAATGTTTCTAATTAGAAGGAAGGAGGGAAGATCAATGGCCAACATTCAAATTTGGGTGTAGGAAAATCAATGGAAAAATTCATTGGATGACTCTAGAGGAGGGAATGTTCTAGAGGTAGAAGCCTAGAAAATATCTTTTGGAAGTCTAATCATGATTAGTGGTGGATTAGTCATGTGATTAGGGGGTTCTATAGAATCTAGGGGGTAGGCTTATAGGAAAGCCTAAGAGTAGGTAGGTAGGTGGTGTAGACACCTAAATCTGGCCATCGATAACCTCTAGTCAGACCTTTGACCAATTTTCACCAAAGTGCATAATTTGGCCTAAAAACACTAAAGCACATTAAATAATTTGAAGTTGATATATTCAAGTGCTAATTTTGGCCAGAGTATCATTAAATGGGGCAATGCAATTTATGGTCCATTTAACTTTGATCAAATCATTTAGAGTCAAAATACCAATTTTGCACTTGGGTGTTCTAGATTGCTCTTTTCTATCAAATTTCTTGTACGAGATGTGTGTCTTTGTTATTTGATGTTGGAAACATCCTAAATGGAATAACGGATCCAACACATTTGACATTGACTTCTAATTCCAATCTAGTCAAATTTTGGACCAATAATAAGGTATTTTGATCAATTTGAGTAATTTGTGCACAAAGTGCTTAATAATGCTTAATAGCTAATTAATCCAAATCAAGGCCTAATTAATAATTCAATGGAAACTTATTAAAAACTTATTTTTATAAATGAATATTGAATATCTACATCATCAAGTGACCTCATTTCTTGGAAAGACATACCTAAGCTATAAATGCCATAAATATCAAGATTATGGGTCTTCTATGCCTCTTTATTACCTCCCATGCCTCATTAATGTCCCTTCTTCCAAATTCATGATGAGGATAATTATGGATTTTAATTACATAATTCAATTAATCCATGACCACACATCTCAATCTTGAGATGGACTATCATGGTTGATTCTAACCAATCTCAAAAATCTATAAATAGGAGGTCTTGCCTATTGAATTTTAAGCTTAATTTGTGCAAAGTTATAATGTAGGATTGATTCCAAAATCTTCATGCAAACTAGTGTTATCATGCCAAATTGATTCCAAGCCAAAGTCAAAGGTACCAAGGAGAGATAGAGGTAGCCAAGCTTCCATTGCCAAGGAATTCATGAGCACAAAAATGAGCAAGCCAGTACTACAAAGGCATTTAGAGCATCCAAGGAAGGTGAAGAAATTCTTATTTTTCTTTAATTTTTAGTTGTGTTTGTCATTTGTTTTTGTTACTAAGCTCACCCTAGTACTAGGCATGATGATGTTAGTTTAGTGTGTTTTTGATTTGGTTTCATTCACTAAAATGATACTAATCTCCTCTTCTTAGTCAAATTTCTAGTTCACATAATGGCATGTCTGGTGGGATGATCTTTAAGAGAGCACAATCCACAAACTTTTTTTGTGTTTCATAGTTTTGATTCTTTTTTTGTTGTTTTTGCTTTGAGTAAAAATGACTAATAAAGAAGTCATAACTTTTTATTTACTTAATATTTTTGTCTAAATGTTTTTATTCATATAGATAAATGTCATTGATATGCTCTAAAAATTTCACAAAAAAATTCTTTGTATTTTAGAAGTTATAGCTGTTTTAGTAACTGTCATTTTCTATTTTTTTAGTAAAAATGGTTAGAACAGAGTTCATAACTTTTTTTATTGACTATTTGGACTTCAAATTTTTCAAAAACATTTGCCTTTGAGTTATTGACAACCTCTCAAAATTTTGTATCAAACCAACATATATTTTAAAAGTTATGTTAAACATACTAACTACAGGTTTTTATATTTTATGTGCAAGATTTTATGTGTTATATTTTATTTTTAGCCTTCTAATTTGTTGTTTTCAGGTGTTCATATATTTAATATTATTTTTTAAAAATATTTTCTTTAGATTTATGGTAACATTGTCTAACCTAACATATTTACTTTTGGGGTGATGCCTTAAGGGTAGACAGGTAAATGACAAACTTCAAATTTGTTAAAACATGTTTTAGACCATCTTTGGCATGATTTTAAAATGAATTAGGAACATTATTTTGGTGCTTAAAGTAAAATTTAAGGTGCTTAAATAAGTTTTTTTAGCATTAGTTTTCAAATTTACAACTAATACCAAGGGGTCAAATGAACACCACTTCATTTTTTGAATTTGGGCTTAAAAATGAACTCACCTTTCCAAGCTTTTTTTATTCACTTAGTTGTTTAAATTAGATTTTTGTTTGCAAAAAAGAGGGATGTTGCATGTATGATCTTCCATTTGTCTCTTTTAGGGAACCCTTGGAATCAAAAGTGCCATTCCTATTGCAAATAGCCTAGTCCAAGGCTTAGAAATAAAGTCATCTAAAGCACTCTCCAAAAACTTGTCAAAGATTGGGTGACCTTGAAAATGACCCTAAAGTCTTTCTATTTCATGCTTTATTTGTTTTTATGAAAACTTGGTTTGCGAGGGGGACTTCATCACCTCCTATGAGTTCTTTAGGGAAGCTTTGAGTTGGGGTTTCACCTCTCGGCATTAAATTCATTTGGCTCCTAATTGGATTTGCACACGGGATGTAGTGGCACTTTAGACATCGCACTACACTGAAAAAACAACAGGATGTAGTGGTTGTAAAAAATACTAGACATTTTTGTAACAAGTCAATTGATACAAACCTAAAATCTATGCTTTTCTTTTGCATTATTTGGTGTGAAAGTCATTGTACAATTGATTCCCCTAGAACATTCAAAAACTTGTAGATCTTAGACAAAACTCCACTTGCCATGAAAGTATTATTGGTGCAAGGTGCGCCTCAAGGTCCATGTCACAGTACTATAATTTGAGAGAAGAGCGGGGGGGAGGTGTAAAAAACCTACTATATAATGTGCATTTAATTCTAGATGAACACTTAAAATCCTCTCAAATGATGTATATTGATAGATTCTAACAATACCAATCAACCTTGTCAGTTTAGAGTCTAAGAGCGATTAATTAGTTGGTTTTGTCCTAGATTAAAGTCTTGTTTGGAGTCAAAATTTAGTGTAAACAAATGATACAAATCAAAACACATGGTCCTCATTTTCCTTTGAATAAAGAGGCATTACGCTACCCATTTGAAGTCATCAAATTTACCTTGATTCAAAGTCCATCAAAACTTGGGAGTCATATCATCCACTTTGGCACAGTTATGTTGCCCAATTGAGTCTAGACCTTTGACAAAGTTTGTTGAAGTCCTTCATTTATAATATAAATTTGAAATTTAACCTTCATAATTTCATAGGGTTGATGTGTTAAGTGGGTTCACCATTTTCACTAAACTTGAGGGAACTTAGGTTCAATTTCCAATTTGGGTTGAAGGCCATTTTAGACTCAAGATCATTATCACCACTTGATAGACTTAAGCTATTTTGTGCTAAACACTTGCACTTTGAGTCTATGTACCACAAAATTTTGAGTCAAGGAAAGTAGTGTTATGCTGTCAAAATTGCGGAAAACTATCTTTTCCTTAGAGAGTTTTTGAAACAAACATTTAGCCATACCTTTTGGGTAGTGTAGCATCATTACACCACCTAAAACATTTCAAATATTGTTTCATAGACCCTCTTACATAAAGTTCAAATTTGTTCCTATATTTTTAGACCAATTCAAGTGTGCTTTTGTGATCATTTATCTAGCACAGTTATACCATTCACTTTTGTCTAGCTTATTTGTCAAAAAAATCAAGTTTTATACCATTATTTGTGAGAAAATAAACTATCTCTAAAGTGCCTTTTGTTTAATACCTTATATCTTGTTGATCGAGTTCATGTCCGAAAATCAAATGCCTAGTGTTTATTAGAAGTGTTTCAAACCCGCTAGATTAAAACTTTTATCTATTTTAAAGTCTAGCTTTTGACGCCATTGGGCCAAGAGTCGTAGCGCATGCCTTGTTTGAGCCTAGATTTTGATGCCACATTTGGCCAAAAGACCTAGCAACTTTTAATTTTCTAGATTAGATTGATTTGAAACACTTTGACCTTAGATTTTGGCATTTCAATTTTTAGCCTATTTACTTGCTCATCTTTGTGTGAACAGTGAGACATTGGACATTTAACGCTAGCTTGTTTCTTCACTAAATCTTTGCATAAACCTTTTGATCATTTTGATGAATCTAGACCAAGTTTGAACATCATCTATTTTAGACATTATCCTTTTTAAAGTTTGTAGAATTTTTTGACTTTTTTTATCATAGAGGCATTAACTATAGACCCCAATATGTATTCCTACACTCGTAGTGGACTTATGTACAATCTGGGGATTAGTAATGTGGTTGCACAAGAAGAAATGGTACAAGACCCCTATGCAGATAATATTCCTTATGAGATGGATTCTTATCCCTCTTATAATACTCAATTATGGGTGCAAAGCCAAGATCCTTTGGCTAACTATTTGGTTAACACACCACTTTATTTAGAACAAGACCAAGAACAAACTGCATAATACCTAGTTACAATACCCATAGTGGATGAGCCAGTTCTTCAATAGTCATATTCTACTAATACAACTTCCACGTATGATCCATTTTTGTTTAAATGACATTTGTTAGAGAAAAAATATGAGATTTTAGTTAGAGCCATAGATATAGGAGCCAAGTTTTCAGCAAAATTTCCTCATGAGAATTTACCAAGCCTAGTAAGAATGCCCCACAATATCATTTACGATCAACATGCTTCTTATAACAATCATTTAGCTCTAGTCCAAATAACATATCAAGATGCTAATATGCCTAACATATGCAAAAACATCATGGAATACCACTTTAATCAAATGTAGATAGTGTAGACACTTACAACTAGCCACCAATAACCCCCAATTAGGCTTTTGGTCAATTTCCACCCAAAACGCACAATTTAGCCTAAAAACACTAAAAAATGCTAAAAGATGTGAAACTAACATATTTAAGTGCTGATTTTGGTTAGGGTATCCCTAAATGGGGCAATGTAATTTACAGGACAACTAACTTTAATCAGATCATTTCGAGTCAAAATGCCAATTTTGTACCTAAGTGCTCTGGATTGATCTTTCTTATCAAATCTCTTACACACAATGCATACCTTTGTTATTTTTTGTTGGTAACTTCCTAAATGGGAATATGGTTCCAACATATTTGAAAACACCTTTCAATTGCAATCCAGTTAAATTTGGGACCAATAACAAGGCATTCTTATCAAATTGAGTAATTTGTGCACAAAGTGCTTAAACATATTTAAGAGCTAATTAACCCAAATCAAGGCCTAATTAATAAATCCATAGAAACTTGTTGAATAAATTATTTTTGGAAATGACTATTGAATATCTGCATCATTAGGTGACCTCATTTCTTGGGAAGACATCCCTAGGCCATTAATGCCACAAACATCAAGATTCATGCCCTCCATGCCTCTTAATTGCACCTTCTTCCAATGTCATGATGAGGATAATTAGAAACTTAATTCCAAAAATTGAATTAATCCTCAACCATACATCTCAATCTTGAGATGGATGGTTTAGGTTGATTCTAGATATTTGCAAAAAAATATAAATATGAAGCCTTACCACATCATTTTTAAGACTTGAGACTGCAAAGTTATAATGCATGATTGATTACAAAGCTTCAAGAAATTAGTGTTACCATGTCAAATTAATTCCAAGCCAAGCCAAGCCACAAGCCAAAGCGGCCAAGGAGAGATGGTGATAGCCAAACTTCCATTGCCAAGGACTTCATGAGTACAAGCTCAGCAAACCACTACTACAAAGGCATTTGGAGCATCCAAGGAAGGTGAAAGAATTCTTGGGTTTTATTCCTTACTTTTTAGTTGTGTTTGTCATTTTTTTTTGTTACCAAGATCTCCCTAGTGTTTAGGCCTAGAGATGCTATGCTATTAGTGTGTTTCTTTCATTTTGGAACTAACACCATACTAACCATCCTCTCATAAGTCAAATTGATATATCACATAATGGCATGCTTGGTGGGACTAGACACATCTCACACTTGAAGAAGATCATTTTTCAACTTTAAAATATCTATTTGGACCTTTAAAACTCTTGCAAATTGATTTTCTAACTTTATTTTGCCATTTTTGGTTGCCACGGTTTTACACAGTAACCAACATCGATAAGTAAGATCGACATTGGTTACATGGATTAACCGACATTGGTTAGCAAAACTGACATCAATTAGCAAAACCAACATTGATTAGATTTTGGTTAGCCAAGGTAACCATCATCAATTATAATAACCGACACCGGTTACTATGTTTTTTCAAAAACACAGACCCAAGAGCTATTTTTCCAAAGTTCATTGTTTCAAACCAAAAAGAGATTCAAAGCTAAAAGATATGCTGACATTTTTGCTGTAGGGCCAAGCTTGATATTTGTTCAAAACATATTTAAATCACCTTTGCATGCTTAAAAATCAATTAGGAACCTTGTTTTGGTGTTTAACAAAGGACTTAGATGTTTTGGTGAATATTTTTAAAATTTAAAACTAAGACCAAGGGGTCAAATGAACACCATCAAATCTTTCATTTTGAGTTTTAAAATTAAACACACTTGTCAATTCTTGTTTGCAATAGTTGTTTAATCAAATTTTTGTTTGGAAAAAAGAGGAATGTTGCATGTATGCTCTTCTATTTGTCCCCTATAGGGAACCCTTGGAATCAAAAGCACCATTCCTATTGCAAATAGCCTAGTCCAAGGCTTAGAAAGAAATTAATCTAAAGCACTCCTCAAAAACTCATCAAAGTTTGGGTGACCTTAAAAATGACCCTAAAGTATCTCTACTTTCATGATTTATTTATTTTTTATGCATCTTGGCTTGTGAGGGGGACTTCATCACCTCCCACAAGTTCTTTAGGGAAACTTTGACCCAGGGTTTTATCTCTTGACATTGACTTCATTTGGCTTCTTTGGAGTTACACACAAGACATAGTGGTACTTTGGACTAGACCTTTTTACAACAAGCCAAGTGATACAGACCCAAAATCCATGATTTTTTTTTGCATTATTTAGTGTGAAAGTCATTTTGCAATTAATTCCATTAAATTTTTTAGAAACTTGTTAGATCTTAGACAAATCCCCACTTTCCATATAAGTATTATTGGTGCAAGCTATGCCTCAAGATCCATATCACAGTACTATCATTTGAGAGAAGGGGGGTGTAAAAGCCCTACTATATAATGTGCATTTACTTTTGAATAAATACTTAAAATCCTCTTAAATGATGTATATTGATGGATTCCAATAATACCAAGCAAGCTTGTTAGTTTAGGATCTAAGAATGGTTAATTAGTTGGTTTTGTCCTAGATTAAAGTCTTGTTTGGAGTTAAAACTTGGTGTAAACAAAAAATCCAAACCAAACACATAGCCCAAATTTTTCTTTGAACAAAGAGGTGTTATGATCATCAATTTTCCTTATTCAAAAGTTTATCAAAAGCTTGAGAGTCATATCATCCACTTTGGCACATATATGCTACCTAATTAAGTCTAAACATTTACCAAAGTTGTTTAAAGTCCACTTATAATCTAAATTTAAAATTACACCTTGATAAGTTCATAGGGTTGATATGTTAAGTGGGTTTTCCATTTGCACTAAAATTTAAGAAACTTAGGTTTAATTTCCAATTTAGGTTGAAGGTCATTTAAGACTCCTAATCATTGTCATCATTTAATAAACTTAAGCCATTTTGTGTTAAACACTTTCACTTTGAGTCTATGCACCACAACTTTTTGAGTCAAGAAAGGTAGTGTTATGCTGTCAAAATTGTAGCAAAGCATCTTTGCTTTAAAGAGTTTTTGAGACAAACCTTTTATCACACCTTTTTGGGTAGTATAGTGTCGTTACGTTGCCCAAAACATTTTGAATATTATTTCATGGACCTTCTTGCATAGTGTTTAAATTTATTCCTACATTTTTAGACCAATCCAAGTGTACTTTTATGATCTTTTGTCTAAAACAATTATACTATTCACTTTTGTCTAGCTTGTTTGTTAAAATAACCCAGTTTTATACCATTTTTTGTGAGAAAATAAACTATTGCTAAAGTGCCTTTTATTTCACACCTTATACCTAGTTGATCAAGTTCATGTCCAAGAATCAAATTCCTAATGGTTTTTAGCAGTGTTTCAAATCTGTTAGATTAAAACTTTCATCTATTTTCAAAGCCTAGCTTTTGATGTCGTTTGGCCAAGAGTCCTAGCACATGCTTTGTTTGAGCCTAGATTTTGATGTTGCATTTAGATAAAAGACCTAGTAACTTTTAAATTCCTATATTAGACTAATTTTAAACACTTTAACCTTAGAGTTTGGTATTATGATTTTTAGGACCATTTACTTGCTTATCTTTGTGTGAATAGTGAAATGTTAGATACTTCACGCTAGCTTTTTTCCTCACAAAAAAATGCATAAACCTTTTGATCCTTTTGACAAATATAGACTAAGTTGGGACATCATCTGTTTTAGACATTATCCTTTTGAGTTTGAAGAACTCTTTGACCTTTTATCACAAAAGCATTGACTATGGATCCCAACATATATTTCTACACTCGTAGTGGACTCATGTACAGTTTAGGGATTAATAATGTGGTTGTATAGAAAAAAATGGTGTAAGACACCTATACAAATAACATTGCTTATGAGATGGATTCTTATCTCTCTTATAATACTCAATCAGGGGCACAAAGCCAAGATCCATTAGCCAACTATCTAGTTAACACACCACCTTATTCAAAACAAGACCAAGAGCAAACTGTGCAATACATAACTGCAATACCTGTAGTGGATGAACCAGTACTTCAATAGTCATATTATACTAATATGGATTCCACATGTAGACACCTAAATCTGGCCACCAATAACCTCTAGTCAGGCTTTTGGCCAATTTTCACCCAAAAGGCACAATTTGGCCTAAAAACACTAAAACATGCTAAATGATGTGAAACTAACATATTCAAGTTCCAATTTCGACTAAGGTATCAATAAATGAGGCAATATAATTTATGGGCCAACTAACTTTGATTAGATCATTTTGAGTCAAAATACCAATTTTGTACCTAGGTGCTCTAGATTGCTCTTTCTTATCAAATCTTCTGCACAAGATGTGTGCCTTTGTTATTTTCTATTGGTAACATCTTAAATGGGAATACACATCCAACACATTTGATAGTGACTTCCAATTCCAATCCAGTTAAATTTAGGACCAATAACAAGGCATTCTGATCAATTTGAGTAATTTGTGCATAAAGTGCTTAATCATGTTTAAGAGCTAATTAACCCAAATCAAGGCCTAATTAATAATTCCATGGAAACTTATTGAATTATTGTTTTTCTAAATGAATATTGAATATTTTTATCATCAAGTAACCTTATTTCTTGAAAAGACATCCTTAGGCCATAAATGCCATAAATATCAAGATTCATGCCCTCCATGCCTCATAAATGCCTTCCATGATGCCCTCCATGCCTCTTAAGTACCCCTTTTTATAATGTCATGATGAAGATAATTACAAAATTAATTCCAAAAATTGAATTAATTCTTAACCACACATCTCATTCTTGAGATGAATGGTTGAGGTTGATTCTGATCAAATCCAAAAATATATAAATAAGAGGTCTCAAAACATCATTTCTAAGATATTTTGGTTCAAAGTTATAATGCACAAATATATTCAAGGAGCCATTGCAACTAGTGTTACCATGCTAAATTGATTCCAAGCCAAGCCAAGCCAAATCCAAAGGTTCCAAGGAGAGATGGAGGTAGACAAGCTTCAATTGCCAAGGACTTTATGAACACAAGCTAAGCACGCCACTACTACAAAGGCATTTGGAGTATCCAAGGAAGGTGAATGAATTTTTGTATTTGATTCCTTGCCTTTTAGTTGTTTTTTTATTTTCTCTTGTTAACTAAGCTCTCCCTAGTGTCTAGGCCTAGAGATGTTATACTATTAGTGTGTTTATCTCATTTTACTTTCATTTTAGAACTAATACCATACTAACCATCCTCTCTTGAGTGAAATTCCTAGATCACATAATGGCACACCCAGTGGGACTAGACACATCCCACACATGAATGAGATCCTTTTACAACTCTAAAATATTTATTTGAGCCTTTAAAACTCTTATAAATTGATTTTCTAACTTTATTTTGCTATTTTTGGTTGCCATAGTTTTTACACAGTAACTGACATCAGTAAAAATATTGACATCAGTTACTTGACTTAATCGATGTCGGTCAGCAAAACCAACTTTAGTTAGATCTTGATTAGTTGTAACCAAAGTTTATGGTATTAACCAATGTCGATCACTGTATTTTTCAAAAAACATAGACTTGAGAGCTACTTTTTCAAAGATTATTATTTCAAACTCAAAAGAGCTTCAAAGATAAAAGACATGTTAACAATTTTACTATAGGACCAAGCTTGATATTTGATCAAAACATGTTTAAATCACCTTTACATGCTTAAAAATCAATTATAAACCTTGTTTCTAGGTGTTTAACAAATGACTTAGATGCTTTGGTGAATGTTGTCAAAGTTTACAACTAAGACCAAGGGGTAAAATGAACACCACCAAACTTTTTATTTGGGTTTAAAATTGATCACACTTATCAATTCTTGTTTGCAATATTTGTTTAGTTAGATATTGTTTGGAAAAGAGAGGGTTATTGCATGTATGCTCTTCCATTTGTCCCCTATAGGGAACCCTTGGAATCAAAAGTGCCATTCCTATTGCAAAGTAGCCTAGTCCAAGGATTAGAAATAAAGTCATCTAAAACATTCCCCAAAAATTCATCAAAGTTTGGGTGACCTTAAATATGACCTTAAAGTCTTTCTACTTTTATGCTTTATTTGTTTTTATGCATCTTGGCTTGTAAGGGGGACTTCATCACCTCCCGTAAGTTCTTTAGGAAAGCTTTGACCTGGAGTTTCATCTCCTAGCATTGACTTCATTTGGATCCTTTGGAGTTGCACACAAGACATAGTGGCACTTTGGACATTGCACTACATTGAGCGAATAACAAGATATAGTGGTTGCAAAAAGGACTAGACCTTTTTGCAACAAGCCAAGTGATACAGACCCAAAATCTGTGATTTTTTTGTATTGTTTGGTGTGAAAGTCATTATGTAATTGATTCACCTAGATCATTTGAGAAATTTTTAGATTTTAGACAAATCCCCACTTGACGCAAAAGTATTGTTGGTGCAAGATGCACCTCAAGGTCCATGTCGTAGTACTGTCATTTGAGAGAAGGGGGGTGTAAAAACCCTACTATATAATGTGCATTTACTTTTGGATTAACACTTAAAATATTCTTAAATGATGTATATTAACATATTTCAAAATATTCTTAAATGATGTATATTAACATATTTCAATAATACCAAGTGACCTTGTTAGTTTAGAATCTAAGGGTGATTAATTAGTTGATCTTATCCTAGTTTAAAGTCTTGTGTGGAGTCAAAAACTTGGTGTAAACAAATAATCCAAACCAAACACATAGTCCAAAATTTTCTTTGAATAAAGAGGAATTATGTTGTCCACATGAGATCATCAATTTGCCTTGTTAAAAAGTTCATAAAAAGCTTGAGAGTCATATCATCTACTTTGGCACAATTATGCTACCCAATTGAGTCTAGACCTTTACCAAAATTGTTTAAGTCCACTTATAATCTAAATTTATAATTGCACCTTTACAATTTCATAGGGTTGATGTGTTAAGTGGATTCACCATTTTCACTAAACTCACTGGAACTTAGGTTTAATTTCTAATTTAGGTTGAAGGTCGTTTAAGACTCATAATCATTATCATCACTTGATAGGCTTTTGTGCTAAACACTTGCACTTTAAGTCTATACACCACCACATTTTGAGTCAAGAAAGGTATTGTTATGCTTCCAAAATTATAGGAAAACATATTTTCCTTAGAATTTTTTTGAAGCAAACCTTTTATCACACATTTTTGGGTAGTATAACCTTGTTATGCTACCTAAAACATTTCAAATATTGTTTCATAGACCTTCTTGCATAGAGTTTCAAATTTGTTCCTACATTTTCAAACCAATTCAAGTGTACTTTTGTGATATTTTATCTAAATTAGTTATACTGATCACCTTTGTCTAGCTTGTTTTTCAACAGAACCAAGTTTTATACCACTATTTGTGAGAAAATAAACTATTTTTAAAGTGCCTTTTATTTCATACCTTATACCTAGTTGACCAAGTTCATATCCAAGAATCGAATGCCTAGTGTTTGTTAGAAGTGTTTCAAATCCATTAAATTAAAACTTTCATCTATTTTTAAAGTCTAGCTTTTGACACCATTTGGCCAAGAGTCCTAGCACATGCCTTCTTTGAGCCTAGCTTTTAACACCGCGTTTGGCCAAAAGACCTAGAAACTTTTAAATTCCTAGATTAGACTGATTTGAAACACTTCAACCTTAGAGTTTTGCATTTTAATTTTAGGTTCAATTTACTTGCTTATATTTGTGTGAATAGTGAAACACTAGATACTTCACACTAGCTTATTTTCTCACAAATATTTGCATAAACCTTTTGATCCTTTTGACAAATCTAGACCAAGTTGGAACATCATCTATTTTAGACATTGTCCTTTTTAGAGTTTATAGAGCTCTTTGACCTTCTTTCACAAAGCATTGACTATGGATCCCAACCTGTATTCGTACACTCATAATGGACTCATGTACAATCCAAGGATTAGTAATGTGGTTGTGTAAGAAGAAATGGTACAAGACCCCTATACAGATAACATTGATTATGAAGTGGATTCTTATCCCTCTCATATTATTCAATCAATGGCATAGAGCCAAGATCCATTAACTAACTATTTGGTTAGCACACCACCTTATTCAAAGTAGGACCAATAACAAACTACACAATACTTAGCTACAATACCTGTAATAGATGAGTTAGTACTTCAACAGTCATATTCTACTAATATGACTTCCACATATGATCCATTTTTATTTGAGTGACATTTATTAGAGAACAAAAATGATATTTTGGTTAGATCCATAGAGGTAGGGGCTAAGTTTCTAGTAGACTTCCCCCATGAAAATTTACTAAGTCTAGTAAGAGTTCCCCACAATATCATTTACAATCAATAGGCTTCTTCTAGCAATCTTATGGCTCTAGTCCAAACAATGTACCAAGATCTTAATATATCTGATCGAAGCAAGAACATCATGGAAGATCACTTTAACCAAATACAGACAATTTATCAAACATATTTGAATCTAGCATGTGATTTCAATCAGATGAACATGGTAAGTAAGCCTCTCATTGACCTAGTTCCTTCAACAGGAGTGATGATAGAGTTAACTAGACAAAAGAATTCAAGTTTTGACCCATTCATATAAACCATTTCAATGGTTAACTTGATACATATGCCCATTATTGAAGAAGTGTCTTTGGCCTCTACATTGAATAGTGAGCCAAATGTAGTAGATAATGTGAAAATAACATCCAGTCCTGATCAAAGTGGTACTAATATACAAACAACTAGACAATAACATGTGCCTATAGTTAATCCTATGAATAATTCATCATACCAAGGGATATGAGTTTCTGCACCCCAACCTCAACTAGCTGCTTCCTCAACTATACAACCTATGAGGTTAGGTAATCAAACAATGGCCAATGTCACACCTCAATGAAAAAATGTGATAAATCTTACTCCCCCTCAGTAGGTAGTGAGTATTATTCCACAACAATAGACATAATCTAGTGTATCAATGCAACATGAGACAAATACATTACCACCTCAATTAGGGGCAACAAATGTTCCAACTCACCAAGTAATGATGAACATACCTCTTTACTCACAACATAATATGCTAATCCAAACTAAATAGTGATTAGTCAACAACATGCAAATACTGGTTAGTGACTGATGCCAAATTTTTAACCTGCTTTCACTTCCTCATAAGGATTTGTGTAACAAGGAGGTCCTCATGTTTCTCAGGTACCTACTAGACAACCATTGGTTCAAAATGTGTCACAAATCCAAAGACAGGGTCTTGGTTCACAAGTTCCCACTCAATAATAAGGTTTGATTAGTTGACAACATTTCTCTTTTCAACCACAATAGGCATAGTATAATTATATCCCTCCATCCCAACCATGAAATCCCCTAGTTCAAACCTTTATTGCTAACCCAAACCAAAATATTATGCAACTGAATGTACAATTTCAAGTACATCATAATCCACATATGCATATTCCTAGTCCATTCCCCAACCAAACCAACATACCCCAACAGGTATCTCTATCATACCCTAGTTAAAGTCATTATCCCTCAAATAAATATTCCATCTAGTTTCCTATCCCAAGAATTGCAACAGATGAAGGATGTAATTATTACCATTCAAGCTGGGAAGTAGACCAGAAAGTTCCAATTAGATGACAAATGTTCCTATCTATTCAACATGGAGTATTTGTAGATACCATTTCCTCTAGGATATGAACCACCAAAATTCAATAAATACAAAGGGAAAGGTGATCCTAAGGCTCATTTGACTGAATTCTTTGTCACATGTCAACCAATGGCATATAACAATATATACCTTTTGCTGTTGTTTCCAAGAAGCTTGGATGGACAAGCCTTGGAGTGGTTTTTTAAGTTGCCCAAAAATTTAGTAACAAACTTTGATGATTTTTTTGATAAATTTGTGTAACACTTTTTCTATAATCTTGAGCATGATATTTCATTAGTAGACCTGACACAAGCAAATAAAAAAGCTAGGGAGAGTTTGAAAGTTATTTATAGTGATGAAGAGCCTTTACAAGCCATTTCACCCATAGTTTAATAGATAAACAATTAGCCACTGTGTTTACTAAAAATTTGCATAGTGAGATAGCCTATCATTTGGAACTACATTGTGCACATACATTCAAAAAAATCATTGATAAAGGTTTGTTGATTGAGAGGGTGATCATCAATAAGGGAGTCATCAAGATTAATCTAACTAATCAAAATCAAGGTACCAATCATGGAAATGACCAACATCCCAATCAAACACAAGCATCACAACTAGCACATGCCAATAATCATGAAAGACCAAAGCAATTCAACCATAATAGGAATGTTGTGGGAAATGGAGTAACTAAATCTCATCATGTCCAAACTATGTAGACATCATCTATACCACATTTTTAGCTTACTCCAACCTATCAACCTCTTCAACCAATGCCACAAGTGTAACAACCAAGACCTGCATAATAAATATAACAACCTTTACCATTACAAACCCCTCCTCTTAGAATAACCATCCCTACACATCGTGTCTTTAGTGACCTAGGATAACCTATTGAGTTTGTATTTCACAAGCTTGCTATCACTAATCTGATTAGTTGGCCTATACCAAAGCATTATCTGCAAGGTATTCTTTATCTTTAATGGTACCATAAAATTGAATTCTATGACTATCATTGGGTCAATAACATAACCTATGAAGATGTGTTCAAATCAAGCATTTAATCAAGAATATGTTGGATAATAGGGAGATAAAATTGGATAATGGTGCTTCCACTTCTAATAAAATTCTTGGGATCTATCAAAACCCCTTTCCTTGACATAAAAATCAATAACAATAGAACAATCAACAATAAAAATAATGACCAGTGCATTAGTAGAATCAATAGTATCAAAATCAAAGGCCAAACCAATAGAGCCAACAAAATTAATAGCAAAATCCATAATAACAAAACAATGGACAAAACCAAGGTCAGAATGATAAGAACTAATAGACCTACCATGTAGTTTCACATGGCTACAATAGGGCTGTAGGTCATATTACAGGGGTTAGTATTAATACCATCTCCATTAATCCTAGACCAAGCACTAATTAGTGTAGACCATTGATAAACAATACTATACAACCAACTTACATGGATAATCCTTCTTTAATCCAGGAGTGCATATAGGCAAACTAGGACATCCCATTTTAGATCTTATAGTGACAACTCATTCTTTCCATGTGACCACATGCAAGTTCATCGATAATTGAGACTTGTCCTATCTAGTCCCATACCATTTTCGATAGCAGTTAGCAATAATGGTCTAGTATTTAATCTTGATTGTGCAATCACAACTTAGAGGTTGAAGATTACCATCCTAGGCCCAAAACCATCTACCACTTTGCCTGTTATCCAACCAACCATTCAACCTCGAAATAAACCATTCACTACTAACCAAGATAAGAAGTTTGATATTGTGGAACAATTATAGAAGACACCAACACAAATTTCTATTTTAGATTTGTTGTGGATGACAATAGTCCAAAAGAACATCTTGAATGAGTTTTTGACCTAATCCACTATTACTAGTGACATATCCCCTGATAACTTTCAAGTTTTGGTTGGACACCGAGCTTTAACTCAACAAGTCACATTCAACCAAAGTGATATGTCTTCCCTTGGCCCACTCCATAATAACCCATTATACATTGAGGTTTGTATCAAATGACATAAAGTAAAATGTGTCCTTATAGACAATGGATCTAGCCTCAACATAGTGTCTCTAAAGCTCATCAAGTTTCTTGGGTACATAATGATAGATCTCTATCCATAAAAAATAACTATTAAATCCTATGATAATCAGAAAAGAGAGTCATAGGACAACATTAGTTTCCCAGTTATCATTAGGCCTTAACCCATGATACACTTTTCCATATGATTAATCTTGAGTAATCATACAATATGCTTATAGGTAGACGTTGGTTACATGAGATTCATGCTGTCCCACCAACACTAAACCAATGTATCAAGTTTTCTCACTTAGGGATGGAAGTCAATATTCTAGGAGATTTACACCCATATGAACACTACAAACATCCTGAGGCTAAGTTTCAAATCTATAATTATTAGTATGGTATGAATCCAAGTTACAAGTAGGATAGAGAAAAAACTATACTTATTAATCCTTCATTGGATAATTTCATAGATCCTAATATCTTCGATTCCATTTCCCACATGCTACGTCCTGAAGCTTCTAATCATTTCACCATTTCAGATAATGGATAAGGAGAATATGTGACCCATGATGCATTTTATATTATCAATATTCCTTAGAATCTGAAAACCTTTGAGTGACCTAAGGTCATCCCACATATGCATTGGCAATGAAATAACAAAGATAAGGGACCTGTCATATTTATACCAACATCTAGCCTAGGACCTGACCCTCTTGAAGGGGATGACTCATGGTTATACAATGATGACCAAGTTGATTTTTATAAAAATGCAAAGTATCCTATTCCCAATAGGATCATGGAGCATTACAATTATGAAAGAAGAGGCCTCAGATAAAATCAACAAGGAACCATCGAGCCAATTTCTATGACTAAGTATGAAAGACCTTATAGACTTGGATTTAAACTATATGGGGGTGACCCCACATATCTTATTCAAAATCCATCACTAGTGACTAGTGATGATGATGCTGACAATGAAGTAGAGTTCGATCATAGACTCACCTTTGATAACCTATTTGAAACCAACTTGTTTGATAATAATGCTATTTGTACCCTTACCTTGGCCATTCATCGCAACCCATTACCATTATATTATCCCCAACTAATATATTAGGATCAACAAGAATCCATTCTATCAATTGATGAGTTCTAGAATGATGAGGCATTCTATGATTTCTTAGGCCTTAGAGACAATGTTCTTTTAGGAGATCACAAATCAGGATTCTCAATCACATTAGATCCTATAACCTATTTTGGAGAGCAAGTGAACACCCTTAGCCAAAAACAAATAAGTAAAACATTGAGGTCCCAAAGTGAAAACCTCTTTGAGATAACCTTTGACCAGGGAAAAAGTAAAGATAAAGGCCAGTCTAGTGGTGAAAACCTGTTTCAAGTGCCATTAGATGGGGGTGTTCATTCATCTTCGAATTTAGACTAAGATACCACCAATGATAAACTTACATGTGGATCAGAGTTCAACTTTGAGATACAATAAGTATTTGATCAAATACTTCAAAAATTTCTAACTTTTTTTGTTACATGGCCAAATCTCCCATTAGAGGATTCATATTCATCATGCCTAGGAAAAGTTGAAGAGTAAGTCCTAACAGAGGACCCTGGCATAGTCCAACAATTCAAGTTGTTACCTACTATCTTATAAGATGGTTCAACCCTTCTAGTTGAAGATAAAATAGAGATAAATATCAAGACTCCATCAGACCTAAAATGGATAAAATTAGGAACATCTCTCACTAGGGAGGAATGTGACATCTTTATAGCTTTTTTGAGAGAGTTTGTGGATATTTTTAAATGGGCCTATTCTGACATGTCAGGTTTAGACCCTACCTTGGTTATACACCATCTTGTGGTTAATCCCGATGCTAAACAGATAAAACAAAAGTTACATAAGATGCATCCTTATATTACTATATTGGTAAAGAAAGAGTTGGAAAAACTCTTAGAAGTAGGATGTATCTGATCCATTAACTACTCTGAATAGATTTCTAACATTGTACTTGTTAGTAAAAACCTTGAAGATATTGAAATTTATATTGATTTTTGAGACATCAATAAAGATGATTTTCCCTTGCCTAATATTAACATGATCATCGATTCCACAATAGGTTATGAAATGATTTCACTTATGGATGTCTTTTCATGATACAAACAGATCAAAATAGCACCAAAAGATCAACATAATAGTGTTCACCACTCCATGGGGAACATTTTGTTATTAGGTGATGCCATTTGGCCTTAAAAATTCTAGATCTACATATCAATGGGCCATGACTATCATATTAAATGATATGATGCATGATATTATTGAATACTATGTTGATGACATATTAGAAAAATCTAAAACTAGGGCTGACCATCCAATAGTGTTGTGCAAGATATTTGAAAGACTATGAGAGTACAAAGTTAGACTAAATCCAAAGAAATGTGTGTTTGGTGTAACCTCAGACAAATCAATTGGATTCACCATGTCTTATATAGGTATTAAATTTAATCTAGCTAAAGTCCATGCTATAACCAAAATTCTGCCACCAATTAATTTAAATCAACTCCATAGTTTATAGGGTAAGATCTAGTCAATCCGCCACTTCATCTCTCAACTAGTAGATAAATTCCATCCATTTACACACCTTTTAAAGAAAGGAGTTACATTTCACTGGGATGATCATTTCCAAATAGATTTTCAACATTGCAAAGATTATCTTGTCAATCCACTAGTTTTATTACCTCCTATGCTAGGAAAGCCATTCTTGTTATACTTATCAGCTACTTACCATGCTTTGGGGGCACTCTTAGCTCAACATGATGATAATGGAAAGGAACATGCTGTATACTACTTAAGCCATACCTTAGATACATATGAACATAACTATGTGCTTGTTGAAAAAAACTTGTCTAGCCATAGTTTTTATAGCTTAGAAACTACGTCATTACATGTTGAATAATAAAACTATGGTCATTTAAAAAGTATATTCACTCAAGTATCTACTATCTAAAATAGACTTGGAAGGTAGAATGGCTAAATGGATCATGCTTCTCAGTGAGTTTGACATAGAGTATTTCAATAAGAAGGCAATCAAAAGACAAGTTCTTACAAGTCAACTTGCTGAAACACCTCTCATAGACACCTAGCCACTCATGTTTTAATTTCTTGATTAATCTATCATGACCATCATGGACACACCCCTTGAGGATCAGCCCTAGAAGCTATATTTTGATGGTTCATTCACTGCACATGGATCGAGGACAAGCCTATTGTTTATTACACCACAGGGGGATCTAATCCCTAAATCATTCAGAATCAACTTTCCTTGTACCAATAACATGGCTTATTATGAAGCACTTATTTTAGGACTTCAATAAGTAGTGCATTAGAATATATCTCATCTTCAAGTTTATGGTGATTTTCATTTAATCATCAATCAGGTCACAGATCATTTTCAGACCAAAGATGACAATCTAGTTCCATATAAAACCATGGTTGACACTCTTAAAAATCAAATTTCCAACATTTAGTTTGAGCATATACCAAAGGCTAGTAATATAACTACAGATGCCATGGCTACGATTGGTTCTCTGATTCAACAAATAGATAAAGCTAGAGAGTATCAATTCCTCATTGAAAATTTGTCAGCATTAACTCATGAACCTTTAATCATTGCCATGATTTATGATATTATTGGTCCTAGTTCTATCTGGTACTCAGACCTTTACAAATACCTTCATGACCAAGTTTTGCCACTTAACCTATCTCAAAAATAAACCAAAGCCTTCATTCATCATTCCACTCATTATACTTTACTTGGATCCACTCTTTATCGTCATAGTTTTGATGGAACTTTGATTTGTTATTTAACTTTGATAAAGTCTATGCTAACATTAAGAGGAGTTCATGAAGGAGTATGTGGAACCCATTCTAGTGGGGTAGTCTTATCCAAAAAGCTCTTGTGCACTAGTTATTGTTGGCCCATAATGGACGTAGATGTCACTACATATGTAAATAAATGAGACAAATGTCAATGAAATGCTAATTTGATTCATGCCCCAGCAAATAATTTGAAACTTGTGTTGACACCATGGCCATTTTCTACATGGGGACTTGACTTCATTAAGAAGGATAACCCCACTTCATCTAATGTCCATAAACATATCCTTACCACCATTAAATATTTCACTAAGTGGGTTAAAGCTATACCCCTCACTTACGTGATTGGATAGTAAATTTTCAAATTTATCTTCAACTATCTCATTTACCGCTATGGTATCCCCTCTAAAATTATATTTGATAGTGGAAGATCATTAAAGAATAAGATGTAGACCAGTTATGTACTGAATACAACATCACTCAACATTTTTCTATAGGATATTACCCTCAAGGTAATAACTAGGCTGAGGCATCCAACAACACCATTGTCAACATTCTCAAAAAGATTGTCAATGATGCCGATCATAATTAACATCTCTAGATATTCCTTACCCTTTGGGCATATTATGCCAATCATCATAACCCCATAGGAGCCACTCCATACTCACTTATTTATGGTATTGAAGCCATCCTTCCTATTGAGTTTGAGTTGCCTTCACTATGCATCTCTTTCAAGCATATCCCAGATGATCATGACTATTGAGTAGCTCACCTGCAAGATCTGAATCTACTTGATGAAAAACACACAGATGCGCTCAACAATCTTCAAGCATATCAGAATCAACTCAAAGGCCACTATATTCAATGTGTTAAGTATAAAACATTTGAACTTGGTGATCTTGTCTTAAATAAAACCAAAAGAATACCATGACCAAGAAGAAACATAAAGGAAATTTCAAAGCAATCTAGATAGGGCCTTTCATCATCACTACAAATTATGGATTAGGAGCATACAGGCTCTGCACACTATATGGTGATGAACTTCTAGAACCAATGAATATTATTCATCTCAAGTGGTACTATGCTTAAATGCTAAGGTGTATTGTCTATAAGGACCATTTCAGTTATATCATTTTATCACTATTCTTCTTTGTACACATACTACCCTTATTCATCCTCTTTCTCGTATCTACTTTTCATTTCTAACCTATCAACCCAGTGTGTTCTAAAGCCTATCCCATTTAACCTTGGTTTTTTCCATTCATTATGTAGTTTTAGCATCGAGGTATTTGATCAGTTTCATCAATTGGTTCAAGAACTGAAGATAGAGATCATATTTTGGGATAGTATAATAGAAGTTTTGGTAGTTACATCCTTCATTTATTATTATTTCTTACCACCAATATTTTTGCTAATTATAACTACCTTTGGGAAAATTAGTACCTTCGATCTATGCCATTGTGTCTTAGTTATAACTACCTATGGGAAAAATAGGGGCAACATTAAGCGTTGACATACCAACTTTCCACTTCTTATGCCACACTGTGTCTTTTTACCAACCGTGCTTGTTTTGTTTGAATTGGCTTATGCACTAGTCGAATTCCTCCATCAAAATGGTGGAACTACAGTGACTTGAGGTCCTACTTTGAGATTATGTAGGTAGTTCTCAATACTTGTTGAGGTTATCTTAGTCACCTTTTCCCCCATGCTCTCACCATTTTGTGAGCAACCTAAGCCACACTTTCACCATTTTGTGAGCAACCTAAGCCACACTCTCACTATTTTGTGAGCACTTTAAGTATTTACGTTCTCACCATTTTATGAGCTTGAACCATTTCATGTCTCATAATTATCGATTGAGTTGAGATACCTTCAAAACACTTCAAAAACATTTCAAAAAATTGTTAGAAAAGAACAAAAACATTGACCACTTCTTTGCCTTAAAGATTTTGGGAACCTTTACTAAGTTACAAGCAAATCACTTATCATTCTAGTTTCCCCATCTTTTTTGGCCTTTTTCTCTCACACACTTGCTATTTTGAAAGAACATTCCTATTCTTCTATTACATCCAATTTGTCTATTTTCATTAGTTATTATTTTCTTCATATTCCTTAGGAGAACTACATTTAGTCTGAAGTTTTTTATTGAATCTTACATCCATGGAACTATGTAGGCAGCGTCCACTTGCCTAGTGCATATGGAGAGAACTTGACCACCCCCTTGTTTTTATTCTATTTCCTCATTTTGTTTGTTTGTTAAGTTGTCATCTATTTTTTAGGGGCAATGTTCATAGGGTTTCTATTGCATTGCTTGTTTATTTATTTTTGCTTATTTTGTTTGTTTGTTTGTCTGCCTGCTTGTTTACTTTCAGCACTATTTTCGTGATTCAATTTATGTGTGTTCATTGGGTGATTCATTTCCCACAATTACACTTAAATCCATACATATTCATATGTTTACATTGTCATCATGGTTTCTATCATTGGCGCATTATTTTCTATTGACTATTGTATTGTAGGAGTCAGTCCTTATGCATATTTTGGCCAATTATTTATGGTGTTCTATCATAAAGCCTACCATCACATGATACAACAAACCTTAGATTCAAGAAGTCTATTCACCAATGGAAACATTTCTTTGGCACTGACATCTTGATTCAATCCTAATCATATCCCAAATAGAGTAATTAACCATGAAAGAATTTCAATTTTTATTAGTTTGGATGAGCATCTCCCTACTAGTAGGTTGTTCCAATTCATCATTACCCTCTATCTTAAGTTATCATCATCCTTGGCCAAGTTTATCATGTTTTCCATAATTGGGGTCCAATGATTATAACCGCCTATGGCTAAATCATCACACCATCCCACCTAAATTTCTCAATGATTATAACTGATTTTGGACAAATCATTGTGTTGTCACCACTTTAATTTTTTTGCCTATATAGGGGCATATTATCTTGTTTGTCTATCCTAATTGGGGTAGATCCATCTTCTCAATGATTATAACCACCTTTGGGCAAATCATTGTGTTATCATACCATGTTGCCACTATCAAGGTACAATGCTTATAACCACCTTTGGGCAAATCATTGCACACCATCCCACTTGTATTCTCAGTGATTTTGACTACTTTTTCAATATAATTGTGTTTTCACCCCATCATCTTTCCTTTCTTTGGTTCTCTCATTTTTCTTCTTTATTTTTGAGGGACCATTTGCTGACCTATTTGTGCCAACCATTCCTTGAGGGGGTACCATATAGTTAGTTTATCATCATTACAATCATAGGCATATAGGGCATTTTAATTATTTAATATGTTACTGTGATTATAGCTTGTAATGCCTTCTTAAATAAGGGAAAACTATAGACACCTAAATCTAGCTACCAATAACCTCCAGTAAGGCTTTTGGCCAATTTCTACCCAAAAAGCATAATTTGGCCTAAAAACACTAAAACATGATAAATGATATGAAATTAACATATTCAAGTGCCAATTTTGGCTAGGGTATCACTAAATTAAGCAATATAATTTATGGGCCAGCTAACTTTGATCAGATCATTTTGAGTCAAAATGCTAATTTTGCACCTAGGTACTGTGGATTGCTCTTTCCTATCAAATCTTTTGCACAAGCTACTTTCCTTTGTTATTTGTTGTTGGTAACATGATAAATAGGAATACACATCCAATTCATTTGATAGTAACTTCCAATTCCAATCCAGTCAAATTAGGACCAATAATAAAACATTCTGATCAATTTGAGTAATTTGTGCATAAAGTGCTTAATCATGTTTAAGAGCTAATTAACCCAAATCAAGGCCTAATTAATAATTCCATGGAAACTTATTGAATACTTATTTTTAGAAATGAATATTGAATATTTGCATCATCAAGTAACCTCATTTCTTGGGAAGACATCCCTAGCCCATAAATACCACAAATATCAGGATTCATGCCCTCTATGCCTCTTAATTGCCCCTTTTTCCAATGTCATGATTGTTGTTCCCAAAATCCATCACTTGTTTTTGTGAACAACACGTTGACCATTTTTGGTCCTGTAGACCAAAACGCTCTCTTTTATTTCTCAAAAATGTTCTGAGCAGTCAAGTTTTTCAAATATTCAAGCCTTTTTAGCTAAGGAAATCATAGGTTCAATAGGTGGGCTTTCTCAAAGGGAAGTTCAAAACACTTAAGGCATTTCCTTAGTGTTTTGAGGATGGTTCAATGTTGAGGTTCAATCAAAATACTCAACGGTGGGTTTCAAAGAGTAAGAATAAACCATTGAATTATTAAACCCCACCTTCGAAAGGTTCAATGACTTCGATGGACTTAAAGAATAAAAGGATTCAAAGAGTTAAGATTGAACTATTGAACCTTGAACTTCAAAAGATTCAAAGGTTCAACCTTGAACTTCGAAAGGTTCAAAGGTTCAACGGGCTCAAAGAGTTAAAAGTTTGAGCAGAAGCTTTGAGTGAATGGATGAAGCAAAATATTCTAGAAAGAGGTTCAACTAAATGGTTCAATTAAAGAAGAAAACTAAGTGAACGCGGCCCTTTACAAAACATTGAATCGCCAAACCATTAAACCATTGAACCATTAAACCTTTGAACCAAAAGAGTTCAAGGTTCAAAGTGGTTCAAGTGACCGATGACGTCCCCATGGATGTCAAATTTAGGGTAATGGAATAACCATTGATTTTCAAAAGACTTGAGAACAAACTCAATGACCAGCCAGGAAAGGAACCAAAGGCACCAGCAAAAAGTGAGAAGATAGCCCAAAGAGCCTAGATCACCAGGAAGAGACAAAATATGGCAAGGAAAGAGGGAACAACTATAAAAAATCTAGAAATATTTGTAGAAGATTTATTCCAATAGGTGGAACAGTCCACTAGGTGGACCTCAAAGAATGCAGACATTCAATGTCACGGCCTATTTTTTTGCATTAAGTAAAGGTGAATGGACAATTGTGTAAGCATCTTAAAGAAGACCAGGAAACCCATGCTTAGGAGGAGACATTTGAGATGATTTAGAATGCCAAAGTTAAGGTTGATGACCTATTCCAGCATGGCCCCTTCATAGAATTTACAAATGCATTCAATATAGCATGGGCCATTTCATGAAAACAAGTGCCCAAGTCTTTCTTGTGATGCTATATATTGTAGTCTCTCATTTTGTATAAGGGAGATCTCTCTGTTATCATAAGTAAAGCTCTGCCAAAATTGATAGGCATTCTTGAGACTTTGAGCTTAGACTATTAATCATATTTTTTTAAGTGAATGAGAAAGCAAGTGACCTTTCAGACTTTGTGTTGAAATAGCTTGTGTCATCTAGGAAATTATTCTTATGTCTTTTTCCTAAATATAATCTTATCCATTTAATTAAATAAGTAGAACAAGTGGAAATAAGCTAGAAGATGTCTTGAAGTTGACTGTGGGAGACTTTGTGCTACCATAATTGTCTTCAGTCTATGTTTTGTGTAAAGGATACTTGAAAGACTTTGAGCTCTCTTTATCCTTCGTAATCCTTTACTCTATTGTAGTTTTAGGTGGAGACTTTGGGTTGCACCTAATCCTGCTATGTTACTTTGTCCTAATTAATGGGAGAAACAATGAAAGACTTTGTGCTTTTCATGGGTTTTTTGTGGTTATAGTTACTACCTAGGAAGTCTTCCTCTGGTTTTTTGAACATCATTTTTGAAAGAACAGAAATGCTTTTAGCAATTACCCAGGAATTCTCCTTTTCTTTGTGAACATCATCTCTGAAAAAAGAGAGATGGATGGTATGATTTCACCCCTGTGTCTATTTTCAACTTATATATATATATGGAACCTCCCCTTGCTTAGAAGAGAGATTTGTCTCATTCTAGCTGTGGTAACCACACCCATTTTGCTGCATAAATATCCTTATGCTGTGGTTGAAATAACCATTTTGCCATCAATCAATTGGTGACAAAATATTCACCCAACAATGTTTGATGACTCTACTAGGGAAGAATGAAATATTTAGTTCTTTTCCATTAGCATTTCACACTCTGGTAGATCCACCATACACACAAATCCAAAGAGCTCAAGGTATTATTAACACTGTATTTGAGTTGGTGCAGCTGAGTAATTTTGATCTTTTTCCTCCACCATCTCACCTTCAGTGAACCAAGAGTTTTCCTCCTACAAACATCAAGTCCCCAATACCAAGCAAAGTTTCTCCTCTACTAGTAGAGATTTGTCTATACATATCCCTCAATGATCTATTATCCCTCCTTTCAATAGCTATATCATGGTAGTTCAAGGCCCCTGGGGTAATACTTTTGGCCCTCTGAATCTAACCCCACCTTTACATGAGCTACCTTGTAGCTCAAAGAAGAATTTTTCCAAATTCTATGGTGATGGGAAGGTTCATCTTGATGAACATATTGCAGCCTTTTGCATATCCTATGGTGTGATAGGCATCGAATATGAAGACATAGCAGTCAAACTAATTGTGGAAACATTGCAAGGTACCACTGTAGACTAGTTTTATCATCTTCAAGCATGAACAGTGACTGATTGGAACACTCTCAAGGCCAAGTTTGAGGCCAGATTCAAACCTACAAAAGATGCACACACCTTGTTAGCCTAGCTTACACAAATGAAGAAGGATCCTCATGAACCCATGTGAGACTTCATTGCTAAATTTGATAAGCTGAGGAATAGGATTCCTAAAATTGCTTAGCTAACACCTAAAAATATTAAATGCTTCTTCATCAATTCTCAACTTCCTAAAGTGAGTTTCCTACTGAGGCAGGGTAGCCACATTGATCTTGCTACACCTCAGATTTTGGCCACTGAGGTTAAAAATGATCTTATCTTGGTAGGAAAGATAAGAGATCCTAACAAAAATAAATCTTTTTCATCTTCTAAAAATTTCTCTACAGGCACCACTGATCCTATGGTGCAAAAGCTAACAAATAAATTGCTAGCTCTAAAAAATTAAATGGTACAAGGGATGTATGTTCCTCCTTCTTATCAGGATATACTAAAGAGGACATTTCCCAACTAGTCATATTAGGGCAATGCTACCAAAAATTAAGGGTAACCAAATTGCCTTCCTCCCCCACTAGGGAAGCTTGCCATTGAAGCAGCACCAACTAACTCAGCAATTGATTATCATGAAGCTGAACATGATTTCTCTTTCCAACTTGAGTTGGACCAAGAAGATGATGCTAATCTCTTTATAGAAGGCCAAGAAGAATCAGCTAGCAACTTCAACATTAGTTTCCTGAATTACTAGGATGAAGTGAGAAGTAAAGGAGAAGTGTTTGATGGATCCTATGATGTATTTACCAGGTGTTAGGTTGTGGAGCTAAAAGCTTCAACTGGTGCAAATAGGGAGGAGGTTGCTGAGTTCTAGGGAGACTGGCGTCGGTAGGGTGCAGTGCACAGGGAAACTGACGACGACAGGGTGGACAAGAAGGTAACCGACATCGGCAGTATGTCGACCGATGATGGTCATCTCCAGGTAGACAGGTATCGATGTCGGTCACCTATGGTAGTTTTAGAACTGCTTATTCCATTGACAGTTAGTTCGTTGAACCGAGTGTTTGCATGCAAAGGCTATTTTTGGTCTTGAGTTGCGTGTCTAATTATTGTAATTAGGTTAGTCTAATTATTGTATGCATGAGATCTATATATGGACTCATAGGCTATAGTGTAAATTTGTAGCTAGTGAGTAAGAGAGCAATAAGCTCCTTCAGAGAGAAAAGAGTAATGGTGCGTTCCTCCTAGTGCCACAGTACCAAGGTGGGTACTGGATTGAAGAATTAGAAGGGTTCTTCGTGTGTGTATGATCTTGGTCAGCATGTGGGCATGACTTTTTATAGGAGATCTACAATGGTGAGTATGATCTAGTTATTTTCAGGTAGCAGTAGAGAGCAAGAGATCTACTTAGAGTACGGTTGTGTACTTGGTGAACTGGCAGCGTGTTACTGATTGGTTGGAGAGGTGAACATCAATTCTGTATTAGAGTTGATTTTTGTGACCAAGAGAGAGAGGGAAGAAGGTCTTGAGGTGTGGCGAACCTTTGAGGTGGAAGAAGAAGTGGCATCTTCTTTATTGTATATTCTTCTGAGTGATTATTAATACAATTGTGTATTGTCTCTCAATTCCTGTGTTGTTTCATATTTCTAGTTAAATTCCATGTTTAGTTGCTAATACAAGAAGTAATCATATGTGCTCTAATTGGTAGAGCAAGATCCTGACTAAGTAGGGATCAAAGCATGTTTCTTGTTCTGTGGTTCCCCTGACAAATAAAATCAGAGCCTTGGTTGTAGGTTCAAGAGCTGATACCAACAAGTGGTATCAGAGCTTTTGGTTGGGTTGACTAACAGGTGGTTTCAGATTTGGTAGTGTTTTTGATTACAGGTCACTCACAGGGGTTTTAGATTGAGTGGGAGTATAGCAATGGTAGAAGAAAGTAAGCTACAAATGGAGAAACTGAATAGCATGAATGGTCTGATTGATGGAAAGAAGGAGTAGGTAAAAAGAGATTGTTGGTCGGTAGAAGATCAGCTTGTGGAAGCATATGTTGCAGGTAATATTGCACATGATGTTCTAGATAAAGTGGAATCTTTGTTTACAGATTCTTTTGCCTCTTTCCATGCAGCCCGAAATAGAGCATCTTTTCATGGGTATGTCTTTGGAGACTTTGGAGAGATTTATTTAGGGGTTGGAGAGCCTTGTCAAATGATTGATGAAGGGGAAGTGAAGCTAAAATTGTAGACAGATGACACACAGTGGTTGAAGGAAGTCATGCAAGTACCAGTCTTGGAGATAAGTCTAACTTCTTCAAGAAATTTGGGTGATGAGAGATGCAATGTAACTCTCACAACGGATATACTTGAATTAGATGGTGGTAAGAAAGTAGGTATCCTTTATCTATGTACTCATATTGCTGATTCACCTTTTGTTGCAGAGATGTGGCTTCATAGGCTTAGTCACATATGTAGGAGGAGAATGCAGGTTCTGAAGCAGAAGTCAGAGGTCTTTGACAAGCTAAAGAACTGGAAAGCCTTGGTGTTCATGGAGGAGATGACGGACAAAGATCAGGTGAGGGAACTAAATTATTCTGAGCAGAGCAGGGTTGATTTGATTAGGATTTTGATCCATGGAGAGCTCGCAGATAAAAAGTTATCACTCACAGATGAACACAGGTACCTGCATCGATCAAACAGTAACCGACGTCAGCAACAAGAAGACCGATGTCGATCATGAAGGAACTGATGTCGACAAGAAGGACACCGGTGTCGGCCAGGGAAATGACATTGACAGTCAGGGTCAGTACAAGGAGTCGACATCGATCGGGAATAGACTGGGAGATGACCGAGATCGGTCATTGGTATGGATAGTGGGCGGACAACGAGTCTCAAATGCTCATGTTGAGGTCAGAAAGGGTAAGTGAACCTCATATTCATTGTTCACCTTCTTTATATTTCTTATTGATGGTCAAGAACTAGGAAGATGCAAAGAGGCAATGCAGGTAGAGTCCAGATACAGTGGGAGCTTGGCATGGATGAGGAGTGTGAGTCCTTGGAGAAGAACCAAACAGGTATTTGTTGGTAGAGTTATCAGCTGGAAGTAAGCACTGAGAGACGAAATGGATTCCCGAGTTAAAGAAGAGAGTGGATGGATACAAGAGACAGAAGGCCAAGGCATATGGTCTTAAGGAAGCTATAGGACAGTGGTACAGGTATTGACAGGTGGATGACTAAGCATGGCTTTAGTCAATGTCAGTGTAACTATTGTGGTTTTGTCTTACCAGGTGGATGATGAGTCGCGACATTATCCAGTTACTGTATGTGGGTAATTTGCTAGCAAGTTTTGTACATACAGGTATTTGCTGAGCTAAGGGTAAGGTTAGTTTAGAGGCATGTTAGGAAGAATTTGGAGTAGTGAAATTCTTCAGCATGAGAGACATGGAGATTTTATCTCCAGTGGGAGCTGATGTGAAGACGGTGTTGGCAGGGTTCATGATGTAGGATGCAAAATCAGAAAGCACACCAAGGGCTATATAGTTCAAGCTTAGCTTGAAACAGGGTTTGAAATCACATGAGGTCTAGTGTAGACTTGAGTTTTCCCAAGTAGTGGGAGTTGTCAAAAAGTATGGAGCCAATTCGAGGAAGAGGTACTGAAGGGCAGTTTAGTGGATTCTTATAGGGATCAGCGGTAGGTCGACATGCTATGCAGGGTCAAGTTATTTTCTACATAGGTTTGTAGATGCAGATTTGGCAGGTTACTTGGATGACAAAGGCACAAAGGTTAGAGCATCACAGGTTGTGGTGGTTAGTCTTCAGGATTGATCTTGAAGAGAGATACAAGCCAGGCTACAATTAGATAGAGTATAGGTAAAGGTACAATTGCAGCTATTTATCTCCAAGTGGGAGATTGTTAGGTTGTGGAGCTAAAAGATTCAATTGGTGCAAATAAGGAGGAGGTTGCTGAGTTCTAGGGAGACCGACGTCGGTAGGGTGCAGTGCACAGGGAAACTGATGACGGCAGGGTGGACAGGAAGGCAACCAACATCGATAATATGTCGACTGACGACGGTCACCTCCAGGCAGACAGGGACCGACGTCAGTCACCTGTGGCAGTTCCAAAACTGCTTGTTCCATAGATAGTTAGTTCGTTGAACTGAGTGTTTGCATGTAAAGGCTATTTTTGGTCTTGAGTTACGTGTCTAATTATTGTAATTAGGTTAGTCTAATTATTGTATGCATGAGATCTATATATGGACTCATAGGCTATAGTGTAAATTTGTAGCTAGTGAGTAAGAGAGCAATAAGCTCCTTCAGAGAGAAGAGAGTAATGGTGCATTCCTCCTAGTGCCACAGTAACAAGGTGGGTACTGGATTGGAAAATCAGAAGGGTTCTTTGTGTGTGTATGATCTTGGTCAGCATGTGGGCATGACTTTTTATAGGAGATCTACAATGGTGAGTATGATCTAGTTATTTGTAGGTAGCAACAGAGAGTAGGTGATCTACTTGGAGCACAGTTGTGTACTTGGTGCACTGGCAGCGTGTTACTGACTGGTTGGAGAGGTGAACATCAATTCTGTATTGGAGTTGATTGTTGTGACCAAGAGAGAGAGGGAAGAAGGTCTTGAGGTGTGGCAAACCTTTGAGGTGGAAGAAGAAGTGGCATCTTCTTTATTGTATATTCTTTTGAGTGATTATTAATACAATTGTGTATTGTCTCTCAATTCCTGTGTTGTTTCATATTTCTAGTTACTTATTGATTCTGGTTAAATTCCATGTTTAGTTGCTAATACAAGAAGTAATCATAGGTGCTCTAATTGGTAGAGTAAGATCCTGACTAAGTAGGGATCAGAGCATGTTTCTTGTTCTGTGGTTCCCTGACACCAGGTCCTAGAACTAGCCAGCTCAACAAGCTAATAAAGGAAAAATAGGGGAAGAATCTCGACTAGTAATTTCAATTGCTAAATGAGGAGCTTCTCTACCTTTCCTATCAAAGGACTTGGTGAGCAATAAAAAAGTAAGTACTTCAAGCAATCCTTCACCTTCTGCTTTAATTTCTCAGACCAGTCCCACACCCAGTAAAACCTAGAATGACAGACTTCCTTCCTCTATTCCTAATTCTTTTCAATCATTTGATATAATCGACCATACTAGGAAGACCAAAATTCAAATTTCTGAGTTTGAATATTTGCAAGCCAACCCTGAGTAGTTGGATAGAATCATTGAATACATCAAGAATAAAATCATCCTTGCAGGACAAGATATTTTGAAAGTAACTCATGATCCCCCAAAGAACAAATCCACCTAAAATAATCTTGTCATCACTCCTCCTATCACCTCTAGGAAAATAAAATCTTTCCATGTTACCCTATTGATAAATGGTCATCATCTGAATAATTGCATAATAGATTCTAACACCACTGACAATGTGATGCCTACCAAGGTGGCAAACTCTCTCGATCTCACATTGACTAAAACTTTTGGGAGATGTTTCTCCATGGAAAAAAACAAGTGCCACTTTTGAGACAAATCAAAGATGCCTAATTTTCATTTACAACCTTCCTAGATAAGAGGATTAAAATGACAGTCCTGGTGGCCGACGTTCTAGCCTCTTATGGCATTCTACTTGGGAATTTTTTTTGCAAGGACATTGGTGGAGAATTGAGCATGGACCTATCTGAGGTGAGGATCCCTATCAAGGGAATCATGCAAAGGCTACTTCCTAAGAAGGAATCAATATACATTTTCACCTAAACATTAACCCCTGTATCTCAAATTCCATTTGAATCTTCATGCATGGGTAATTACTTTTATCTACTGAAGATGTTCCTGTTTTAGTAGATGAAAGTCTACTAGGTGACAAATTTTTTTGGAAAAGACATCAGAAGAATTGGTAGGGAATAGTACAGATGAAAAAAGATCTTCCCTCCCTAGTGAAGAAAAATCTAAAAGAAGATTAGATTTTAATGATGTCCGGATTCTTGAATTTGATGGCAATAATTCCTCTACCAGTTCTGGATCTAGAGTTGTTTTGATATCTCCTCAAGGAGATATTTTTCCATACTCATACAAGTTATAGTTCAATAACACTAACAACACCACTGAGTATGAATCTTTGCTACTTGGATTAAAGGCCGCTCAAGCTAAAGGCATCAAATAGCTTCACGCCTAGGGAGATGCTGAGTTAGTGGTTTGTTAGGTGAGGAACCTATATCAAACCAAGAATGAAAGATTATGACATTATCTCAATCTAGTGTGGGACTTCATTGAAAGTTTTGATGCTTTTAGCATTTTAGTGGTGCCCAGAGAATTCAACAATCATGTAGACTCATTGGCTGTCTCTGCAACCCTCATAGTTCCTCACAAAGACCTTGAAGAGCACAGTTACACTATTGAGCTAGTCTTTCAACCAAGTGTACCTAATAATGCTAACCATTGGTAGGTGTTCAATGGTGACAATTAAATCATGTGCTGGACTAGAATAGAAGAGCAATGAATTATGGTGGTGGACCGTATTGCTATATATCAAAACTAAGGAAATAAATTCTTTAGCAAGAGGGCAAAGATTCATGGTAGAGATCAAGTCTTATTGTGGGGCAAGAAGAGAGAACCAAAAGGAATGCACAAAAAATCAGATTCTTGATGGAGAAGTCTATTCACCAATCATCAATTTTGAGGTGAAAATGGTTTCTTACTGATATATCAAAATGGAATGCCATTTGCACTGCCTCATAGTGGGTAGCATTTGAAGCACTTCAATCCTTAAAGTATCAGATAAGTCCAGTTGTACATAAGTATAGTTTTTATACAGTCTTTCTTTATTTTGTGTTGTTCATTTGTTTTTAGCACCTTTATTTTTTGGGTAGCATGACTCCATATCCCAATGGCATAGATGAAGGCACTAAGATTCTAGTTTCTACTCCCTTTGATTGCTTCAATTTTCAATCGATGGAAGTTCCCCAACTGGAGCCATTTGTTGTTCCCAAAATTTGTCACTTGTTTTTGTGAACATGTCGACCATTTTTGGTCTTGTAGACCAAAGTGCTCTCTTTTATTTCTCAAAAATGTTCTGAGCAGTCAAGTTTTTCACATATTTAAGCCTTTTCAGCTAAGGAAATCATAGGTTCAATAGATGGGCTTTCTCAAAGGGAAGTTCAAAACACTTAAGGCATTTCCTTAGTGTTTTGAGGATGGTTCAATGCCGTGGTTCAATGAAAAGAATCGATAGTAGGTTTCAAAGATTAAGAATGAACTATTGAACCATTGAACTACTAAACCCCACCTTTGAAAGGTTCAAAGGTTCAATGAGTTCAAAGGTTCAATGACTTCGACAGACTTAAAGAATAAAAGGATTTGAAAAGTTAAGATTGAACCTTTAAACCGTTGAACCTTAAACTTTGATTGAACCTTTAAACCGTTGAACCTTGAACTTTGAAAGGTTCAAAGGTTTAATGAGTTCAATGAGTTCAATGGACTTAGAGAATGAAAGGATCTAGAGAGTTCGAAGCTTCAAAGGATTCAAAGAAATATAATGAACTATTGAACCGTTGAACCTCGAACTTAAAAAATTTCAAAGGTCTAACAGGTTCAAAGTTTTAGCAGAAGATTTGAGTGAATGGATGAAGCATAAGATTATAGAAATAGGTTCAACCAAATGGTTCAAATAAATGGTTCAATCGAAGAAGAAAACTAAGTGAACACAACCCTTTACAAAACATTGAATCGCTGAACCATTGAACTATTGAACCATTGAACCAAAAGAGTTCAAGGTTCAAGGTTTAAAGTGGTTCAAGCAATCAGTGCGTCCCCATAGATGTCAAATTTAGGGTAATGGAATAACCATTGATTTTTAAAAGACTTGAGAACAAACTCAATGACCAGCTAGGAAAGGAGCCGAAGGCACAAATAGAAAGCGAGAAGATAGCCCCAAGAGCTCAGATCACTAGGAAGAGACAAAACATGGCAAAGAAAGAGGGAACGACTATAGAAAATATAGAAATATCTATAGAAGAGTTATTCCAATAGGTTGAACAGTCCACCTGGTGGACCTCAGAGAACGTAGACATTCAATGGCATAGTCTATTTTTTTGCATTATGTAAAGGTGAATGGACAGCTGTGTAAGCATCTTAAAGAAGACCACGCAACCTATGCTTAGGAGGAGACATTTGAGATGATTTAGAATGCCAAAGTCAAGGTTGATGACCTATTCCAGCATGACCCCTTCATATAATTTCCAAATGCATTCAATACAACATGGGCCATTTCATAAAAACAAGCACCCAAGTCTTTTTTGTGATGCTATATATTGTAATCTCTCATTTTGTATAAGAGAGATCTCTCTGTTATCAGAAGTGAAGCTCTACCCAAATTGAAAGGCATTCTTAAGACTTTGAGCTCAGACTATTAATCATATTTTGTTAAGTGAACGAGAAAGCAAGTGACCTTTCAGACTTTGTGTTGAAATAGCTTGTGTCATCTAGGAAATTATTCTTATGTCTTTTTCCTAAATATAGTCCTGTCCATTTAATTAAATAAGTAGAACAAGTGGAAATAAGCTGGAAGATGTCTTGAAGCTAAATGTGGGAGACTTTGTCCTACCATAATTGTCTTCAATCTGTGTTTTGTGTAAAGGATACTTGAAAGACTTTGAGCTCTCTTTATTCTTCATAATCCTTTACTCTGTTGTAGTTTTAGGTGGAGACTTTGGGCTGCACCTAATCCTACTGTGTTACTTTGTCCTAATTAGTGGGAGAAATAATGAAAGATTTTGTGCTTTTCATGGGTTTCTTGTGGTTATAGTTACTACCTAGGAAGTCTTCCTCTAGTTTTTTGAACATCATTTATAAAAGAAGAGAAATGCCTTCAGCAATTACCCAGGAATTCTCCTTTTCTTTGTGAACATCATCTCTAAAAAAAGAGAGATGGATGCTATGATTTCACACCTATGTCTATTTTCAGCTTATATATATATATATATATATATGTATGTATGTATATACATACACACACACACACACACACACACACACACATATATACATATATATATATATATACATACATACATATACATATATATATATATATATATATGTATGTATATACATATATACACACACACACACACATATATATATACATATATATATACATACATACATACATACATACATACACACACACACACACACACACACATATATTTATATATATATATATATATATATATATATATATTATAGTTTATAGGGAACCTCCCCTTGGTGAGAGGAGACATTTGTCTCATTCTTGCTATGGTCACCACACCCATTTTGCCGCATAAATCTCCTTATGCTGTGGTTGAAATAACCATTTTGCTGTCAGTTAGTTGGTGACAAAATATTCACCCAACAATGATGAGGATAATTATAAACTTAATTCCAAAAATTGAATTAATCCTCAACCACATCTTAATATTGAGATGGATGGTTGAGGTTGATTTTGATGAAATCCAAAAATCTATAAATAGGAGGCCTCATAACATCATTTCTAAGCTATTTTGGTGCAAAGTTATAATGCACAAATATCTTCAAGGAGCCATTACAACTATTTTTACCATGCCTAATTGATTCCAAGCCAATCCAAACCAAAGCCAATGGTGCCAAGAAGAGATGGAGGTAGATAAGCTTCCATTGTCAAGGACTTAATGAGCACAAGCTGAGCAAGCCACTACTACAAAGGCATTTGGAGAATCCAAGGAAGGTGAATGAATTCTTGTATTTGATTCTTTTCTTTCTAGTTGTGTTTGTCATTTGCTCTTGTTAACTAAGCTCTCCCTAGTGTTTAGGCCTAGAGATGTTATGTTATTAGTGTGTTTATTTCATTTTATTTTTATTTTGGAAATAAAACCATACTAACCATCCTCTCTTGAGTCAAATTCCTAGATCACACCACATATGATCCATTTTTGTTTGAATGACATTTTTTAGAGAACAAAGATGATATTTTGGTTAGAGCCATAGGGGTAGGGGCTCAGTCTCTAGTAGACTTCTTCCATGAGAATTTACCAAGTTTAGTAAGAGTTCCCCATAATATTATTTAAGATCAATAGGCTTCTTCCAGTAATCCTATGGCTCTAGTCTAAATAACGTAACAAGATCCTAATATATTTGATCAAGGAAAAAACATCATGGAAGAGAACTTTAACCAAATGTAGACAACATATCAAACATATCTAAATCTAGTACATGATTTCAATCAGATGAACATGGTAAGTAAGCTTCTCATTAACCTAATTCCTTCAACAAGAGTATTGATAGAGTTATCTAGACAAGAGAATCCAAATTTTGACCCATTCATACAAATCATTTCAATATATAACTTGATGCATATGCCCATTATTGAAGAAATATCTTCAGCCTCTACACTGAATAGTGAGCCAAACATAATAGATAATGTGCAAACAATGTTCAATCCCAATCAAAGTGGTACTAATGCATAAATAACTAGCCAACAACATGTGCCTAAAGTTAATCTTATGAATAAGTCATCATACCAGGGAATGGAAGTTTCTAGACCCCAACCTCAACCGACTACTTCCTCAAATGTACAACTTATGGGATTAGGTAATCAAACAATGGCCAATATCATGCCTCAATGATATAATGTGATGAATCCTACACCTCTTCAACAAGTAACAAGTAGTATTTCACAACAACATGCATAACCTAGTGTATCAATACAACAAAGGGAAAATACATTGCCACCTTAATCAAGGGAACCAAATGTTCCACCTCACCAGGTAATGACAAACATACCTCTTCAGTTGCAAACTAATATTCCAATCCAAAACCAAATAATGACTAGTCAACAACATGAAAATATTGGTCAATTATAGATGCCAAATCTACAACCTGCTTTCACTTCTTCATAGGGATTCATGCAACAAGGAGGTCCCCATGTTTCTCAAGTACCTACTAGACAATTGTTGGTTCAAAATGTGCCATAAATCTAGAGATAAGGTCTTGGTCCACAAGTTCCCACTCAATAGCAAATTTGATTAATTGGTAGCATGTCCCTTTTCAACCACAGTAGTCATAATATAGTTATGTCCCTCCATCCTAACCATAAAATCCTCCAAGTCAAACCTTTATTGCGAACCCAAACTAGAATATCACACAACCAAGTGTGTAATTTTAAGTACATCTCAATCTACATATGCATATTCCTGATCCATTCCCCAACCAAGCCAATGTACCCCAATAGGGAGCTCCATCATACTTTGGTCAAAGTGTTCCATGTGTGACCTCCCAACCATCTATCCAAACCTAAAATCTCCCTTAAACCAATATTCCTTCCAATTTTCTATATCCCAAGAATTGCAATAGATGAAGGATGCAATTTCTACCATTCAAGCTGATAAACAAACTAAAAAGTTCAAATTGGATGACATATATTCCTATCCATTTAACATGGAGTATTTTTAGATACCATTTCCTCTAAGATATGAACCACTAAAATTTGATAAATACAAAGGGAAAGGTGATCCTAAGGCTTGTTGGACTGAATTCTTCATTGCATGTCAACTAGTGGCATATAGTGACATATAGCTTTTGCTGTTGTTTCTAAGAAGCTTGGCTAGAGAATCCTTGGAGTGGTTTTTGAATTTTCCCAAAAATTTAGTAACAGATTTTGATGATCTTTCTGATAGGTTTATGAAACACTTTTCCTGTAGTCTTGATCAAGATATTTCATTGGTGGATTTAATGCAAGTAAAACAAAAAATTGGTGAGAGTTTTACAAGTTATTTACAGTGATGGAGAGTCTTTGTGATCCATTTCACCCATAGTTTACTAGATAAACAATTAGCCGTTGTGTTTACCAAAAATTTGCATAGTGAGATAGCTTATCATTTGGAACTATAATGTGTACATATGTTTAAGGAGATCATTGATAAAGATTTATTGATTGAGAGGGAACTCATCAATAAAGGAGTCATCAAGCTTAATTCAACTAATAAAAATCAAGGTACCAATTAGGGAAATGACTAACATCCCATCCAAGTTCAATCATCATAATCAACACAGGCCAATAACCATAAAAAATTGAAGTAATTCAATCGTAATAGGAATGTTGTGAGAAATGAAGTAACCAAATCCCATCATGTGATAATGGTGCAAAAATAATTTTCACCACCTTTTAAATTTAATTTTACTCATCTAGTGTTGTAAGCATAACAACCAAACCTGCATAATAAATATAGCAACCGTTACCATTGCAAACCCCTCCTCCTAGAAGAATCATGTCTGCACATCATGTATTTAGTGACCTAGAAGAAGCTATTGAGTTTGTATTTCACAAAATTAATACTTATAATATGAGTAGTTTTCCTATACCAAAGCATTATCTATAAGGCATTCCTTATCTTGATTGGTACCATGAAAATAAATTTTGTGACTATCATCAGGTCAACGGGCATAATCTACGAAGATGTGTCCAAATCAAGCATTTAATTGAGAATATGTTAGAGAATGGGGAGATAAAATTAGATAATGGTGCTTCAAATTCTAATAAAACTCTTGGGATTTATAAAAACCCCTTTTTTGACATAACAATCAATAGCAATAGAATAATCAGCAACAACAACAACGACCAGTGTAGTATCAAAATCAATAGTATCAAAATCAAAGGTCAAACTAGTAGAATCAACAAAATAAAAAGTAAAACCCATAATGATAGAACAATGGACAAAACCAAGGTCATAACAGTAACAACCAACAAACCTACCATGCATTTGCACATGAATACAATAGGGTTGTAGGTAATATTATAGGGGGTAGCATTAATACCATCTCCATTAATCCTATACCAAAAACTAATCAGTCTAGACCATTGATAAAAAATAACATTCAACCCAATTACATGGATAATTCTTCTTTGACCTTGGAATGCATATAGGCAAACCCAAAAATTAGGACTTCCCCTTTTGGACCTTATATCAATAACTTATCCTTGCCATGTGATCACATGCAAGTGTACCAGCAACCAAAACTTGTCCTGTTTGGTCCCACATCATTCCCAAACATTGGTTGGGAACAATGGTCTAGTATTTAATCTTGATTGTGCAATCATATCTTAGAGGTCAAAAATTACTATCCTAGGCTCACAACCATCTACCAATTTTCCAGTCATCTAACCAACTATTTAGCCTTAGAATAAACCATTCACTACTGACCAAGATAATAAGTTTGATATTATTGAACAATTGCAAAAAAACACTAACATAAATTTCTATTTTAAATTTTCTAAGAATTCCAATAATCTAAAAAAACATCTTGAATGAGTTTTTGACCCAATCCATTATTGCTAGTGACATATCCCTTGATAACATTCAAGCTTTGGTTAGACATCTAGCTTCAACCCAACAAGTCACATTCAACCAAAGCGATATGTCTTCCCTTAGCCCACTCCATAATAATCCATTATACATATAAGTTTATATAACATGACATAAAGTGAAATGTGTCTTTATAGACATTGGATCAAGCCTCAACATAGTGTCTCTAAAGCTCATTAAGCTTCTTGGGTACACAATGGTAGATCTCCAACCAGAAATAATAACCATCAAAGCTTATGATAATCAGGAAATAGAATCACAAGGCACCATTAGTTTGCTAGTTATCATTAGGCCTTTGACCCATGATAGAATTTTCCATGTGCTTGATCTTGAGTTATCATACAACATGCTTCTAGGCAGACCTTGGTTACATGAGATTTGTGTAGTCCTATCAACACTGCACCAATGTATCAAGTTTTCCCACTCAGGGATGAAAGTGAATATTCTAAGAGATTTAAACCCATATGAGCATTGCAAGCATCTTGAGGCTAAATTTAAAAGCTATAATTATCAGTATGGTATGAATCCAAGTTCAAAGCAAGATAAAGTAAAAGCTATATTTATTGATCCTTCACTAGATAATTGCATAGATCCTAATACCTTGCATTCCCTTTCCCACATGCCACCTCTTGAAGTTTCTAATCATTTATCATTTTAGATAATGGATCAAGAGTATGTGACCGATGATACATTTCATATTGCCAATCTTCCTCAAAATTCAAAAACCTTTGGGCAACCTAAAGTCACCCCACATATACATTGGCAACAAAAGAACAAAGATAAGGGACCTGTCATATTTTTACCAACATCTAGCCTAGGACTTTACCCTCTTGAAAGGGATGAATCATAGTTATACAATGATAACCAAGCTGATTGTTATTAAAATGCCAAGTATCCTATTCCTAATAGGATCATGAAGTGTGATAATTATAAAGGAAGAAGCCTCAGACTGAATCAATAAGGAACCATCGAGCCAATTTCTATGAATAAGTATGAAAGACCTTATGGACTTGGATTTAAACTACCTAGGGGTGACCCCACATATCTTATTCAAACTCCCTCACCAATGACTAGTGATGATGATACCGATAGCAAAGTAGAGTCTGATCATAGTCTCACCTTTGATGACCTAGCTAAAACCAACCTATTTGATAACAATGCCATTTGTACCTTTAGCTTGGCCATTCATCAAACCATTTGCCATTATATTATTCCCAATTGATAGATTGGGACCAACAAGAATCCATTCTACCAATTGATGAGTTCTAGACTGATGAGACATTCTATGACTTTTTAGGCCTTAGAGACAATGTTCAGTTGGGAGATCACAAATTAGGGTTCTCAATCACATTGGATCCTGTAGCTTGTTTTGGAGAGTGAGTGAACACCCTTAGACAAAAATAAATAAGTAAAAAATTGAGGTCCTAAAGTGAAATCCTATTTAAGGAACTTTTTGACCATGGAAAAAGTAAAGATAAAGGCTAGTCTGGTGGTGAAACCCTGTTTTAGGTGCCATTAGATGGGGGTGTTCATTCTTCTTCAAATTTAGACTAAGAGACTACCAACAATGAACTTGCCTATGAATCAGAGTTTAGCTTTGAGCAACAACAAGTATTTGATCAATTTTTTAAAGTATTTTTGAATATTTTTGTCACATGGCTATATCTTCTATTAGGGGACTTAGGTTCATTATGCCTAGGAAAAGTTGAAGAGCTAGTCCTAATGAAGGACCCTGACATAATTCAATAGTTCAAGTAATTGCTTACTATTCTAGAATATGGTTCAAACCTTCTAGTTGAAACTATAATAAAGGTATATATCAAGACCTCATCAGACCTAAAATGGATAAAATCAGGTGCATCCTTCACTGAGGAGGAACGTGATGTCTTTACAACTCTATTGAGAGAATTTGTAGATATCTTTGCATGGGCCTATTCTAACATACCAGGTTTAGACCCCACTTTAATTCTGCACCACCTTATGGTTAATCTTGATGCCAAACCGATAAATCAAAATTTATGTAAGATGTATCCTCACATTATTGTATTAGTAAATAAATATTTGGAGAAACTCTTAAAAGCAAGATGCATTTGATCCATTGACTACTCAAAATAGATCTCTAATGTGGTACCTATTAGTAAAAACCTTGAAGGGATCAAACTTTGTACTAATTTTTGAGACATCAATAAAGCTTATCTTAAAGATGATTTTCCCTTGCCTAATATCAACATGATCATCAACTCCATGGCTGGTTATGAAATGCTTTCACTCATGGATGGCTTTTCAGGATACAACTAGATCAGAATAGCAACAAAAGACCAACATAAAACAACATTCACCACTCCATGGGGAACATTTTGTTCTTAGGTAATGCCATTTGGCCTTAAGAATGATGGAGATATATATCAAAGGGCCATGACTATCATATTCCATGATATGATGCTTGATATTATTGAAGACTATGTCGATGACATATTAAGAAAATCCAAAACCAGGGCTAACCATCTAGTAGTGTTACATAAGATATTTGAAAGATTATTAGAGTACAAAGTCAGACTCAATCCAAAGAAATATGTGTTTGATGTAAATTCATGAAAATTAATTGGCTTCATCGTGTCTTGTAGAGGTATTGAAGTTGATCTGGATAAAGTTCATGCTATAATCAAGATGCTGCCACCAACCAATTTAAAGCAACTCCATAGTGTATAGTGTAAGATCCAGTCAATCTGATGCTTCACCTCTTAGTTAGTAGATAAGTGTCATCTATTTACACACCTTTTAAATAAGGGAGTTTCATTTCACTGAGATGATCACTGCCAAACAAATTTTCAACAACTCAAAGACTATCTTTTTAATCTACCTGTTTTATTATCTCCTATGCTAGGAAAGCCATTTTTGTTATACCTATCAGCTACTGATCATGGTCTAGAGGCACTCTTGGATCAACATGATGAAATTGGAAAGGAAAACACTATATACTACCTAAGCTATACCTTGGTTACATATGAACATAATTATGTACCTATTGAAAAATCTTGTTTAGCCATGGTCTTCATAGCTCAAAAACTATGCCATTACATGCTGAATAATAAGACCATGGCCATTTCAAAAGTAGATCCACTAAAGTATCTACTATTTAAAATAACTTTTAAAGGAAGAATGGCTAAATGGATCATACTTCTCAGTGAGTTTGACATAGATTATGTCAATTAGAAGGCAATCAAGGGACACATTCTTGTAGATCAACTTGTTGAAGCACCTCTCATAGACACATATCCACTCACGTTTCAATTTCTTGATGAATCTATCATGACCATCCTTGACACACCCCTGTAGGAGTAACCCTAGAAACTATATTTTGATGGTTCATTCACTACACATAGATTGAGGGTAAGCCTATAATTTATTACACCATAGGGGGATCAAATCCCTAAATCATTCAAAATCAGCTTTCCTTGTAAAAACAACATGGCTAAGTATAAAGCACTTATTGTAGGACTTTGACAAGTAGTGCATTGGAATATATCTCATCTCCAAGTTTATGGTGATTCTCAATTAATCATCGATCAGGTTATAGATCATTTTTAGACCAAAGATGATAAGCTGGTTCCATATAAAGCCATGGTTGACACTCTTAAACAATAAAATATCAATATTCAATTTGAGCGTATACCAAGGGCTAGTAACAAAACTGTATATGCCATGGCTACTATTGGCTATGTTATTTGACAAATAGATAAATCTAGAGAGTATCAATTCCTTATCAAGAATTTGTCAGCACCAGCTCATGAACCTTCAATCATTGCCATGATTTGTGATATTGTTGGTCCTGATTCTATCTGATACTCAGACCTTTAAAACTACCTTCATGACCAAGTTCTACCACCTAACCTATCTAAAAAACAAACCAAAACCTTCATTCATCATTCCACCCATTATACTTTACTTGGATCCACCCTTTATCATCATAGTTTAGATGAAACTCTACTTCATTGTTTAAACTCAACAGAGTCTACACTAATGTGAAGAGAAGTTCATGAAGGAGTGTGTGGAGTTCATAATATCAAGGTAGCCCTATCCAAAAATATTTTGTGTATTGGTTATTACTGGCCCACAATAGATGCAGATGCCACTTCTTACATAAAAAAATGTGACAAATGTCAACAACATGCTAATCTGATTCATGCCCCAAAAAAAACTCTGAAACCAATATTGACACCATGGCCATTTTCAACATGGGCACTTGACATCATTGAGAAGATTAACCCCACTTCATCTGATGGCCATAAACATATCCTTACCACCAATGAGTATTTCAGTAAGTGGGTTGAAGCTATACCCCTCATGTGACTAAAAATCAAATTTCCAAATTCATTTTCAACCATCCCATTTACCACTATGGTATCCCCTCTGACATTATAGCTGATAATAGAGGATCATTCAAGAATAAGAATATAGAATAGCTATGTACTAAATACAATATCACACAACATTTTTCTAAAACATATTACCCTTAAGGTAATGGCCAAGCTGAGGCATCCAACAAAACCATTATCAACATTCTCAAAAAGATTATCAATGATACTAATCATGATTTTCACCTCCAGATATTCCCTACCCTTTGGGCATATCGTACCAATCATTATACCCCCACAAGAGCCACTCCATACTCACTTGTTTATGGTACTGAAGCCATCCTTCCTCTTGAGGTCAAATTATCTTCATTACACATCTCTTTCAAGCATGTCCTAGATGATCTTGACTATTGAGTAGCTCGCCTACAAGAGCTAGATCTACTTGATGAAAAATGCATAGCCACACTCAAAAATCTTCAAACATATTAAAACCAACTAAAAATATGCTATAATCAACATGTTAAGTATAGAACATTTGAACTTGGTAATCTTGTTCTTAAAGAAAACTAAAAGAATACTGTGATTGAGAAGAAGCATAAAGGGAAATTCAAACCAAACTGGATAGGGCCTTTTATCATCACTATAGATTATGGATCAGGAGCATACAGGCTTATCACATCAAACTGTGATGAACTTTCAGAGTCAATGAATATTATTCATCCTAAGAAGTACTATATGCTTGAATGCTAAGGGGTATTGTCTATAAGGACCATTTTAGTTATGCCATTTTATCACTATTCTTCTTCATACAAATACCATCCTTATCCATCTATTCATCGTATCCACTTTTTGCTTCCATTCTATCAACCTAGTGTCTTCTAAATCCTAGCCCATTTGACCTTGGTTTTTGTCATTCATTACGTAGTTTCATCATCGAGGTATCTAATTAGTTAATTAGTTAGTTTAAGTACTTCAGATAGAAAACATATTTTGGGATAGTGTGATATAAGTTTTGGTAGTTGTATCCTTCATTTGTTATTCCTTTATTACCACTGGTCTTGCTACTAATTATAACTGCCTTTAGGCAAATTAGTACCATTGATCTATGCCATTGTGTCTTGATTATAATTGCCTATAGGCAAATTAGGGGAAACATTAAGCCTTGATGTACCAACTTGCCACTTCCTATGCCACATTATGCCTTTTTACCAACTATGCCTATTTTGTTTGAATTGATTGCTACACTAGTCGAGTTCCTCTATTGTAAGGGAAAAACTACAGTGACTTGAGGTCCTACTTTGTGATTGTAGGTAGCACTCAATACTTGTTAGGGTTAGCTCAATCACCCTTCTCCACCCTACTCTTTCCATTTTGTGAGCAACCTAAGCCACACTCTCACCATTTTGTGAGCAACCTAAGTTTGAATGCTCTCATCATTTTTCAAGCTTGAACCATTTGGTGTCTCATCATTATTGACCGAGTTGAGATACCTTCAAAACAATTCCAAAAACATTTGAAAAATCATTAGAAAAGAATAAAAACATTGACCACTTCTTTGCCTTAAGGATTTTGGGAACCCTTATTAATTTACAAGAAAATCACTTGTAATTTAGTTTGCCCATCTTTTTTATCCTTTTCCTCTCATGCCATTTTGAAAGACCATTCTTATTATTCTATCACATCTATTCTATTTATTTTCATCAATTATCATTTTCTTTCCATTCCCTGGGAGAACTACATTTGGCCTGAAGTTTTTTATTGGATATTACATCCATGGAATTATGTAGACATCATCCAATTACCTAGTGCATATGGAGACATCTCGACCACCCCTTCCCTTTTTTCTATTCCCCCATTTTGATCATTTGTTAAGTTGTTGCCTATTTTCTAGGGGCAATGTTCATAGGATTTTTTGTTTATTTATTTTTACTTATTTTGTTTAGTTGTCTACTTGTTTATTTGCTTTCAACACTATTGCCTTGATTCAATTTATGTGTGTTCATTGAGTGATTCCTTGCCCAAAATTATCCTTGAATCCATCCATATTCATATGTTTACATTGTCACCATGGTTTATATCATTGGTGCATTATTTTCTATTGAGTATTGGATTACAAGAGTCAATCCTCATGCATATTTCAGCCAAGTCCTCATGATGTTATATTATGATGCCTACCAACATGTGATATAATAAACCTCAGCTTTAAAAAGTCTATTAAGCAATGGTAACACCTCTTCGACATCAACATCCTGATTCAATCCTAATCATATCCCAAATAGAGTAATTAAGCATGAATGAATTTCAACTTTTATTAGTTCAGATGAGCATCTCCCTGCTAGTAGGTTGTTTCAATTCATCATAACCTTATGTCTTAAGTTATCATCGTCCTTGCCCAAGTTTATCATGTTTTCCATAATAAGGGTCCAACGATTATAACCATCTATGAGAAAGTCATTGCACACCATCCCACTTATATTTCTGAATGATCATAACCACCTTTGGGCAAATCATTATGTTGTAACCACTTTACTTTTTCTACCCATATAGGGGCATGTTATTTTTTATCTATCATAACTGGGGTAACTCCATATTCTTAATGATTATAATCGCCTTTTGGTAAATCATTGTGTTATCATACCACGTTGTCACTATCGGGGTATAATGCTTATAACCACCTTTGGGCAAACTATTGTACACCATCCCAATTACATTCTCAGTGACTTTAACTAATTTTTAAATATCATTATGTTATCACCCCATCATCTTTCCTTTCTTTGGTCCCTTCATTTCACTTCTTTCTTTTCAAGGGACCATTTACTGACATACTTGTGCCAACCATTCCCTCGAGGGGGAATCATACAATTATTTTATCATTATTATATTTGTAGGCATACATGACCTTTTAATTCTTTGAGAAGACATTACTATGCTTATAACTTGCAACACCTTCCCAAATAGGGGCAAATTGTAGGCACCTAAAACTAGCCACCTATAACCCCCAATTAGGGTTTTGGCCAATTTCTACCTAAAATGCATAATTTAGTCTAAAAACACTAAAATGTACTAAAAGATTTGAAATTGACATATTCAAGTACCGATTTTGGCCAGGGTATCCCTAAATGAGGTAATGCAATTTATGGGCCAGCTAACTTTGATCAGATCGTCTCGAGTCAAAATGCTAATTTTGCACCTAGGTGCTTTGGATTGATCTTTATTATCAAATCTCTTACACAAGATGTGTACCTTTGTTATTTTCTATTGGTAAATTTCTAAATGGGAATATGATTCCAATGCATTTGACAACGCCTTTTAATTCCAATTCAATCAAATTTTAGACCAATAACAAGGCATTTTGATCAAATTGAGTAATATGTGCACAAAGTGCTTAAACATATTTAAGAACTAATTAACCCAAATCAAGTCATAATTAAAAATTCCATAAAAACTTGTTGAATAACTGATTTTTGGAAATGAATATTGAATATTTGCATCATCAGGTGACCTCATTTCTTAAGAAGATATCCCTAGGCCATAAATGCCACAAATATCAAGATTCATGCCCTCCATGCCTCATCAATGCCTTCCATGATACCCTCTATGCCTCTTAATTTCCCCTTCTTATAATGTCATGATGAGGATAATTAGAAACTTAATTACAAAAATTGAATTAATCCTCAACCACATATCTCAATATTGAGATAGATGGTTCAAGTTGATTTTAGACATTTGCAAAAATCTATAAATAAGAGGCCTTACCACATCATTTCTAAGACTTGAGAATGAAAAGTTATAATGTATAATTGATTACAAAGCTTCAATAAATTAGTGTTACCATGCCAAATTGAGTCTAAGCCAAGCCAAGCCACAAGCCAAAGGTGCCAAGGAGAGATGGAGGTAGCCATACTTCCATTGCTAAGGACTTCATGAGCACAAGCCAAGTAAGCCACTACTACAAAGGTATTTAGAGCATCCAAGGAAGGTGAAGGAATTCTTGGGTTTTATTCCATACTTTTTAGTTTTGTTTGTCATTTATTTTTGTTTCCAAGCTCTCCCTCATGTCTAGGCCTAGAAATGTTATGCTATTGGTGTGTTTATTTCATTTTGGAACTAACATCATACTAACCATCCTCTCTTGAGTCAAATTCATAGATCACAGACAACATATCAAACCTACCTAAATCTAGCATGTAATTTTAATTAGATAAACATGGTGAGAGAATCTGTTATTGACTTAATTCCTTCAATAAGAGTTTTGATAGATTCAATTAGTCAAGAGAATCATAGTTCAGACCCATTCATACAAAATACTTTGATAGAAAAATTGCTACATATGCCCATTATTGAAGTGTCTTCTACTTCTACATAAAATAGTGAGCCAGTTATAGTGAACAATGTGCAAACAATATCTAATCCCAATCAAAGTGGTACTAACACATAAACAACTAGTCAAAAACATGTGCCCATAGTTAATACCATGAGTGGATCATCATACCAAGGAATAGGAGCCTTTATACCCCAACCATCACCACCTATTTCCCAACCTCAACCCATTACTTCCTTAAGTGTGTAATTTACAGGATTAGGTAGTCAACCAACAACCAATGTCACACCTTAATAATAGAATGTAACAAATCCTACTCAAGAAGTGACAAGTAGTTTTCCACAACATTAGGCACAATCTAATGTACTGATGCAACTAAGGCTGAATGTATTGCCACTTCAATAAGGGGGAACTAATGTTCCACCTCACAAGGTAATGACAAACATATCTCTTCAATCTTATACTAGTATACCAATCCAAAACTAAACAATGACTAGTCAACAATGTGTAAATATTAGTCAACAATAGATATCAAATCTTCAATCTAATTTCACTTCCCCATAGGTATTTATGCAACAAGGAGGCTCCCATGTTTCTCAAGTACCTACTAGACAACCATTGGTTCAAAATGTGTCACAAGTTTAGAGATAGTGTCTTGGTCCACAAGTTCCCACTCATCAACAAGGTTTAATTAGTCAGTAACATGTCTTTTTTCAACCAAAGTAGACAAAGTATAGTTATATCCCTCTATCCCAACCACAAAATCCTCTAAGTCAAACCTTCATAGCCAACCCAAACTAGAATATCACACAACCAAATGTGCAATTCTAAGTACATCCTAATCTACATATGCATATTCATTGTCTATTTCTTAACCAAACCAATATACTCTAATAGATATCTCCATCATACCCTAGTCAAAGTGTCCCACTTGTGACCTCCCAACCATTTACCCAAACTAATATTCTTCCTCAAACCAATATTCCTTCTAGTTTCCTATTCTAAGAATTACAATAGATAAAGGTTGCAATTGCCACCATTCAAGTTGGAAAATAGACTAAAAAGTTTAAGTTGGATAACATGTGTTCTTAACCATTAAACATGGAGTACTTACAGATACTATTTCCTCCAAGATACGAACCACCAAAATTTAACAAATACAAAGGGAAAGGTGACCCTAAGGCCCATTTAACTGAGTTCTTTGTTGCATGTCAATTAGTGGCATATAACGACATATACCTTTTGTTGTTGTTTCCAAGGAGCTTGGTTGGACAAGCCTTGGAGTGTTTTTTAAAGTTTCCCTAGAATTTATTAATAGATTTTGATGATCTTTTTGATAAGTTTGTGCAACACTTTTCCTATAATCTCAAATATGAGATTTCATTAGTTGACTTAACATAAGCAAAGTAAAAAGCTAGTGAGAGTTTTAAAAATTATCTATAGTGATGGAGAGCCCTTGCAAGCTATTTCACCCATAGTTTACTAGATAAAAAATTAGCCACTATGTTTACTAAAAAATTGCATAGTGAGGTAGCTTATCATCTAAAACTACAATGTGCACATACTTTCAAGGAGATAATTGATAAAGGTTTGTTGATCAAGCGAGCACTCATCAATAAAAGAGTCATCAAGCCTAATTTCACTAGTTATAATCAAGGTACCAATCAGATAAATGGCCAAAATCAACATCTCATTCAAGTGCACGCATCACAACTAGCACAAGCCAATAACTAAGAAAGATCAAAACAATTCAACTGCAATAGAAATGTTGTGGGAAATGGAGTAACCAAATCATATCATGTCCAAATGGTGAAAACATCATCTGCACCACCATTTTAGCTTACTCTTACTCAACAACCTCTCCAACTAATGTCACAAACACAACTAAGACCTGTGCAACAAATACAACAACCTTACCATTACAAACCCCTCCTCTAAAGAGAACTATGCCTACATGTCATATCTTTAGTGACCTAGGAGAGCCTATTGAATCTATATTTTACAAACTTGCCACTATTAATCTGATTAGTTGGCCTATACCATAACATTATTTGAAAGACATTCTATATCTTGATTGGTACCATGAAAATGAATTCTATGAATATCATCGAGTTAATGGGCATAATCTACAAAGATGTGTTAAAATCAATCAATTGATTGAGAATATGTTGGAGAATGGGGAGATAACATTGGATAATGGTTCTTCTACTTCCAATCAAACTCTTTGGATTTATCAAAACCCCTTTCTCTGATATAATAATCAACAACAACAACAATAATACTGACTAGTGCAACAAAAAAATTAATAGTATCAAAATCAAAGGCCAAACCAACAGAACCAATAGAATCAACAAAATTAATAACAAAACCCATAATGATATAAAAATAGACAAAACTAAGGTCAAAATGGTAACAAACAACAAACCTACTATGCAGTTGCACATGAGTACAATAGGGTTGTAGGTCATATTGTAAGAGGTAGCATTAATACCATCTCCATTAATCCTAGACCAAGCACTAATCAATCTAGCCCATTACTAAACAATACCACTCAACCAAATTACATGGATAATCCTTCTTTAACCTAGGACTGAACATAGGTAAACCAAAAAATTAGGACTCCCACTTTTGGACCATATACTGATAACTCACCCTTTCCATGTGACCACATACAAGTGCACTGATAACTGAGACTTGTCCTATCTAGTCCCACACCATTCCCAACATTTATTAGTGATCATGGTCTAGTATATAATCTTGGCTGTGTAAACATAACTCAAAGGTCAAAGATTACTATCCTAGGCCCACAACCATATACCACTTTACCTTTTATCCAACCAACCATTCAACCTTAGAATAAAACATTCAATACTGACCAAGATAAGAAATTTGATATTGTGGAACAATTGCAAAAAATACCAGCATAAATTTCTATTTTATATTTGCTACGCACATCATTAATCTATAAGAAAATATTGAATGAGTTTTTAAACCAATCCACTATTTCTAATGACATATCCCCTGATAAATTTGAAGCTTTGGTTGGACACCTAGCTCCAGCCCAACAAGTCACATTCAACCAAAGTGATATGTCTTCCCTTTGCCTGCTCCATAATAACCCATTATACATATAAGTTTATATAAAGTGATATAAAGTGAAATGTGTCTTTGTAGATAATGGATCAAGCCTCAACATAGTGTCTCTAAAGCTCATCAAGATTTTTGGGTACACAATGGCAGATCTCCAATTAAAAATGATAACAATCAAAGCTTATGATAATTAGGAAAGAGAATCAAAAGGCACCATTAGTTTGCCAATTATCATTGGGCCTTTGACCCATTATACACTTTTACATGTGCTTGATCTTGAGTTATCATACAATATGCTTCTAGGTAGGCCTTGGTTACATGAGATTCATGCAGTCCCATCAATGCTGCACCAATGTACTAAGTTTTCCCACTCAGGGATGGAAGTGAATATCCCTAGAGATTTACACCCATATAAACATTGCAAACATCTTGAGGCCAAAGTTCAAATCTATAATTATTATTATGACATGATCTAAATTCCAATCAGGATAAAGGAAAGGCTATACTTATTGATCCTTCACTGGATAATTGCATAGATCTTAATACCTTAGATTCCATTTCCCACATGCTACCTCCTGAAGCTTCTAATCATTTCACCATTTTAGATAATGGCCTAGGAGAGTATGTGACCCATGATACATTTCATATTTCCAATCTTCCTCAAAATTTGAAAACCTTTGGGTGACCTAAAGTCACCCCACATATGCATTCACAATGAAAAAACAAAGATAAGGGACCTGTCACATTTGTACCAGCATCTAGGCTAGAATCTGACCCTCTTAAAGGGGATGAATCATGGTTATATAATGATGACCAAGCTGATTATTATAAAATTTCAAAGTATCTTATTTCCAATAGGATCATGGAGTGTCACAATTATGAAGGAAGAGGCCTCAAACTAAATTAACAAGGAACCATCGAGCCAATTTCCATGACTAAGTATGAAAGACCTTATGGACTTAGATTTAAACCACCTAGAGGTGACTCCACATATATTATTCAAATTCCATCACCAACGCCTAGTGAGGATGATTCCAATAGTGAAGTAGATTATGATCATAGCCTCACCTTTGTGATCATCTTTTAAGACTTAGCTGAGACTAACCCATTTGATACCAATGCCCTTTGTACCCTTACCCTAGTCATTCATTGTAGCCCATTACCATTATACTATGACCAAATAATAGATTGGGACCAATAAGAATCCACTTTATCGATTGATGAGTTTCAAAATGATGAGGTATTTTATGGTTTTTAAGCCTTAGAGACAACATTTTGTTGGGAGATCACAAATCATGATTCTCAATCACATTGGATCTTGAAGCCTATTTTGGAGAATGGGTGAAAATCCTTATCCAAAAACAAATAAGTAAACATTGAGGTCCCAAAGTGAAAACCTCTTTGAGGTACTTTTTGACTAAGGAAGAAGTAAAGATAAAGGCTAGTCTAGTGGTGAAAACTTGTTTCAGGTACCATTAGATAGGGGTGTTCATTCTTCTTTGAATTTAAACCGAGAGACCACCAAAGATGAACTTGAGTATGGATCTGAGTTTAGTTTTACATAAAAAGTATTTGATCAAATTATTTAATAATTTACAACTATTTTATCCCATGGCCAGATCTCCCATTGGGGGACTCAGATTCATCATGTCTAGGAGATGTTGAAGAACGAGTCCTAATAGAGGACCCTGATATAGTCTAATAGTTCAAGTCTTTGCCTACTATCCTAGAAGATGATTCAACCCTTGTATTCAAAGATACAATAGGGGTAAACATCAAGACTCCATTGGACCCAAAATGGTTAAAATTAGGTGCATCCCTCATTGAGGAGGAATGTGAAGTCTTTACAACTCTATTGAGAGAATTTGTCGACATCTTTGCATGAGCTTATTTTGACATGCTAGGTTTGGACCTCTCCTTGGTTCTATACCACCTTGTGGTCAATATTGATGCCAAATTGGTGAAACAAAAGCTACGTAAGATGAATCCTTGTATTAATATCTTGGTAAAAAAAGAGTTGGAAAAAATATTAGAAGCTGTACCTAGTCCATTGACTACTCAAAATGGATATCTAATGTTGTACTTATTAGTAAAAACCTTGAAGGAATTATAATCTATACTAATTTTTGACACATAAACAAAGCTTGTCCTAAGAATGAATTTCCATTTCTTCATATTGATATGATCATAAACTTAATGATAGGTTATAAAATGCTTTCACTCATGGATGGATTTTCAAGATACAACCAAATCAAAATAGCACCAAAAGACCAACATAAAACAATGTTCACCACTCCATGGAGAACATTTTTTATCAGGTAATGCCATTTAGTATTAATAATATTGGAGATACATATCAAATGGCCATGTCTATCATATTCTATGATATAATGCATGATATTGTTGAAGACTATATCAATTACATATTAGGAAAATTCAAAACTAGGGCCGACCATCCAGTACTGCTACATAGGATATTTAAAATATTGCAAGAGTATAAAGTTAGACTCAATCCAAAGAAATGTGTGTTTGGAGTAACCTCATGAAAGTTACTTGGCTTCATTGTGTCTCCTAGGGGCATTGCATTTGATCCAGCCAAAGTCCATGCTATAATTGAGATGCCACCACCAACCAATTTGAAGAAACTTCATAGTTTATAGGGTAAGATCCAATCACTCTAATGCTTCATCTCTTAGTTAGCAGAAAAGTGTCATCCATTTACACATCTTCTAAAGAAGGGAGTTACATTTCACTAGGATGATCACCGCCAAATAGATTGTCAATAACTCAAGGACTATTTGGCTAATTCACCTATTTTATTTCCTCTTATGCCAAGAAAGTCATTCTTATTATACCTATCCACTAATGACAATGATCTAGGGACACTCTTGGCTCAACATGTTGACAATGGAAAAGAGCATGCCATATACTACCTAAGCCGTACCTTGGTCACATATGAACATAACTATGCACTTATTGAAAAAACTTATTTGGCCATGGTCTTCATATCTTAGAAATTGTGCCATTACATGTTGAATAATAAGACCATGGTCATTTCAAAAGTAAATCCAATCAAGTATCTACTATCTAAAATATCTTTACAAGGTAGAATGTCCAAATGGATCATGCTTCTTAGTGAGTCTGACATAAAGTATGTCAATTAGAAGGTAATCAAGGGATAAGTTCTTATAGATCAACTTGCTAAAGCACCTCTTGTAGACACAAAGCCACTCACATTTCATTTCCCTGATGAATACATAATGACCATCATTGACACACCTCTTGAGGAGTAACACTGGAAGCTATATTTTGATGATTCATTTACTACATATGGATTAGAGGTAGGCCTCTTATTTATTACACCACAGGGAGATCTAATCCCCAAATCATTCATAATCAGATTTCCTTGTACAAATAACATGGCTAAGTATGAAGCACTTATCATAAGACTTTGACATGTAGTACAATGGAATATATCTCATCTAAGGGTTTATGGTGATTCTCAACTAATCGTCAATTAGATTACAAACCATTTTCAGACCAAAGATGACAATTTGGTTCCATATAAGGCTATGGTCGATACCCTAAAATAAAAAACTAAAAATATCTAATTTGAGCATATACCAAGGGATAGTAATAAAACTATAGATGCCATGGCTACTATCAGCTCTTTGATTCGACAAATAAATAAAGCTAGAGAATATTAGTTCTTTGTTGAGAATTTGTTTGCACTAGCTCATGAACCTTCAATCATTGTAATGATTTGTGATATTATTGGTCCTAATTCCATCTATTACTCAGACCTTTAAAACTACCTTCATGACCAATTTCTACCACCTAGCCTATCTAAAAAAAACCGAAAGCCTTTATTCATAATTTTACTCATTATACTCTACTTGGATGCACCCTTTACCGTCATAGTTTTGATAAAACTTTGATTCATTGTTTAACTTTGATAGAGTCTACACTAATATTAAGAGAAGTTCATGAAGGAGTATGTGGATCTCATTCTAGTGGGTAATCATATCCAAAAATCTCTTACATACTAGTTATTATTGTCCCATGATGGATGTAGATGCAACTGGATATGTAAAGAAGTGTGATAAATGTTAATGGCATACTAATCTAATTCATACTCTAGCATAAGCTCTAAAATTGATGTTGACACCATGGTCTTTTTCTATATGGGGAATTGAACTCATTGGGAAGATCAACTCCACTTAATCTGATGGTCATAAATATATCCTTACCACCACAGAGTATTTCATTAAGTGGGTTGAAGATATACCCCTCACGTGTCTAGAAAGCAAAATTCTAAATTTATCTTCAACCATCTCTTTGTCACTATGGTATCCCATTAAAAATTATATTTGATAATGGAGGATCATTCAAGAATAAAGATGTAGACTATTTATGTACCAAATATAACATCATGCAACATTTTTTACAACATATTACCCTCAAGGTAATGGCTAGGTCAAAGCATCAAACAAAACCATTATCAATATTCTTAAAACTATTGTTAATGATGTCGATCATGATTAGCACCTATAGATATTCATTTCCCTTTGGGTATACCATACCAATAATCATACTCCTACGGGAGCCACTCCATACTCACTTATTTATGGTACTGAAGCCATCCTTCCTATTAAGGTCAAATTGCCTTCACTATGCATATCTTTCAAACATGTCCTAAATGATTATGACTACCGAGTAGCTTGCATGTAAGAGCTAGACCTACTTAATGAAAAATGGATAGTTGCACTCAAAAATCTTTAGGCATATCAGAACTGACTCAAAGGTCACTATAATCGACATGTCAAATATAGAAAATTTAAACTTGGTGATCTTGTTCTTAAAGAAAACTAGAAGAATACCATGGTTGAGAAGAAGCATAAAGGTAAATTTAAACTAAAATAGATAGGGTCTTTCATCATTACTATAGATTATGGATCAGGGGCATATAAGCTTGCCACACTAGATGGAGATGAACTTTTTGAGCCAATGAGTATTATTCACCTCAAGCGGTACTGTGCTTGAGCACTAAGATGTATTATCTATAAAGACCATTTTAGTGGTGCCATTTTATCACTATTTTTATTTGTACAAATATCATTTTTATTCTTCCTCTTAGCCTTATCCATTTTACCATTCTGTTCTATCAACTAGATGTGTTCTAAAGCCTAGCTTGTTTGACCTTGGTTTTTGCCATTCGTTATGAATTTTCAGCACCAAGGAATTTGATCAATTTCATCAATTATTTTAAGTACTTTAGTCAGAGATCATATTTTAGAGCAGTATGATAGAAGTTTTGGTAGTTTCATCTTTCATTTGTTATTCTTTTCTTATCACCAGTCTTGCTACTAATTATAACTACCTTTAGACAAATTAGTACCATTGATCTATTATGTTGTGTCATAGTGATAACTACCTATGGGAAAAATAGGAACAACATTTGTTTATTAAGTCTTGATGTACCAACTTGCCACTTCTTATGCCATACTATGCATTTTTACCACCTATGCCTATTTTTTTTGAATTGACTGCTACATTAGTCAAATTCCTCCATTATAGGGTAGAACTATAGTGAATTGAGGTCCTAATATGGGACTATGTAGGTAGCACTTGATACTTGTTGAGGTTAGCTTAGTCACCCATTTTCCATTCTCTCACTATTTTGTGAGTAACCTAAGTTTGAACACTCTCACCATTTTATGAGAAACTTAAGTTTGAGCACTCTCACCATTTTATGAGTAACCTAAGTTTGAATGCTCTCTATATTTTATGAGCTTGGACCATTTAGTGTCTTGTCATTCTTTATTGAGTTGAGATACTTCAAAAAATTGCAAAAACATTTTTAAAATCATTATAAAAAACCAAAAACATTTGACCACTTCTTTGCCTTAAGGATTTTGGGAACCCTTACTAAGTTGTAAGCAAACTAATTGTCACTTAGTTTCCCCTTCTTTTTTGGCCTTTTTTCTCATGCACTTGCTATTTTTCAAGACCAATCCTATTCTTCTATCACATCCATTTTGTTTGTTTTCATTAGTTATCACATTCTTCCCATTCCCTGGGAGAACTACATTTGACTTGAAGTTTTTTTATTGGATATTACATCCATGGAACTATGTAGGCATCGTCTACTTGGCTAGTGCATATGGAGACAACTCAACCACCCCATTCCTTTTCTTATATTCCCCCATTTTATTCATTATTTAAGTTGTCACCTATTTTCTAAGGACAATGTTCATATGGTTTCTATTGTGTTGTTTATTTGTTTGTCTCTATTTATTTTGTTTGTTCATCTACTTGTTTGTTTGCTTTCAACAATGTTGCCTTGATTTAGTTTATGTGTGTTCATTAGGTGATTCTTTGCCTGCACTTATACTCGAATCCATCCATATTCATATGTTTACATTATCTTCATAGTTTCTATCATTGGTGCATTATTTTTGATTGAGTATTGGATTACGTGAGTCAATCCTTATGCATATTTTGGCCAAGTCCTCATGATGTTTTACCATGATGCCTATCGACATGTGCTAAAACAAACCTCAACTTTAATAAGTCTATTCAATAATGATGGCATCAACATTTATTCAACATTGACATCTTGATTTAATCCCAATCATACTCTAAATAGAGTAATTAACCATGAAAAAATTTCAACTTTTATTAGTTTAGATGAACATATCCATACTAGTAGGTTGTTCCAATTCATCATTACCCTCTATGTTAAGTTATCATCATCATTAACCATGTTTATCTTGTTTGCCATAATCTAGGTATAATGATTATAACTGCCTATGGGCAAATCATTGCACACCATCCCACCTGCATTTCTCAATGATTATAACCACCTTTGAAAAAATCATTGTGTTTTCACCACTTTACTTTTCCTACCCATATAAGGGCATGTTATTATCTTTATTATCTATCCTAACTGGGGCAGCTCCATCTTCTCAATGATTATAACTGCCTTTGGGCAAATCATTATGTTATCATACCACATTGCCACTATCAGGGTATAATGCTTATAATCACCTTTGGGCAAACTATTATATACTATCCCACTTACATTCTCAGTGATTTTGACTAATTTTTCAAAATAATTATGTTTTCACCCCATTATCTTTCATTTCTTTTGTGCCCTCATTTTGCTTCTTATCGAGGGACCATTTTCCAACCTACTTGTGCCAACTATTCCCTCAAGGGGGTAAACCATCATAAAATTAGTTTATCATCATCACAATTGTAGGCATATAGGGAATTTTCATTATTTGAGAAGAAATTACTATGATTATAGATTTCAATTCCTTCCCAAATAGGGGCAAACTATAGACACCTAAATTTAGCCACTGATAACCTCCAACCAGGTTTTGACCAATTTCTATCAAAGTGCACAATTTGGCCTAAAAACACTAAAGCACATTAAATGAGTTAAAATTGATATATTCAAGTTCTAATTTTGGCTAGAGTATCATTAAATGGGGCAATATAATTTATGGTCCATCTATCTTTGATTAGATTATTTTGAGTCAAAATGCAAATTTTGCACGTGGGTGCTCTAGATTGCTCTTTTCTATCAAATTTATTATATGAAATGTGTGTATTTATTATTTGGTGTTGGAAACATCCTAAATGGTAGTACAGATCCAACACATTTGACATTGACTTCTAATTCCAATCTAATCAAATTTTGGACCAATAACAAGGCATTTTGATCAATTTGTGCACAAAGTTATTAATCATGCTTAAGAGATAATTAATCCAAATCAAGACCTAATTAATAATTCCATGTAAACTTATTGAAAAATTATTTTTAGAAATGAATATTGAATATCTACATCATCAGATGATCTCATTTCTTAGAAAGACATCCATAGGCCATAAATGCCACAAATATGAAGATTATGGGTCTTCCATGCCTCTTTATTACCTCCCATGCCTCATTAATGTCCCTTCTTCCAAAGTCATGATGAGGATAATTATGGATTTTAATTACATAATTCAATTAATCCATGACCACACATCTCAATCTTGATATGGATGGTCATGGTTGATTCTAAGTAATCTAAAAAATCTATAAACATGAGGCCTTGCCTATTAAATTTTGAGCTTAATTTATGCAAAGTTATAATGCAAGATTGATTCCAAAAGCTTCATTCAAAATAGTGTTACCATGCCAAATTAATTCCAATCCAAGCCAAGCCAAAGTCAAAGGTGCCAAGGAGAGATGGAGGTAGCTAAGCTTCCATTTCCAAGGACTTCATGAGCACAAAACTGAGCAAGCCACTACTACAAAGGCATTTGAAGAATCCAAGGAAAGTGAAAGAATTATTATTTTTACTTACTTTTTAGTTATTTTTGTCATTTGTTTTTATTACTAAGCTCACCCTAATATATAGGCATGAAAATGTTATTTTAGTGTGTTTTTGATTTGGTTTCATTCACTAACACAATACTAATCTCCTCTTCTTAATCAAATTCCTATTTCACATGTGGGTTATGGGAATTTTAAATTCTTAAATATCAGACAAGTGGGATTAGTTAGTAGATAATGGGGATTAAGTAAATCAATTGATTTGTAGGATAGGAATAAGGTTAGCATGATGAAGGGGGATGTTAGATAAATGACTAGAAGGGATGGTATTAGGATGGAATTAGAAGAAATAAATGAGATTAGATGAAATAAGTGAAATTAGGTCAACTAATAGTAATATTAGTGACAATAAATGAAGCAATAAAATTTAGATGTATACATTTTTACCCTATTTTAAATGGTATTACGAGTGGATGAAGTGGAAGGAGTAATGATATTTCAAAGAAATACCATTTCATGGATGATTTTTAATAAATGATGTTAGTCTATATGATGCCCACTCGAGGGGACATGCAAAGAGGAATGAGATGGATGGCCACTCAAAAGAGGAAACAAGGGGTGGGATGCAATAAATATATAAGGGGATGGGATGATGGATGTGAAATATATGATGAAGAACATGAACTCAACCTAAATAATTAGCTATGAATTGATGATTCCCTTGGCAAAGACATAGGCATAGGGAGTGGAAACAATTATGTCATAATTGTCAACACATACCTAGGGGGAATCAACCATAACATGATGATAAGATAAAAATTCATAAGATTTCGATGTATCTTAGGTAAGGATGCATTCCAAGGAGAGCTATGGAGCAAGATGATTGATAGAAAATGCCATGAACTTTTGACATATCCCAAGGAAAGTATAGTCATATAAAATGTAAAAATTGGTAACTTGAGTGTGGCTTGTGACACCAAACCCATAGGTCCCTCTTGCTTTCTCTCATGATCCTCATAATCATCTTTTAATTGATTATTAGTCATTTTTATCCTTCCAGATAGTAATTACACCTCCTCTAGGTAACATTTTCAATGATGATTCCATCCCCTTGGTAGCGTTCCTTTAGGACTATAGTGCCCAACTTAGACTATAGCACTAGAACCTAAGGTGTCCATTTCCAACATTCCTATCCAAGTGCATTTTTACCTCCAATGGTCAGTTACTTTTGGTTCCTATTCCTCTTCTTGTCAGTCTAACATGAATACATTCGACCCATGACCAACAGATCCTTATAAAAGCCCATTCAAAGTTCATTTATAAGGGGTTGATAAATATCAAAAATTAAACAAGAATATAAGCAAGACTACTCAGGCATATTTCCCTATTCTCTACATATAATCATCCAATATAGTTACAAGCTTACTCAAACCCTCACACCAATCTCTAGCCACCTCAAGAATACCTATTTTTAGCATTTTGCATCTTCATACACATTATTGCACAAAGCACATCAAGTGGGAGAACTACATATGGCTTGATCCCTCTTTGGAGTATTGGTATGTAGGCAGTGTGCCCACCCAAGGGGTGTGGATACACGTTCAATACATATTATTCACACTAACCCCCCATCTTTCCCAAATTTTATCAAATCACAATGGAGTCTAGGGTTTGAAGATTAAATAAGCTCTACAAAGAGTTCCATAGACATCTAACATTTGAAATTTCATAGGCAGGCTCATATGGACATAAGGAACAAAACCCAAAAATATTAGATCTCTTAGAAAATAGTGGCATAAGAGGACTATAGCACCAGACCCTAGGGTGTCTTATTTTAGTGCTCCTATCCTTTTACAAAATGAAGGAAAGATCTTGATTTATGACAGTGTCTTAGTCTTGCATAGTGAATTCTAGACTCTGTCTCAGTCATATCAATTCATTTCTAGTTAAGTCTTATTTTCTCTTCCTTATTACTATTTTTAGAAAGGTCAAATTACAATCAAATTATACAAATAAATAGCTTAATTATTGCATATTTATTTACTAATTTCTTATTCCAGACCTTTAACTAAATTAATAATAATACACAAATATTCCCAAAACTGTTAAATCATTTGGTAAACCTGACTTACTTTATTTACACATAAAAACCTTAAAAACCCTAGGGTAAACTTTACCAGTATTTTTCATATTTTTTTTTGATTTTTTACCTGCATAATAAAATTAGAAATTAGCATTAAATTTTAATATTTCATAGTAATTTTAAAATAATTTTCTTTCAAACCCTATTTACCCATACTAGGTCTCGATATTTTCTCGGTATTTTTCTAATTTTTTACTTGCATAATAAAATCATAAATTAGCTTTAAAATTAAAAATTTCATAATAATTTTAAAATAATTTTTATTTCAAACCTAGTTACCCAAGCTAGGTCCCGATATTCTCCTAGTATTTTTCCTATAATTTTTTGATTTTTACTTACATATTTAAATAAAAAATTTACATCAAATTTTAAAATTATTTATTAATTTTAAATATATATTTTTTTCAAAACCTTAGTTGCATGTACTAGCTCATATTTAATTTTTGAGGTATCACTCTACATGTTTGTGAGCTTCATATCCTTTTTATGCACTTTCCAATTTGTTATTTTTAGGACTTTGCATTTCTTATATTCAACACTTTCCTTCCATAAAAACTTTCTTATTACAAATTATTATAAAAAATTAAATCAATTTTCAATTTGTTTTCTTACCTTAATAATGGCTCAATACATCGGTTTTGATGAAATTGATAAAAGGGAACTTTAAGAACTTTGATCTAAACACCTTGACATGTAAGATGACATGCTTAAAATACTTCAAGAAGAACAACAAAAAGTGAACAATGGTCAATCTTATCAAACTATAGAGAAACTAGTTGCAAATGACACTACAAGGGCAACTATGTATCAACAACCCCCTATAACAACCCAACCTTCCTCTATGCCACCAACTACAACTAGTACATCTTTGTCTCCTAATGTGGTAGCTCTTGTGCAAGATATAACATCTCTTCAATCTAAAATGCTACATCTTGAGCAAGGTGCCTCTAGACCTACTTAGGCTTTGGATTCTTTTACTCTACTACATACACCATTGGCATGTCATATTACTTCTACACATTTGACACAAGGTTTTGTTCAACTCAAGCTTACTCTATATGATGGCAAGGGTGATCTAGAGACACATTTGAGAGCCTTTCACATAGTATGCTTGGACTATGTGCCAAATGACTGGCTACTAACCAAGCTTTTTCCATGGAGTCTAAAGGATTATGCTTTATAATGGTTCTATAGTCTACCAAATCAGTTGGTCAATGCATTCCATCATTTATCTGACATGTTCCTAGCTCATTTCAGCATTAACATTGGTGATAAGGTTTTCTATGCCCAAGTTGCACAATAGAAACAAAGGTTAATTGAACATCTAATAGATTATGTTCTTTGATATAAGAATATTTTGGCTAAGATGACTAGCCCGATGGCTGATTAAGAGTTATAAGATATTTTCAAATAGAGTCTTCAACCATCTTTGTATGAATCTATAATGTTCAAAAGGTTCTCTTTGTTCACTGAATTATGTCACACACTAAAGGAAAGGGAAGTCAAGTTAATTTCAATGGGCAAACTCAAGTACACAAGTATAGTAGAAACAAAAAATAAGAGTAACACAAAGTCCCATACAAATTCAAGGTCAATGATAACAAAAGTCAAAATAAACCTACAGTGAATGCAACGACAAATCCTCCTCATTATGTGATTTTAATAACACCTCCTTGGTGAACCTTTACCAATATATCAGTTGCTCTAGCCAGAATTTTATAGCATCTTTTGGAATGTAATATCATATCTCTCGCTCTTATTTAGGAAGTTGATTCAACAAAGCCTCTTCTACGGGGATATGATCAACATGGATTTTGTGGATTTCATAAGGCACTAGGCCATATAAAAAAATAGATGCATCAGTTTGAGACACAAGATACAAGACTTGATAGATGGCAACATCATTGATCTTGGCACTTCAATTAAGCCTCTTTAGGCAAATAAAATATAGGATTAAGCTTTGAAAATTTTCTTAGATCATTTTTTGTAGCATTCTAAATAAGAGATAGGGGATACATCAGGGGTTCACCATGCATATCATGCACATCTCCCACTAGATACATATAAGAAACCTTCAGTTGAGTTACATCCTTTGAGCAACATAATTGGTATGTACAATTCTAGAGTTATAGCTAGACCTTCCATCTCTTTCTTAGAGTAGGAGATAGTTGAGGATGATTCAAATTATCATGCACTCTTTATTATAGCTTACATTCATTATCATCCTATTCATAGTGTTCTCATAGACAATGGATCTAGTGTGAACATGTGAACTATGACATTAATGCAACATTTGAAATATTCAGAGTAGGATATTACCCTGATGGACATCGTTATCAATGGATTTAGTGGGAATGTACAAATCTAATTGGGTGAGATTATACTTCCTATATAGGTTGGTCCCACACATGTGGACACACCATTTACTATTGTTCTTAGTATAAGAGTTTTTGATATGTTACTTGGTTGACTATGGATTCAAAAACTCTAAATAGTAACTTCTACAGTTCATAGATGCATGAAATGCATTCACGCTAATCAGGTTGTTACAGTTGGTGGAGTTCTATATGAGTTACCACTCCCCACCTTAGAGCCATCTACTATTTTATAATCACCAATTTTAGTTTCACCATTAGTTTTAGTTTCTCCACCAATTATATTTCTTCTAGTTCAAATTTAGACACAATTTAGGCCTCCATCACTAGCACAAAGAGTCCATACACTTCCATAGGGTTTTTTTTTTTCAAGAAACCATACTTTAAGAGTTATAGATAGGTTCCAGCTATAATATTCACACCCAAGGTAGTATCATTGAGGTCTCATGCCTCTACTTATAGAGGACATGTTTAGAGAGCTTCTCCTACTACCAGATGGGTCCTTAAGAGCCCTAAAGTTCCATCCACTTCTTAGAGTTATAGGGGGACCCCATAGTTAGTTTCTACTTAAAATATTTTACATAATTTATAGCTTATATAGATTTTAGAGCTAGGGTCTCAGCCCTTACATCGTGCTTATGATCATGCATGATTATTTTCCTTGATACATGACACTATGATAGGGAGTCTCCCATGAGACTCATTAGTTAGTATCATTTCTTCCCAATTTTGCTTGTATATAGCTTCCTTTCAAATTACTTGTACATAGTTTCCCAATATTTTTTATATATAATTTTCTTATGATTGATTTTACATAGCTTATGTCAAAATCCAAAAACATTCAAATATATAAAAATACAAAAATATTACAAAATATGTCAAAATATAAAAACATTCAAAATAAAATAAAATTCAAAAACACAAAAACATTTCAATTGTATGCATTATCCATGCTTTACATTTATACTACCGTGTTAGACTTACATTTATTATTCTATACTATTGTTTGTTGATTTATCTACATTACCATACTTCACTTGATCCTTTATGAGTGTGTGTAATGACATCTAGATCCTTGATTACTTCCCTCTACCTTTGAATGGGCATCCTACTTCTACATTTGAGACACACATCAATATACATACCCATTGGGGGAATCTTCTAAATAACTACACCATCCATATTATGTCATTCCTACACCACATACTCTAGTTATCATGTTGATGTATATTACTTATTAGACTACATAGATTATTCTATCAATACTCACAAGTACATAACACTTGTGTATTTCTTAGTAAATACCTAGTCTTGTACTTCATGTCTTGCATACTTTCACTTCTTGCTTTGATTAGGAAGATGTGATTGTATTTATAATATTTACATGCTTTCCTTTCTTTCTTTGCATAGCTAAATGTGATTGCATTTCTTAGTTCCTATTTATCTCTTGTATGTGCCTTAGGATATTTGCCAATGTCATCAAATTTTATTTTTATCTATGCCTTAGGACAATTACCAATGTCCTTTTCATGTACTCTTCTATGTGATTTTGGATTTCATGCCAACTACTTGTTTCTAATTATATGTGTATGTGGAAATTTATCATGCCCTGTATGCTTGCTTCCTAGTTTGAGTGACATGTGCCTATGTCCCTTATTTTCTAGGACCTTTGTAAATTATTGTATGATCCTTGCTTCTTGCCTTGTATGCTTGTTACTTGATAGATTTTAGATTGTTTGTAATGCAAAATTTGAACATGCCTTGTATACTTGCTTCTTATTTTGAGTGACATGTGCCCATGTCCCTTGTTTGCTAGGCCCCTTGGCCATTCTTGGAATATTCTTACTTATTACCTTGTATGATTATTGCTTGATTGATTTTTGATTATTTACAATGCCATGATCCACATCATGGATTATCTTGATTTCTTAGATGCCATGAAGGACATTATGCTCTATCCCTCCATGCCAACTAATAACTAACAAGTAACTAGACATCTAGTTCTAGTTTATTATATTGCACATGTTATTATAGTGTTATATCTATCTAGGCATACCCATATTTATCTAATAATATCTCATTATAAACCATGCTATATCTTGAGATATCTTGTCGATTATCATTGCTATATCATGTATCTTTGCAACATAACACACTTGTAGGGCTCTTTCTTCTAAGGGTAGTCATTATAGGGTCTTCATTCCTACCCTTAAAAGAGGTGGTAATAAATAGGGGTTTTGTCATAGATATTAGAACTCTTATTGATAAAAAAATCAATTTTCAAAACACCTATAACAACAAACAGACTTCAAACTAGGTAGAATAGACCAAATAAATAGTTAAAATTACAAAATAGTCATTAGAATTAGCCTAGGACAATAACGCCAAGATTAGACTACAATGTTAGATAGTAGGGTATCCATTTTTGACACTCCTATCCAAATAATAAATTTTTTATGTTTTATAGAAATAGGTAGAAAAGTAGGTTTAACTATAATTTTGCACATTCAGACTAGTTCAGATAATTTTTCTTAAAGAATCTAGATATAGGGGGCATCATGCATGACATGGTGGCTCTTGCTTCTAGTTTTCGATTAGGTAGTTAGTATAACTTCTAAATTAGAATCCATATTTTAGATAATAATGATTAGGGGCAATGTATGCAGCACATTTATCTTCTCTTATTTTTGAGTTTAGTACATTACCTAGACATTCTTAGTAGTTATGTACCTTATTCCATCTATAGGTGGTTGGCATCATTTTGGAGTGGATTTTATACAAGCCTAACCTACACATTTCAAAGATTCTTTCATATAAACCTAGTGCCCAATTTCAGAGTGGATTTCACACAAGCTTAATCTCCACCTTTCAGAATCACCAAGAGTGGCCTAATTTATAGCATACATCCGACTATCCATACTAAATTATTATATTATAGAGAATTCATGGATATTTCATACTGGTATCAGTTCATATCTTCACTTCATGGGGTAATAATGGATCCAATGGACTAGCTAGCCTTTGTATTCTTGAGCCACCTACTGAAAAGGATTAGACACATAGTCCAAACATTGATTAACACATTCATGATCATGTAGCTTCACTTAGTGGGTGATGATGGAACCAAAGGGCCAACCTTTACATTATTAATCCACTCTTGGGGAATTGAGCACTCAGCTTCATTCATGATATTAATCTTGGTACAATATATACCCACCATTATCTATCATCACTCAACATCATAGTGGGTTTTATATTAGTTCGCATACCTAGTAAGGAGTATTCATTCCTTTTTCTTCCTCTCTCTCTTACCCAACTTTATATGTTTTGATTTTAGATATAGTGTATCTATTAATAACTAATCTACTCTTTTTTTTTTGTAGATCTACACTTCATGATGTGCTCTCTCTATGCACACCCAACATCACACAGCTTCATGAGCTTCACCCTTATAGGTAAGTTTAAGAATATTTTCTATTTTTTCCTTTATCCTGGTATTTTGATTTGCTGCTTCACTAGAATAAAGGGATGGCAAATATAGTCATATAAAATGTAAAAATTGGTAACTTGAGTGTGGCTTGTGACACCCAACCCATAGGTCCCTCTTGCTTGCTCCCATGACCCTCATAGACATCTTTTCATTGATTCTGAATCATCCATAGCCTTCTAAATAGTAGTTTCACCTCCTCTAGGAAACATTTCTAGTGATGATTCCATCCCCTTAGGTTGCATTCCTTTAGGATTATATGACCCAATTTGGACTGTAGTATTGGACCCTAGGGTGTCCATTTTTGACACTCCTATCCAAGTGAATTTTTATCTCCAATGGTTAGTTCCTTTTGGTTCCTATTCCTCTTCTTATCGACCAAATACGAATACATTCAACACATGACCAATAAATCTCTATAAATCCCATTCAAAGTTTATTTATAAGGGGTTGGTAAATATCATAAAGTAAGTAAGAATACAAGCAAGATTACTCAGGTATATTTCTATATTCTCTACATATAGCCATACAATAGAGTTACAACCTTATTTAAACCATCACACCAGTCCCTAGCCACCTCAAGCACACCCAGTTTTAAAATTTTGCATCTTCATACACATTATTGAACAAAACACATCAAGTGGGAGAAATACATATGGCTTGATCCCTCTTTGAAGTATTTGTATATAGGTAACATGTCCACACAAGGGGCAAGGATACACGTTCAATAAATATTACATACACTAGCCCCCTCTATTTCTTAAATTTTGTTAAAGCACAATGGAGTCTAGGGTTTGAAGACTAAATCAGCTCTATAGGGAGTTCTATAGACATCTAACATTTAAAATTTCACAAGTAGGTTCACACAAGCATAGCAAACAAAACCCAAAAGGATCATATCTCCTGGACAATAGAGGTAGAAGAGGACTATAACACCAAACCCCAAGGTATCCTATTTTGGGGCTACTATCTTTTCATAAAATGAAGGTTATATCCTAGTTTATAATAGTGTCCCAGTCCTAAATAGTGAATTTTGAACTCTATCTCAATCGTATCATTTTGTTTCTACCGAAGTATTATTTTCTCTCCCTTATTAATATTTTTAGAAAGGTTCAAATTACAATCAAATTATACAAAATAATAGCTTAATTATTTCATATTTATTTACTCATTTCCTATTCCAGACCTTTAACTAAATTAAGAATAATACACCAATATTCTTAAAACTATTAAATCAAAAAGATGCATTCATGGGAAAGCATTAGGCCAAAAAAATATTGATTTTATAAGATTGATGACAAATGTAACTCAAAGTTGAAGTCAAGTGATATGATGAAAAAGATGAGAGAGAAAAAATGATAAGTTTGAGTGACCAAAAGATGAAGGGGAAGAATTAGACAATAATACATCAAATCAATGAGCCATAATTTAATAGTGATGATTCCCCTTGCAAAGACACATTTAAGGGAATAGAGTTACAATCTTGGCCATGCCTAATTAAAAGAGGAAATTGTAAACTTTAAATGATGATTTGACCAATTAGTGATAATGGATAATTGATGGAAGTAAATATGGATGTTGTGATTTCTCAAGCCCAATAAATAGGTTCAAGAAATTGATAGAAAGATGAGGGAAATGATGGTAAGGATGGTGACTAATATGGGGACTATTTGATAAATGATTGATATTATAGCTCAAGGATTTTAATGATGTAATACTTGATAATGATGAGAGATAAGAGAGATGTGATGACAAATGATGAGTAAAAAGGTGAGAGTAGCTGAGCTAACCTTAGACACATTATGTGACTAAGCATTTCCTACATAATCTAAAAAGACCTCCGGCCAATGTAGTTTAGACTAGATGATGATGATGATGATGGATTATAATATTAAAATGATGATGGATTAGAATATTAAAATGATGATGATTGTTAGACATGTTAGTTGTTAAATAGATTAGATTGAGAGTTGAGTTGAGATTTTGATGATTAGAGAGATGCTAGATAATTGATGAGAGGATATAGACATGATGATAAGGGACTTGGAGGAATGATTGGGTACTAGATGTGGTTAGAGGATTAAACCTAGATGATTTAATTTATGATGTGATTTAGATGATTATATAGATTAGAAGAAAGTATCAAGCCATCATTATTGTAATAAGGCTCATCATAGTCTAATCAATCCATTAAATATAACACTTGGTAGTATATCCCATGATATAAGTATGACCAAGAAGACATTGTACCAAAGTAGATAAGAGGGGAAAATAATGAACTCTACATCACTGAGGGAACCTAAAACATCATTGTAACTTTTGGTGTCATCATAGTATCCTCATTAATTTCCTAATAGATAAAAAGAGACATGATGCAAGACTAAAAACAAACATCAACAAACATAAGACACTCATATATATACATAATAAAAGTCATGCAAAAAAGGTAAACAATAAAGAGAAGATAACTAAGTATCTACATGTAGATGCATGGTGAGTAGTGTCTTGTCTATTATCCTAATGAGAGTCAATGGGATGATTGATTAGGTGATGATATGAACTATGTTGGCTGTGATGATGTGGAGGTGGATCAAGGATAAGAATTAGGATAAGGTATGGACTTGGAGTAGACTAATGACTTGGGTTAGGATTAAGATGGAATGGTGATTGTAAATACAAGGGCTATTTAACTCGGTGATTTGACCACATTTTGATCTTAGATGAAAGACTTAAGACTCATCAGATAAATGTGAAAATAAGTCAATGCTAGCTTGATATAAACCATACTTGCCCTCCTTCATAATAAGAGATAATAGACCATAGGAGGATGGATGGATATGAATTAGTAATGAAAGATGAAGGGCATAGAGATGGATGAAAATGGGGGAATAGGCATAAAACAAGACATTTTGAAATATTTTTGGATTTTGGTAGATTTTATGACTTTTATAATTTTTAGAATATTTCAAATTTTAGGGATTTCGAGAACATGTATGTACACTATAAAAATGGGGTTACTAGCAAAGGGAATATCAAGCCTAGAAACTAAGATGGAAATGGATGGAATAATGGAAAGGATGACAAAAGGATGAGGGTCATGTTGATAAGGAGATGGGGACCAAGGAAAAATGGACTAGGGATCACCAATGGCCACATCAGGAAGGACTAGATATTAAATTTCTTGAGTATCTATTGGAGGATATGCCAAGATGATTCCAGGACATTTCTCAAGGCATCTTATAAATACCTTATGAAGGTGCTATAAGAAAGGATGGACATAGTAGGATGTAAGACTTGATGGAATATGAGAGGTAGGAGTGATAGACATAGGATGATATGGATGGGATTGATGGAATGGATTTTTCCCCCAAGTGTTGAGGTATAATGAACACAATAGATTATTTTACCATGATTTCAAAAATCAATTTTCATCATGGTACTTTCCCAAGGCACCAAAAGACTAATTTTCACCACTAGATGAATGGCTTTTATTTTTATTTTTACTTTTAGCATCTCGATTAATTGGATATGGGTGTGAGATGCAAGAATATAGACAATTTCATGATCCTCAACCAAAACCTATTCTAGAGATATGTGATGCTAGGATCATGTTGTTACTATTGGATGTATTAATGTTCTTGTGATCTGCATTGATTCTTGATTGAGATCCCTCTAGACATCTAGACCAAGTGTCTTTAACACCCATGTGAGAGACATTTCTACTTGGGAAGGTGATGTGAGGTATGTATTAGATTATACCTTGATGTTGATGGGGGTGTAGTGGAATTATGGTTGATAGGATCATGATGGGGAGGTGTGATGGAAGTTTGAAAAGTGGGACTAGTAGTCACACACATCATTGGACATGTTGGATATTCTATAATTGATTGGTGCCATATAACAAAATAATTTAAAATATCCAAGACACTTTAAATTTGATTTTATTCTTTGATCTAATCATTTAAAGGATTATCAATCATACTAATATGGATTTTGACATAGATTTGATCTTTAGAATTAATTATATTTTAATTACCCATTGGTGCTTGATTTTGGGTTTCACTAGAGGAGATTGATCTTTGAATTGATAGAGGATGATTATTTTGATTCTAATGGTCCCTTAGTGCTTCAAAGAGGGTTTCACTAGGGGAAGACACTTTTAGATTAGGATGATGATTTAATTTTTTTTGATTTTGATTGGCAGGATCAAAGGTGATTTGATCATCATGTATGATGTTTTGAATATGGCCTCATACTTTTACATTTTTGGCACATATTATATTGCTTAAGGATCCAATGATGTATGTTCTTGTTCATCCCTATGGTGGGGAGTGATTAAATGATCATTGATGGAAAGAAAAAGATCTATGATGGATGAAGGTGGTGGAGATGGTATGATGAGGTTGATGAGTGGTGGTGGGGCAACATGGTCCTCATACAGATACCTAAGAGACCTAATTTTGACATTGGAGAAAATCTCCTCAAGATCAATAAAAGGATCACTAAGACTAGCTATAAGACATACATTTAATGTGAGATCAGATCCACTATGACCATATTTAATAGATAAAGCTTGTAAAAACTCTATTATGACTTCATCATCTTGATTGGGATAAAAAAATATGTCTTATAATTGGTTGACATCTAGATTGGAGGTACTCTAAAATAGGTAGTAGTCATCATGAGCTATAATATCTAATGAGGGATGATGTTTTTAATGAGGTATTTGATTTAGACACTAGTGTTGAACATGATCCTAATGCAGATAAGGCTAGTGTTGACTACAATACTGACTCTAATATACAAGATGTGATGCTTCTAGTAAAATATTTATTGTCTACAAGTGACCTCTCAACATGGTGTTTTTGAAATGATGGGTGAGAGGAAGATGATGGAGGGACAATGGATTCACCAAAGATGGGTCTATGGAAAAAAGGCTCATTAGAGAAGGGAGGACTAGGTTCATGGGGAATAGACTCATCTTTGATAGAGGATTTGTCAAATATGGAGGGACCGTGTAAGATGGATGTGGTGTCTTGACCTTGGCTTAGAAAGGGAAGGGCTTGATCATGATCAGAAATGAAATCTTAACATTCCTCTTCTTATTCACCCTTGGATATAGACTCATCTAATTCATTCTCAATTTTAATGTCATCATGGTCAATGAGGTATTATACATAGTTTTGGAAATTATGTCATTGATTATTGGTATGCCCCTAGGTTCATATAAAATAGTGGTTAGCATTATACCAAGAGGGATTATGATTGGTGGGATTAAGATGTCATATGTGTGGATAGACCATAATGTCATTGGAAACAAGTTGGTGGAAGAGGGATTTAAGGGATATAGGAATATTAGTATAGGGCCTCTCTTCACTTCATGACTCAGATGTGAAAGCATTAGACTTTGGATCAGATGGTTGTTGATGCGACTAGGTGGGTGGACTACTAGTATATGAGGTGGCCAGGATAAGATTACCTTTGCTAGTGTAATAAGGGGTAGATGATTGGCTATGACTAGTGGATGGAAGGTTTAAGTAGGACTGGGTAGTATGAAGACTAAGATTTAATTGACATGGATGGGTAAATGTCAGATGATAACTTCAATCAATGGGATTTGATTATGAAAATTATATCAAAAATTCCCAAATCTACAACCTACCATTAAAATTTAGAGCTAATTAGGACAACAATGCAAAGATAAATGAAATATTTATACTAACATTAGATCCTAAAATCTAGGTGCTCTAAATCAAGATACAAACCAAAAAGATTAAATAATTATGGATTTATGAATTACTTACCAATTAGACTCAAATTTTGGATTACATATATATTTGATGACTTGATCAAAGACTATGTTGATAGAATATTTTAGAATAGATTGGACATTCAAAGTTGGGTGTAGGAAAATCAATGGTGTAAAATTATTCAAAGAATTAAAAATTCCTTGAATGACTCTAGAGGAGGGAATGTTATAGAGATAGAAACTTCTAGAATCTATTTTGGAAGTTTAATCATGATTAGTGGTGGATTAGTTATGTGATTAGGGGGTTCTAAAGAATCTAGGGGGGTAGGCTTGTAGGAAAGCTTAGGAGTAGGTAGTTAGGTGGGTTATGGGAATTTTAAATTCCTAAATATTACAAGTGGGAATGGTTAGTAGATAATAGGCATAGGTATATTAATTGATTTGTGAGGTAGGAATAAGGTTAACATGATGAAGGGGGATGTTAGATAAATGACTAGAAGGGGTGGTATTAGGACATAATTAAAATAAATAAATGAGATTTGATGAATAAGTGAAATTAGGGTTGACAAATAGTAATATTAGTGACGATAAATGAAATGATCAAATTTATATGTATATTTGATTATTCTAGTATTCCCCAGGGATTAGGTCCCCTATTGTGTCCTAAGTCCAAGCATTTTTCTCCAACCAAAAATATTAGTATATAATATAAAAAAGATTAGATTTAATTTATTTATAGATGAGAAGTGGAAAAAATTGGTTTTGCATGAAATTTATATGTTTGATATTTATATTAATGTCCACTTATAAACATAAGAGGTAACTGATATTATAAAGAGAAGTATATAACATGAACAAGTGTCAAAGAGAAAAAATAAAAAAGATAAATTAGATTGCTGAGATATTGCACCTCACAAACCATGATTGCTGAGTGGAGTCATGACCCCATTTGAATCTCTAATATTGAGTAGAAAGTTATAGTAAATAATCTATAAGTTAGAAGGAAGGATTACCCCAAAAAAATTTAATGATGCCATATCTATGTTGGCCCTCTCCCTAATGAATAAGAGTTCATAATGAACCTTTAATTTCTTTGAATAAATAATAAAACTTACCACTGATATCATGGTACACTAGACATTTAAACATAAAGTGTTCCTTTGATTTTGGATCTTTCTTACAAAGTAAACAAATATGTTGGTGTTTGATAATGTAGTGCTTAAAATCCATGAAAAACTAATGAGATAAAACTCATAATATACCCAAGGGGAATAAAAAATAAAATGTGAGCCTAGTATACTTGGGATGAATAATGCATCCATGTGTCATTCATCTTCAATTTGAATATGACACTTAGAATAGTGAACATTTTGGTTGGTAATGATTCCACTAGTTCAATCCAAGTTGATTTTGTAATGTAGGTTTTGTAGATCTAATTCTTGATTCCTTTGTGAATATCTCTTTTCAACATGTGGGGAGCATTGATGGATAAGGTGTTAGGGGGAATAATTTTGATATCAATTCCAATGATCTATAGGAAAGACATAAAATATGCATACTAAATGCCATTGATCCCTTTTTCACATAACTTCATCGATGATTGGAGAGCCTTAAAGGTGTATATGCTATATATGATTATTATATCTACCAAACATATTAGGTTATGAAACAACATCACTACATGGAATATAGTTGAAATATGAAGAAGATGAGTTCAAAATTTAGCTAGAATCATTGCATGTAGAATTGACTATATTATTAAAAGTTTTGGATAGTATGGAGACAATAACTATATCAGCATGATCCATATATACACACAATAGTTTTAACTTTAGCACTTAAAAGCACTTTCTCTCTTGCAAGAACCTGTAGAGTTTCAATCTCTTTGAGTGTATGCCTTAAAATGTGCACTGGAAAAGGGGTTGGCAGACTATTAGTGTTTTTCAATATTATTATAGCTTTGTATCATTCCTAGTATTAGTCCAACCTCCTTATTTAGAGTGTCTATCCATTTACCTACTAGGATGTCTCCTAGAAATCAAATATGGCTAAGTCTGAAATCTAGTAGATCCTCAAAAATTTATAATTTATATTGTAGATCCTAGAGGTCTGAAGCCACTCTCAAACATCTTGAAAGTATAAATATAAAATATAAATTAAGTATAATAAACTATATGTCCATGTCTAAATGTAAACTTGTACTTAAATTTTTATTTTATATTTATACTACCTATTTTATCCTATTTTCCTACTATGTCAACTAGGTTGACTCTGTCATTTATCTCATCCTACTATGTCAACTAGGCTCACTCAATCATTCATACTATGTTAGATATCTCTATTAAATCTAATTCAGTTGACCAAGTTCACCATGTTGGGAATTAAATGCATGTTATGAAAATTTGTCAGCCCAAGCCAACGTAGTTCAAGGCCTAACAACTCTATTTCCTACCTAACAAAGTCAACCTGACTAACATTATTTGCTTAATTTATAGGAGGGTTTTGGGTCAATCCTTGGATATAAACACCCCCTAAAACTCATTTATAAATGGAATATCATTCAATTACACATCATTACTACTCATAAATCTACTTATATAATCAATAAGAGGTCTCATTGCTTAGGTTTTTTCCTTGGTGAAGTAACACTTGTCTTGTGGATGTCTTGGATGCATAGGAAAGAAATTATTATAACCTAGAGATGATTTATCCTTATGATCCTTATAGGATAACCAAAACCTCTTGCAAAGCACCATTGGCCAAGGAGATATTGAGGCATGGTGGGTTCACTTCAACAAGGTAAGTATATTCCTAGCCCTTCATATTTTGATAAGTAGATGTTGTGGTTCCTAGCCCTTCATATTTTGATAAGTAGATGTTGAGGAACAATTGGATTAAATTATATTTCTCATTGATTAAATAATTTATATGATATATTAGATATAATTATATTTTCATGTTTATTATCTTTATGATTTATGCTGCAAAATTTAATGAGCACTAGATTAACTTGTATATTCATTTACTAGATTAGATTGCATGTTATTTAGTAGATTAACTTGATTAAATCATTAAAATCATAAGACCTATCTAGGGTTAAAACAAAATGACATTTAACTATATTCCTTAGAAATATCTCTTTTGCCATTATGTGATAAGAGATCCCTTAGTGTAGGTTCAGTGGATCCATTATTGGTCATCACCTTGAAATAAATGTATTGCTAAGCAGATTTGTTAGTTGATTACCTTCTTTGAACTTGAATATTATTAAGTAGGCTAAGTTATAGATATATATAGTTTTTATTACATACAATCCCAACCAATTTTTTGAAGTACAGGTGCCCCAAACCTCACACCTATGTGATACTACTAGTGACACCATAGTTTGGAAGATACATAATTTTGCTTGGTATCCTAAAATTGAAGATTGAAACATTGCCTCTATAAATTACTGAGTGTATCATAACCTTACATAATATTTCTTTTGATTCCAAAATCATGCTCATGATGGTACCTTATAAATGACACACCAAGATATGTGTAAAAAGAAACTACTTTGAAAAAAAGCCATTTGTAGATGATGCTAGTTTCATGAGCTTCCTTATTAGTTACTTTAAATACCATGGATTTTGATTTAGTTAAGTTCTCTTGTAGATCATGAGTATCAAAAAATAAACTCACAATATCAAGGTGTCATTATAACCTTGTAGTAGTGTGTGACATAAAAATGATGTCATATAAAAATAATAAATTACTAATGATTATATGATACAAAACATGACCATCATCTATTATCCCTAAATTTGTAATGATATGCTCTAATTCACATTGTTGATGTAGGTTTTGACATGAAACCAAAAATTAGGTATATGGGTTGTTAATCTCTTGCCCCTCTTAAAAGGAGAAATGTGTGAGAAAGTCTCCCCAAGGTCTTGGTTACCATGTCTTGGTACACTAGCCTTTACCTAGTTGGATGATGTGGACTATTCCATGTAAGGGGCCATGCTGGTGAAATTGACTTATATGATGACTTAATCTATAGACACTATAATGATCGATTAGTCCACCAATAATCCATTAAATAGTCTTTACATGATGATGGATGACAGTCAAAAATAATGATTAAAAATTAAAGATAGATTGCTATTAATCGTAAACTAACACTCTAATAAAAAAAGGAAAAAAGAGAGAAGGGTAGGGAGGAAGAGAAGAAAGGCCCTGCTAACATAGAGATGAAGCTAAGCATCCAATTTAAAATATATCACAGAAACTTGTCCTTAACTGAGCAAGACCTAGCAAAACTTTCGTTAAAGAATGGTGTGAGAGTCTATGGAGAGGTTGCTATGAGCAAAGAGGAACATAACCACCATAAAAAATGTATAAAATGAACATTTGTCTACATAAAAATCTAAGTATCAAGATGTTTCTTGTTGATTAACAATGATAAGATTTACAAAAACTATTTAGCTACAAATTTCATTTTCATAACAACAAAAAAAACACTACACTAGGAAAACATGAAAAATTCTTGCTCTGCTAACTATGGAGACTCCAAGCATGTCTGGGCCACTAACTACTCAATCCTAAAGGGACCAAACTAAGCATAATATTCTTAGTCTTGAAAAATGCAAACCCTTATTACTTTGAGAGTTGATCTTATATAAGCATGCAAGCCTAAGGAGTTAGAACTCAATCAAATTCAATTGTAAATTCAAATTCAACTTTGAATTCACCCACTGGTGGGGTAATTACAAAAACTCATCACCATAATTTAAAGAATGTAATTGAGAGGGAGGCTTGAGATCTCTAATAGACCTAATGCATGCCTATAATTTGTGCAATTAAACCATGCCTCAATTTAATTTTGGAAACTAAAAGCCATTGGTACTACATCATGATTGCCAACTATGTAATTAAGACCACACCCTCTTAAAGAAATATTTATCTTATATTCTTCATTTGATGCCAATGTGCATGCCATAATCATTATTTTGGTATTATTCATGATTTGGGTTACCTTCTCAATCACTTGTCCATTTATGACCATGTTGTAATTAATTCTATGAATCAAATCAAACATGTAATCAATTATTAGTCTCTAACAGTTTTGATGGGTAGATGGTCTATCAAATTTAAAATCATGACCTTGTGGAATCATTGCCACTGCATCCTTTTCTTTGGTGAGCCACTACCACCTGACTTGTCCATTTTTTTCCTTTGTTGTACAATTTTATTTGCTTATGTAGGTCCCACTTTGCCATTTGGCAGCCTTCTTACTCTCCTAGGCCTTTTTATGGTTTCAATGGGTAGACAAGATATCAACTTTAGGCTCATGCATTATTTTAATGGATGCACAACCAATGTGTCCTATACTCTAATGGGTTTCCTACCACATGGCTTCCCCTAATTAGTCATCAGGTCTAACACATTTGATATCATGTTAACCTAAGAGTTTAAGTCAAGGACTGATATAATACATGTGTCATTCATTGATTAGTTCCTAGCCTCTAGAAAATTTTGATGGTTCTACCACCCTAAGATACTAACATGTCCTAATAACTATTTACATCATGGTGAAGTGATATTTCACCACATGGTATCATCTCTCTCACTTAGAGTTTTGACAAGCCTTCACCATTACACAAACTGCCCTAGGGCTACAAAGGAGTGAGGTTTTACCACATGGTGTAATCCCACTCACCCACTTGCCCAGAGGCTCTACACTTTATACAAACATATTCAAAATAGTAGAGTAATAAGATGATGCCATGTGTCATAATCTCACTAACCTACTAGCCTAGAGGCATTACACTAGTACAAACATCTCTACGATAATAGAGCAATGATATTATGCCATATGGCATCATCCTACTGACTTGCTAGCCCAAAACATCACTGAAATCATTGCTCCATTGGGTAATTTAAAAAAAAACATTAACTAAGTGTCAAAAGGCATTTTTAATAGACTTGAGATCATTGAGTTATTGACACATGGCATTAGGACTTTCTTTGATTAAATGAATAAGTCTTTTAAAGTAGTGGAAAAGTGTCATATATCCTTGAGTAACTTTGTGAAGTTTTCTAAGTCATGTTGAATAGGTATGTGACATGTGGCTCTAGGAAAAAGTGATAAATTAACTAAGTGTCAAAAGGCTTCTTGGATGAATCTAGCTTGCTGAGAGTCATGAAAAAGTGCCATGTGGCTATGGTCAAATTTTGTAAAATTTGCTAAGTGCATATAGTAATATTTGGATAGGTTAGAGATACTGGGAGACATGGAAAGGTGACACATGGCATTGGGATACATCTAAACACCTATGAATAAATATAAAGAATCCCAATCAACAAGTTGATTTAAAAGCCAATGACTAAAAAATTTGAAAGCAAATGTTTTAAGGTAAAAGCTGAAAATTATGTAAGTATAAAGTGAATTTGTGAATAGACTTAGAAATTTATGTTGATTCAAAAGCCAATTTAATCCATTTATATGAAAGTGACTAAGCAATAAAATGAAACTATGCGAATGCTTAGCCATTTTGATCAATATGAGAATTGAAATGGACTAAATGGCTCAGGAAAAGAAATAATAAAACTCTGATATAGTGAGATAATTTGCACAATCTTAAGGCAAAGTAGTCTGAAAGGAAGCTATAAAAATGTGTTTCAAAACACAAATAAATAAGCAGACCAAAACTTAGTAAAATGTTGAAAATTTAGCTATTTAAATTAATTCATCTTATATTTGAATTAGACAACCAATGACCATGGACTCCTCAAAGTATAAGATCAGAATCTAAATAAAAAAGAGGATCCCCATGTTTAGACTAAAAATGGGTCATGTTGTGTAAGCAACAACACACATATGTAGATACCAACCATAAGAGGTGAACGTGGACAAATATGCATAAAACCAATGGTGATATTTATGTTACATGTATGACAAGTAGGAATTCGTACCTATCCAACCACTTTCTCAATGAGTGTCATCACAAGAATAACTAATGATATAGAATTTGTAACTCATGAAAGCATTGGATTAAAGCTGTCTAGGAACAATGTCAAATGTCTTTTGAAAATAAATAAAACAAAAATGAACCCTGCACTTATAATCCCTCATTTCTTCAATTATGGGTGATAAAATAATATTATGTCCTACTTTTTAGAATTTTTTACCCACAAAAAAAATATTTTGTACCAATAAACCCCTGATTTAGATGTATAAAATGAACAAACATTTTTTTATTAGTTTATATATACATAGATGCATGGCATCCATATTTTTCCAAAAAAATTAAAGTTTGTTAAGTATTTTTTATTAGTCATTTTTAATAATATTTTTGGCCATCTAGTGGGACATAATATTATGATTTGACCTAACTATAAGCATTAAGATATTATCTATTTTTGAAGAGGAACACAATTTAAGATTTACATGAAATTCAATTTAAGAACATTCAAAGGAGTGGGATCTATTGAGAACTAATTATGATGTACTCGTTCATGATAGACTACACACATGGAGGGAAAATCATGTTTTAATCTCTCCACAACTCATTTGTAAGAGCTTTAACAACTAACCCACCAGTTTCTTAGACTAGCCCATAGTTCATGTACATTTTTATGTTAATGACTCAACATTTAATATTTTAATAATATGTTTCAATGCTTAGTAAAATGTTAATATATTTATTTTTATTTAATATAAATATATTATTATATTGTGAGACCCATTGAAAGTTTCAAATCTATTACACAAACAAGGAAAAATATCTCTATAATATCATATTACTGAGCTATTGTAAAAATTCAAAATTATTACATGTGCATAAGCTATGAAACAAAGGGGAAATATATTTACAAATTTATATCAACATTTACTTGGTAAATATATGCACACATTCATCTTATCCAAAATTGGTTACTTTGAATGAAGTAATTGTATAAAAATAATAAATGAAATGCATTTGTAATGGATTACTAGGCCCTCAATATGGATAAATGGATTTTGATTAAATGTGACAAATTTACATGTGCATAAGCTATGAGACAATGGGGAAATGGATTTACAAATTTCAATCAACATCTACTTGGTGTATAGATGCACACATCCATTTTATCCAAAATTGGTTATTTTGAATCAAGTAAATGCAAAAAACTCATAAATGAAATGCATTTGTAGCATATTACTAGCCCTTTGATATGGATAAATGGATTATGATTAGATGTGACACATAATTAACTATTTACAATAATTATGTTAACTAAATATATATAAAATATGAATACGTATTGCAAGAATTAATTAATAATTCTAAATTTATAGGTATGAAATTCATATAAGGTTTTGATACTTATCATTTAATTAAGTAGGATTTGGTGTTAGTAATCTGGATATGAATTTAAAAATTCACACCACCAAATGACAATAATCTCACCCATAAATACGAAACTGATTGGTAATAGAGGTATGAAGCTTTGGGGGCATTATAGATAGCTAAAAAATATGCCTAAATATAAATAGACATCTATGTTTTCTTGGTTTAGATCTCTTATTTCCTCAATTTAATATACACATTGTGACACTTGTAATAATAAAAATACAATTTCTACTTATTTCCCTATAATGTAAACAATATTTTAACTTAAGAGGGAAAAATGAGATTTTAGGGACGTGGTAAATCAAAGGAACAACATAAGTATATTGATATTTTTAGGCCCCCAAATAATGGAAACCACTTGATAAAATGTATGTTAAAAATAATAAATTGCATAAATGTAAACAATCCCAATGATATAAAAACCCTAGGTTGTGCACCAAAAGTGCTTTGTATGAAATACTAGATCCTAATGATGATAAATACTCTAACGCTTACATGATCACTCTAAAAAGCTTGTGAGTGCTCAATATAATTATAAATATATAATATGTGATCTATACATGATTATTTGTATATATATATATTTTAAATTAACTACAATGCTTGTGTATTTATAAATATTTGAAATCAAATTAGGGCCCTATTGGAACCAAAATGAGATCAAATGATAAAAAATATATAAAATACAAGTGTGCATTGACTTAATTTGAGATAAAATAAAGGGTCTAGGCATGTCAAGGGTAATCTAGACAATGTCCTTATAAAAATTAATAAAAGAGAAAGAGGAAAGAAAAGGGGACATAAAGAAGAGGGGGTCATAATTAAACATGAAAAACATGACAATAATGTCTACTCTTGATCAATAATCAATAAATAGACAATAATACTAAAATAATGTATTTTAATGAATGATCAATGCATAGGGGCCATTTTTAGGTGGTTACATTTCCACCCACTTTAAAGAGTGTGCATGCTTACATTTTAAATTATAAAATAATGAAAAAGTGGATATAAAATCATGCATTCTTAGATCTCTAGAATGGAATCCAATGCACCTTAGAACTCATAAAAACATCCTTCTTTTTCTACAAATTCATGGTTCAACATAGATAAGTATAATACATGTTAAAATATAAAGTACTAAAATTAAAACAAAAATAATACATCCTTGCTTCTTCGATTATGGGTGACAACATAATATTGTGTCCCACTTTTTAGAATGTTGTATACACAAACAAAATATCTTGTACCAATAAACCCTAAATTTAGATGTATAAAATGAACAAACATATTTTTATTAGTTTATATATACATAGATACATGGCATCCATATTTTTCCAAAAACTTTAAAGTTTTTAAAGTATTTTTTAGGAATTTTTCATTTTTTATAATATTTTGGTCATCTAGTGGGACATAGTATTATGATTTGACCTAACTATAAGAATTAATATATTATCTATTTTTAAAGAGAAACACAATTTAAGATTGATATGAAACCCAATTTAAGAAGATTCATATGAGTGGGATCTATTGAGAGCTAATTATGATGTACTTATGATGGGCTACACACATGGAGGGAAAATCATGTTTTAATCTCTCCACAACTCATTTGTAAGAGCTTTAACAACTAACCCACTAGTTTCTTGGGATAACCCATAGTTCATATACAATTTTATGTTAATGACTCAACATTAAATATTTTAATAAGATGTTTCAATGCATAGTAAAATGTTACTTAATATATTTGTTTTTTATTTAATATAAATATATTACTATATTATGAGACCCATTCAAAGATTCAAATCTATTACACAAATGAGGAAAATTATCTCTATAATGTCATATTACTAAGCTATTGTAAAAATTCAAAAATATTACACATACATAAACTATGAAACAACGCGGAAATATATTTACAAATATCTATCAACATTTACTTGGTAAATATATGCACACATTCATATTATCTAAAAATGGTTACTTTGAATGAAGTAATTGTATAAAAATAATAAATGAAATGCATTTGTAATGGATCACTAGGCCCTCAATATGGATAAATGGATTACGTTTAAATGCGACAAATTTACATGTGCATAAACTATGAGATAATGGGGAAATAGATTTATAAATTTTGATCAACTTATACTTAGTGTAGATATGTACACATTCATCTTATCTAAAATTGGTAGCTTACGTGTGGCTTGTGACACCCAACCCATAGGTCTTTCTTGCATACTCTCATGACCATTATAGATACCTTTTTTGCTTATTCCAAGTCATCTTAAGCTTTCCAAATGGTCATTCCACCTTAGCTAGGTAGCATTTCCCAGGCCAATCCTATCCTCCCAGGTCCCGTACTTGTAGGCAAAGAACACCCAAATTGGACTATAGCCTCAAACCCTAGGGTGTCTTATTTTGGCACTCCAATCTAATTACATTTTGAGATCTAATGGTTATTTATTTTTGATTCCTATCCTTCATATTGTTAGCCTAACATGGATACATTTGACCCATGACCAATAGATCTCTATAAAATCCCATTCAAAGTTCATTTAGAAGGGGGTTGGAAAATATTACAAAGAAAACAAGAATATAAGCAAAACCACTAAGGTAAATTTTCCTATTCTCTGCATACAGCCATCTAATACATCTACAAGCATATTCAAATCCTCATAGTAGTCCCTAGCCACCTCAATCACACCCAATTTAGCATTTTTACATTTGCATTATATTATTGCACAAAGAACATTAAGTGGGAGAACTACATATGGCTTGATCCCTCTTTGGAGTATTGGAATGTAGGAAGCATTCCCACATAAAGGGTGTGGATACATGTTTAGTGCATCTTACATACACTAACCCCCCCGCTCTTTTTCAAGTTTTATCAAGCACAATGAAGGACTAGGGTTTCAAGATTAAATCATCTCTACAAGGAGCTCCATTGACATTCATAACTCAAAATTTCATAATTAAGCTTACATAGGGACAATGAATAAAACCCAAAAAACATAGGTCTCTATGAGTAGTTTAGATAACAACAACAAAAGAGGACAACAACACTGGACTCTAGGGTGTCCTATTTCAATGGTCTTGTCTTTTCACAAGAGGAAATCTAGATTCTGATTTGTGACACTGTCCCATTCTTGCACAACCAATATCATACCTTGTAACATTTGTTTCAATTTATTTTAAGCTAAGTCTTATTTTCTATATATTTATTGCTATTTATAGAAATGTTAAAAATACAAATAAATTACAAAAATTAGTATTTAAATTATTGCAATATTATTTACTGATTTAGTCAACCTAGACCTTTAACTAAAATAGGAATAAGAGACCAATATTCCCAAATAGTTAAATCATTTGGTGAATCCAACATACTTCATTTACACATAAAAACCCTAGAAATCCTAGGGTAAATTCCTTGTTATTTTTTCACTATATTTTTTTGATTTTTTCCTGAATATTTAAATCATAAATTTACATTTAAATATTTAAATTTACCTTGGTATTTTAAAAAATATTTCATTAAAACCATAGTTGCCTATACTAGGTCCCAATTTTTTTCAGTATTCTTCTATTTTTTTAGCATTTTTAAATAAAACATTCACATTTAATTTTTAAACTTACCTTAATAATTTTAAAAATAATTTCATTCAAACCCTAATTGTACTATACTAAGACCTATTGATTTTTGAGGTATCACCTTACAATAAATCAAAATTTCCCATTTAATTTTTAAAAATTTGTCATAGTAATTTAAAAAAAATATTTCTCTCAAACCCTAGTTGAATTTACTAGGTCGCTTTGTATTTGAGGAATCACCTTACAAATTTTTTACATAAAAAATTACAAATGGATCTTACTCCTTTCAAAACATTTCTTTCAAATAATAAAGAATTCATACTTGGTCCTATGATGTATATGAATGATGAAGTTTACCATATGTTAATGCAAAGCTTTATTCTTTCCCTTTCATGCTTACTTTTCATAATATGAGATGATATTAACAAAGTGATTGTTAAGCATATTAGGATCCCTTTCCTTTATAGCAATGTTTACTTTTCTTTAATACAAGGTTTCATTACATACTTTCTATCTCTCATATGGAAAGATTTTCAAGTTTATCTTGCTAAACATATTAAAAATATCATATCACATGTCAAAAATTTTAATGCATTAGTGCACAATTCCATGCTCTCTATCCCTTGCTAGCTATCTCTCATATGGATTTTTTTTCAAGTTTATCTTGTTAAACATATTAGACATATCATATCACATGTCAAAGTTCTTTATGCATTAGTGCACAATTCCATGCTCTCTATCCCTTGCTTGCTATCTCTCATTTGGAAAGCTCTTTATAAAAATATTGTTATATAAATCATAACTTCAATTACATCCATTTCATTCCCCATACATGGTTTCCACCTAGATACATATAACTCTTTGGCTAATTTTGAGTATTTATCTGTCACTACTAAACACAAGCTATCACATGGTTTGAAGAGAAAAGAATTTCCTTCTCCTCCTCTCTCTTAAGAAGGTGATAGCTACTTTCCATCTAACCAGGCCCATGCTATCACTCCTCAAAAAAGTGAGGAAACCTATACTATTTTTCCTAATGCATGCATTCAACCTATAGCTTTTTCAAACCCTCTTCAACATATGTGCTTACATGTTCAATCAGAAGCAACTAGGGTTTGCAATTTTGAGAATCTAAGGGATAAAATCACCAATATGAGCAAGTTAATTTTAGATTTAAAAATGGAGAATCAAATATTACGTGACAAGATAACAACTTAAAAAAATTATATTATAATACAAAAGCCTCAAAAGCATCCTAGTGCCAATCATGTATATGCAACTTCACCTAGTCAGTTGGTTACAAGTAATGTGTTGAGATTTTTTGGTCCCAAAAAATATTGTTACATTCATAACCTAAGGGAGACCCATTTGATTTTTTGGAAAACCCCTTAAAACCCCTAAGATTCCATCTACCCTTACCTTATGGAATATGGAACTCTAGGAGCAAATTGCACTATTATAAAATGCTTCATGTGTTCTGAGACCTAAAAAACACCAAAACCCAAAGATAATAAAATATAGAACTCCCCATGTACTTTGCACATTTTCAAAATGTGTAAAATGTATGGTGAGTTATAAATTTTTCTATACACCTATTTTTGTATAAAAATGGGAAGACCCCATGGTCCAATTATCTTTTTTGCTACTAGAGATATTTTTCTAAATTTTAAATGTATTTCCTACAAGCTGTAGCCTTTGGAGAGAAATAAAGTTGAGTTTTGCCTTTTATTGTCTTTGAAATCACTGTGTCATGTGAGTTATTTGATATTTGTGGAAATCTCTATCTTTTATATCATTTTCAAGGTAAATCATCTGCGGTAATTTTTACCCTCTTGATGCTATTGGTTGAAATAGAGATCTTTTCCCTTTGTTGAAAAATAGCTAAGATTTACCTCTGACTTCAAATTTGTATAAATCTATGTTTAAAATAGATCAATTTATTTTCTACCCCATTGTGTTCTCAAAGTAAGCATTTATATCCACTACATGAATTTGGTGTAATCACCATATTTTTAGTTTTTATACAATTTCATTTCTTCAACCCTTTTCCTTGTTATAGAAACCTAGTTTAAGAACCAAAAACCACTAAAGAGTGAAATTTTCACAAAATTTATATTTTATCAATTTGCAGTAGATTTTAGTGAAAAGAAGCCATCCTTCTCTATAAATTAACCTCAAATTTCCAAGGTCCCATAGCTTTAGAGGTTTTTCCATTGTTTCATTAGGCACTTACACAATAAGCTACAATATCAAGACATGTGCAATCCTATGTGATAATATTTTTTGTCACACCTATTGGGACCCGAGTGTTATATAGAGAACTCATGATAGTCTCATCAGCTATCATATGAGTTTTGTATGGAGATTAAAGTACCTATCAATTCCACTAGCTTATGGACTCATAGGTACAAGGTGACATATGCAAAACAAATAAATAAGATCATCTACCAAAGGTAAGAGGGATACATTTTTAGAATTATCATTTCCATAAAAAAATATAATGAAAGCCATTATGCCTCATCCTAAGGTATATCCTATAGTTTTATTCTCATCCCCTTTGGTTACTCTGATCAGCTCCTTACCCCCTACAATGGCAAGAAATTAGAATATCATAGCTTTGAATAAGGTATTCCACTCATTTCGGCCCAACATGATGATATACCAGTGTTAGCATTAAATGTCCTACCTTATTGTATAGGTGAGACTTCCACTACTACCTATGAACACATATAAGACATTTCTAATCTTTGCTCAATTCATAATGGGGTTGAAGATAGTGTGGTAATCAGACTCTTAGTTTATTCCTTTAAAGGGAAAGATTTACAATGGTACATATGTCTTCCCCCCACCTCGATTTGAGTTTGGGATGAATTAGGTGCTATAATGTGTTCCCACTTTAAAGACAAATGTGATCACCTTTCCCTAGTTGAACAATTGACTGTTATCCAATGAGCTCCTCATGAGCAAATGACTGACTTCAATTACTACTTCCAAAAGACCTAGAACCAAATTCCAATATTTTTAAAACCCACTACAAATAATTCCTTCTTATATAATCTAAAAGCTCTTAATAGTGATTTATATATGATGATTTAGTTGATGGGTGGCACCACTCTTCTTAGAGTTTATGATATTGCAATAAGGGCAAAAAATGTCTGATCCAAGTTGGTAAAACTGTACCATGGCTACCAATTCCCTTATTACTAGAAATATCCCTTATTCCCCTTCCTATACTTGCTCTCATTCCCACCATGAATAAAGTATCTATGTTAAATCTTACACCTATGAATGAGTTACATGAGGTCAAATTGTTACTCAAGAGTTTCATAAATGAGTTAGTAGTAATGAAAAGGTAAAAAACTCAAAAATATAAACCTTTTCAACCATATAAACCTGTGTATTAAGGGAATAAACAATCTTATCAAGGGGAAAGGCCACCCTATCAAGGCAAAAATCAATAGCAAGGATAAAATACACAGCCAAGGCCCCCAAAACTCATCCAACACTAGTACCTAGAGCCTCTAAAGCTATTATCCTTGTTCAAAATAATTTGGATCAAAAATTTAAATGGTGTTACCCATGCAACCAACCCCATAATTAGAACACTTGCCCCAATGGTGTAATCATTCAATCCTTGATAGTGCTAGAAATAACAAACACATAGGGATAACAAGGAGGACCTGCCTCCTAGCAATTAGACACATAAGAACTTGCTCAAAGTGATGCAAAATTCCTAAATTAGTAGGAAGATGATTTGAATGAAACATATCAAGATGAGGCACTCTTCAATAGAGGAGGTCTTGTAACATACAACACATGCACTAAGAAAAGAGTGATAAAAACTGATCAACTTCCTAAGGTGTATCAAGCATCAACTTCTAGGACAACAACAAAGCTAGCAAAACATAACATAGTGTAAAGACCACCCTTTATACCTACTAATCAGTCCAAAGTGAAGGTTACCACTCCTAATATTGTAAAGGAGGACATGGTATCTACCAAAGTTTGAGCAAGGGTTGGTAATATTCCCTTTAGCATTGTTGATCAAATAAAGAAAACTAGTTTGAATGTCACTATGTGGGAGGCCCTTTCTATACTAGCATAAAGGGACTTACTTCAAGAGGCTTTAAAGATGTTCTATATATAAGATAAATTTCCAACCAAGGGACCTTTACCAATGGTAAATTTATGCCAGCCTCAGACTGATAATAAAATAGGCAAAAATGGTAAGCCTCCCCCTTTTTATCTGTTACTCATAATAGGAAGCATCTGGTACATAATGGCATGGTGGATTTAGGGCATAATACTCCATAATGCCTAAGAAAATAGTTGATGATCTAGGAATAAAATATACACTTGTTAATAAATGGGTAATGCAGATAGATCGTACTATTATTCAAACAACATGAATTGTAAAAAGATTAGACCTCACTATTCATGCCTACCCTAACCTTTTTATTACTCAAAATACTTTAGTCATAGACCTACCCCAATACTTTGTTATTTGTCTATCAAGATATTTCACTAAAAAAATAGGAGGGTATATATCTTTAGATTGGTATCATATGTTGCTCAAAATGATATATGGAACTAGAGTTACAATAAATGCTGAGCCAATCATGAAATACCATATCAAACCATATAGCCCTATTCCTATTGTGGAAATGAACTATACCTTCTAGGGTCAAGAAGAGGAGGAAGTGGATCAGGAGAGTGTAACATGAGTGGGGGTAACCTTGCAATTTGATCTATGTGACTATGTGCAAGAAATAGGATTAGGGATGTATTACATTCACGAGCAAGACACAATCATCCTAAACTTAGTTAATCTAGCTAAGTATCTACAAGGGGTGTGGTAGTTATATTTTTATGGTTTGAGAAGTAGAAATGACATAGGTGTAGGTGTTGTATTGATATCTCCACATAAATAAAGATACTTCTATTTGTTTAAACTCTAATTCAGCTCTACAAATAATGTAGTTGAATATGAAGCTTTGATCTATCATCTCCAGTTAGCCAAGGAAATATGAGTCATGTTCTTATAGGTATTTGGGGATATTGAACTTATTGTTCATTAGGTTAGATCAAGAAGTGTGACAAAAAACAACTTGATAAGGTCCTATAAGCATAGGGTTTGGGACCTAATGGAGGATTTCATTTCCTTAAATATCCAAGTAGTACTAAGAGCACATAATAAAGATGCTAATCACATGGCTTCTATCACATCTCAGTATAATCTACCAATCGAGATAGAAAATGAAAATAGCCATGTGAGGTTGGTTATAGACCTTCTATCCTTGAAACATGATTTATTGGTAGGTATTTGATAGTGACAAGTAGATCATGAATTTTTTGAGAGAAGAGGTTGAGTTTTTAGAATGAAATCAACCAAGGATGCAAGACCAATATGGAGATCGAATTATAGAACTAAATATAAATAAGTTGCCTATGGGTCTTGTTACACTGGAAAATATATTTAACTTAGATGACCAGTTGAAAGGTGAAAAGAAGAACATTATAGTCAATGAAGAAGATTGTGAGCCCGTCATTGTCTTAGAAGGCAAGTCACTCAAGCTAGGTAAGGTATGTAATGTTTCAAAGAAGCATGCTTTTATTCAATTATGTTGAGAGTTTGATGATAATTTCTCTTAGATTTATAATGATTTAAGAGGGTTTAACCCAAGTTTAGTTCAACATACTATCAGGATGGATCTGAGTACAAAGCTTGTTGGGTAGAAACAAAGGCCTATTAACTTAGATATTGAACCATTGATGAAAAATGAACTCTCTAAGTTGATAGAGGCTAACATAATATTTCTGACCAAACACTCATCTTGGGTAGCAAATCTAGTTTTGATCAAAAAGAAAAATGGTGAAATCTATCTATGCATATATTTTAGAGATTTGAACAAAGCATCACTAAAAGACCATTACGTTCTTCCACCTATGGAGTAAATCCTACAAATAGTGGAAATATCTGAGATATTTTCTCTTCTAGATGGTTATTTGGGTTATAACCAAATCCTAGTACAAGAATTACATAAATTTAAAATTGCCTCCACTACTAAATGGGGAATATATGCACACAAAAAGTTGCCTTTTGGGCTCACAAACATAGGAGTAACTTTTCAGAGAGCCATGGATATGGTATTCAAGGGTTTGATCAATGATATAATCTTAGTATATCTAGATGATATCATAGTTTATTCAAAGCATGTTGGTGCACATCTTGATCACCTATGAAAGATTTATGAAAGATGTAGAGATTTTGGTATTTCTCTTAATCCAAAGAAATACATGTTCATGGTATAAAAAGGCAAAATACTTGGACATATAATTTCCAAAGAGGGTCTTACAATAGACCCTAAATGAGTTAGAGCCATATCTACATTGACATTACCAAGTCTTAAAAAGGGTTTATAAAGTTTCCTTAGAAAGATTAACTTTGTGAGGAGATTTATACCAAATTTTGCCTCCTTGACTAAACCTTGATTAAAAAAGGGAAATATTTTCAACTGGTGTGGGAAGGAAAAGAAAGCTTGTAAACCATCAAGAAAGCTAGCTCGTAAGCCCCTACCTTGGTTGACCCAAATTATGAGAAAGATTTTATTATTTACATGTTTAGAGGAGATGGGAGTAGCTCATTGATTTTGACTCAACGTAATCATGAAGACTTGGAAGAGTCGATATCTTTTTTTAGCCAATATTTGAAGGGTTATGAGGAGAATTATAGTTTCATGGAGAAACAAGTATATGCAATTGTCAAAGCACTCAATAAATTTAGGCGTATTCTATTTAATAATAAGGTATATCTAATGGTCAGCCATCAAGGTGTCAAAGAATTCCTACTGAGTAGAGAGATAAATGAAAAATGAGTAGGATGGATTACTAAGGTCATGAATTATGATGTTAATATCGCAATCACAAAGCTAGTAAGGGGAAACAAACTATGTGAGCAACTAGTTTCTGAAATCAAAGCTAATGAACCAGTCCTCGATATAGTGTATGCTTAAAACATACCTCAACCAAGTGATTTACCCCTTTTTAATAGCTAAATCCAAGATATGACTCATTTCCTATAGATTGGCAAGTACCCCTATAACTTCCAATAGTCAAACAAGATGTATTTTTGACTCCAATCAATCCCTTATGTCCTTATTAATGGGATTTTATTCCAAAAATATTTGAATGGAGTCTTGTTAAGATGTATTGAGCATGAGAAAGTCTCCAAAGTGCTTGAATAATTTCATGATGGACCATCTGATGGTCATTTTTTAGTAAGGACTACAACCATCAAGGTAATGTGATGAGGTCACTATTGGCTTGAGATATTTAAAGATACCCATATGTGGGTAAGGAATTATGAAAAGTGTGTTTACTTTACTAGTATAAAAAATCTAGCTATACTTCCTCTCAAACCAATTCAAGCTGATCAGCCATTCACACAATGGGGTTTGGATTTTATTGGCATGATCAATCCATCATCTAGTGTAGGTCACAAGTGGGTCCTTATAGTAATATATTATTTCACATGATGGAATGAAGTATTTTCTCTAAAGGACACCATCAAAACATCCTTTTTGGATTTCATGGACAACATAGTCTCAAGGTTTGGAGTCCCTCACACAATCATATCAGATAATGCTAAGGATTTTGTGGGGACTCAAGTTAGAAAATGGGTATTAAATCATAATGTGTACCTAAACACATCTTCAAATTATTATCCTCAAGGTAATGGCCTAGCTGAGTTCACCAATAAGAATTTAATCTAAATTATTAAATAAACTATGGAGGATAACCATAGAATGTGGCATACAAAGTTGAGTTCCACACTAATGGCCAATTAAATTACTCCAAAAAGAGATATTGGCAATTCCCCTTTTATGTTGGTATATGGAAGAGAGGATTGAGTTCCACTATTAATCAAATTAACCTCTATAGAACTCAATCAACAGTTAGACCTGATAGACAATGATGAGATGATGGTTAAACTAGATAAGCTCATGGAGCTTGAGGAAGTTAGGTATCATTCAAAGAAAGTATTGGAGGTGAATTAGACAAAATTTAAGAGGACTTTCGATAAAAAGGAAATTACAAGGAGCTTTAATAAAGGAGATATGGTTTTGAAGTGGGATGTAGATAGAGCAAAACAAGGCAAGTGCAACAAATTTGATGCAATATGGAGTGGTCCATACATCATCACTCAGTGCAAAGCACCAAAAGCATTCTATCTCACCAAGCTTGATGGTGAATAATTACTAATCCTAATCAATGTGATATACCTCAAAGATTGATTTTGAGGCAAGGACTTGCTCCCAAAAGTCCTAAAGAGTTGTACATAGTAGAGTTAGTATGTGATTTCAATAAGTATTTTAGCATATGTCTTTGTTCTTAGAGTTATTCCCTTGTTTTATTTCTTCCTATTCAGTTGTCTATTTTGCCTTTGTGTCTTGGTACGCTTAGTTATTTTAATTCTTAGGTTTTGGTTTGACCAGCATGAATTTGAATCCATAACCAATGTCTTGCAAGGCTACTGGTTTCAAATGATTAGTAGGCAATCATCCCACAAGAGGTCACAAAAAATGTTGATATTTTTTTGTCCCAAAAAATATTGTTACATTCATAACCTAGGGGAGATCCCTTTGATTTTTTAGAAAATCTCTTAAAACCCCCAAGATTCCATCTCCCCTAACCTCATAGAATATAGAACTCTAGGATCAAATTACACTATTTCAAAATGATTCATGGGTTTTGAGACCCATGAGGCACCAAAACCCAAAGATAATGGAATATAAAACTCCTTATGCACTTTTCACATTTTAAAAATGTGCAAAATGTATGGTAGGTTTTGAATCCCACCATGCACCTATCCAACAGAGCCTAGAGCCCGATATGCACTTTACACATAAAAATGTGTAATTTATATGACAAGATTTGAGTCTCATCAATCATTAAATCTCCCCATAGAGAGTGGACATGCCCCAAGTAGGTCCAAACTCCACTGACACACCTTCATGCTTTTTGTGGGAAGAGGAGACTGAAGTGTACATTACACATTGTTTACAATGTGCAAAGTACATGATGGACTCCATTCCCCACTAACCCATTAAAATCACCTATAAAGAGTAGACCTAATTATAGAACATCCAACCTCCACCCATCTAACTTCAAATCCTTTCATGAGAAGTGGAGCTTAAAATGCACATTACACATTTTTTTACAATGTGCAAAGTGCATAGTGACCCTAGCCTCTCACCAAGCCAATTTAAACTACAGAGAGTGGACCTACTCCAAATAGGTCCAAACTCCACCACCTACACCATGAGCTATATTAAATTATAAGGTTTTTATATAAAAGACAAAGGATTTTGTAAAAGTATTATCATTTTTTAAATTTTCTAAGTGCATTTTGAGCTCCCATCTTTCTCACCTTTACAACAAACTCTCGAGCTTCATATGCACGGAATAGGGATAGTGACTATAAATCTAAAGCCACGTCACTTACATGGATAAAATTGTACTTATTATGTCATTTTTTGCTCCAAGATTTCTTTTTCATAGAGGTCTCTTGAGTTTTATAATTTTCTCCTTTAGGGTTTTCCTTTTGAAAATCTAGTTCGTAGTAGGTGTCATTTGACTTTTTCACTAGGAAATTTAGGTTTGTCTACTATCATTTTTTTTTACTATTTATTAAAGGTAACCCTAAGAATCTAGGGTTTTTTACTAGGTTGTGTTTCTAGTTTTCATCTTCCCCTCTCATTTTTTATGAATTAAAGATCCAAAAATACTTCACATCAAAGAATATTCACCCAGGATCCCCTTTACTCTAATACACTATGGATAGTGGATGTGTCTCAAGCATCTCCCACTTCCTTCAAGAACCTAACACCCCTAAAGCACTATGAAAGGTGGACTTGCCTCAAGCATGTCCCACCTTCACTAGAGAATTCTAGCTCACATGCACTATAGACATTGGACATGCTCAAAATGCCTTCAAGTTTTACCAAAAAAAATGTGATCCAAACACCTTTAGGTTTTGCTAGCATCTATAGTTGGCTATTTAGAGATTTTTATATGATCCCCATGCCTTTGAAAGAGATGAAGTTTAAATCAAAGGGACCTAAAGTAGTTTCTTTCCTAGAAACCAACCTCATGAACATCAGTGATACAAACTTAGGTCATATTGACCTAGGAGACTTTTAGGCTAGGATCAGATCAAATTTCAAGAACAACTAGATGCAGAGTATTTATGACTCTAGACTTCCACAAGCTATAACTTTACCTTTGACTATTTAGAGTCTTAAACTAATCTTAGAAATAGCTTAACATTATGACCCTAACATGAGATAAGTGTATAATGATAAAGGAGAAAAAATATTGAAACTTGACCTTAATTACATCAATAAAGTATTTAACTTTCCTGAGTTTGAGAGCCATTTAGATATAACTCCCCAAACATATATATAATTCTATGAGGAGAAGAAAGATGGATGTTAGAAAATAATCAATAAGCATTGGCTAAAGACCACTAAGCACTCTTCCACCAGATTGCCTAAAATAATGTATAGGTCTAATTTCATAGAAGGAGTGGGGGATGTTATCACATTACTACATAGAGTCACTAGCAACTCTACTACCCAGTGCTATGAACAATGGATGTATCAATACATTTGGATTATACGATAAAATAAGTAGTATATATATTGGGCACAACTAGTCAACAATTCTCTCCATCAATAATAATTAGAAGTTCAAACCTCTAATAAGTTTCACATGACATCATATGTTGTTTACATCTTGGCTAAGGGGAGATTATTCCTAGGACTAAATACAGTACCTAAAGAAACAACAAGAGTGTACAACTACTACCTTAACCTCACCCTTTAGGATAGTAAGCAATAATTTAGAATATTTAATGATGATTTCATCTATAACATCATCACTATGTTTGATTTAGATCTTAAGAAGGAAAGGTTCTTTAGAGAAGCAATAGAAGAAATTACAAAGTGGGGATTTTTATTTATAAAATTTCCCACATATTCCTACATTAGGGTGACAATCTTCAATGTCTATCCATACACACTTCCTCGTTATGTAAGTGATAGGTGGGCATTGTTAGAATTAGTATATTAGAGGCCCATAATATTCTTTCATATGACATAAAGTAGGAATCCACTTCCCTATTTCTATTGGCTATTATACATGCCAAACTCTTTTGAAGGCCAAAGTGTAGAAATGGAAATGAGCCATGTAACATTAAAGACCCTAGAGTCTAGGCCATACTTTTACCCTTATGGTAAAATCACCCATGCATTAAACTTGGTATCATACAAACATGTACCATACTATGAAGATTATTGGGAGGATTGTGATGATGAAGAAATGGTCAAGATGAGGGACTATTCAGGAATGTCCCTTTAGTAGCTAAACTATTATGACCTGGCACTGGTTCTCGATAGATTTGAAGATGACACTTCTAGAGTAGATCTATTATACCTCACTTAAGTTATCATGAAGCCCCTACCACTAGTTAAATGGTCAGTTCCTGAATCATTTTATCTATTTTATAGAACATCCCACATCATTAATAGGACCATTAATTGGCTAAGTATTAAAGGGGTGTAAATCACAAGAGAGACCATAAGAGTCAAGGAAAATCTCCTAAAATTGAAAACTGAAGGTATAGTAGTAGAGGGCCCTGGTGAGTCATTAGTAGGACTTGAGCAAAAGAAGAAGAGAAAAACTAAGACTAAGTCTATGAAAGGAGAGTCAAGAAAATAAGGGGAAGCTACAGATGAACCCATATATATTTTAGCAGAGGAGACACCATCAATAATGCAAGGATCTACTGCTTCAGATCCTATAATAATGGACCCTATAGTAATTGTTTTTCCTCCTCCTACCTCTATAGTTCAAGATGTTTCAACACTTCCACCAGCTACCTCTCCTCCTTAAGCACCTTAAATTACATTTGTATCACAAGTGTTAGCTCCTCTCCCTCTACTAATTCCCACATCATTTGCCACTCTGCTCACTTCAGCTAGCCAAGTGCAAACAACACCAACAAGTCTAAAAAGCACTCGAGGTTTCCCCATAGTAGGAGTCCAAATTCCTATTCCACATTCCCTACTTCCCACCTCTCTTTCCACATTTTACCCATGCCTACTTTCTATTCCATTCATAATTCCTTCTATTTCATCACCATTGATTCCCAACACCACCCAATAGTATATTGCCTCAAAGTCAGTCATCTTGACTACCATCCCATAGGCCACTTCAACCTTTAGAGTGAGTACCATTCCCTCTTCCTCTCAACCCACCATTTTCACCTCACTAACCTTGAGTGGCCTTATGCATCTAATCAATAATTTTAGTGCTTTGGCTTCTACCCTTCCACCAGTTCCTAAATTCTCAGTCCCTACTTCCATTACTTCTATCTCCCCCATTTCCACCACTTTACCCATGCCATTAGTTGAACTAGGAATAACCCAAAAACTTGGTACAATAATGGGTTTACAAGATATTGGTAAGGAGGAACCTGCATAGACACTTTCTCAACAACCTATAGTGTCATCTACTTAGGAGTATTCTTTGGTCACAGTGTTAGTTAGTGTAGTCACATCAGCTATAGATTCTTTGGTGACCATGCTAGATATACATAAGCCTAAGCATAGTTGGTTAGCCAAATTAGTAGGGAAAAGAGGAAAACAATGTTTGACCCCAACACCTTAGATTTTGGTATGTCAAAAGTAAAAAAGAAGACAAAATATACTCCCAAGAGCCTCTCAAGAACATTCACTAATAACAAGGGGGAGAAATATGTGGAAATTTTTATTCCCCCACTAGATAAACCAAAAGGAGTCTTGTGGTGGAAGATTATTAGGTCTCTTAAATACACCTTGGTCGACAAACAAGAAAGGGAATCAAACACAATGTGTAGTCAGCCATTGATTCTCTATTTTAGAAGATGGACCATGGCAAAGCCACCAATGATGATCTCAAAAAAAGGTGGATCAATTATCCAAAGCACTCAACGAATTCATAAAGCCCAACTAAGCATCATAACAACCTTAGGTTGTGTAGCCAATCAGTCTATATCAAGCTATAATTGATTCTATATGAGATATTTATCACATGGGAAAGGCTACTAAAGAATGGTCTGAGGAGTTGATCACAAGTGGCAATAGGGCCCTCACAACAATGCTAGAGCATTATTATATCATCAAGGAGAGGAAGGAAATTCTAAAATCATAGATCAACATCTATGAAGAAATATTCAAACTCTAAACATGTATTATCCTATGTTGATAACCATAAAGATAATTGATATGAATACCCTCATTACTGATAATATACTAAATAATTCTATAGAGAATGAGGAATTACATAGGGCTTCCCAATTTTGGATAAGAATATTGATGGAGCCTACTGAACAATCCAAAGAGGCTCATGATAAAGCCATTGATGTGCTTCATGAAATTGATGGCATGGTGAATTTAATGTCATGCTGATCATTGGATGATGCCAATAGTCTCTACCAGGTAGAATAGATACAAGGAAATTTTAAATTAATAGTTGAAAAGGAGTCTAGAAAGGACATAGTTTTTGTTTTGAGTACAATTCATAGGTTCATAAAATATGAGAAGGTAATTGATCAAATGAGAACTAAGATGTAGGGTATAAGAACTTTTCAAAGAGAGTTATTTGACTTACAAACAAATTACATAACTTCTAATATTTACTCTTATGGTCAATATGAAAAATGAATAAATGAAATATTCAAGGCCTTTGATGCCTACTCAAAGAAGCAATGACCATAAAATGATAAGAAAGCTGAAGCTAGACTAAAGATTACTTAATTTTCCCTCTCTCAGATATTTTAAAATCTTGTTATCATGAGTAGTTTTATTTTGATAACATTTTAATTGTAATTTTCAATTATAAAGTGCAACTATGTATTATTTATAACTCTTTTGAAGAAAGAGAAAACATGCATTTTTTCACTTTATATCTTTTAAATATGGGAGTTGTAAAAATCAATTTGAAAATTGCACTTTCTATTTTGATTAATGTGAATTAAAAAGCGCAAAGTCATAAAAGCAAAATGCACACCCCCTTTTGTAAAAATGATAAGGCTTAGATTTTGAAAAGTCTCACTTAGTCTTACGTGCTAGGGTTTGCATGTAAAAGGGATTTGAAAATTTATTTTCAATATTATATTTTCCTTTTGAAGACCAAGTTATTTTTAGAACCACCTCTTACATGAAGATCTCCAGCCATACCCAGCTCACGCATGCAATTTTTAGTCATTCAATAAGTTTAAAAATGTCATTAAAGGATGGACTCATTCATTCTGCATGAGGGTTCCAGATTGCATGATATCTTTCAATTAGGAATTCAAGTTATACTAAACTACATTTCATCTATGAGAGATTTGTATAAGAATGGGTAGACCCTGTGGCCCAATTTATTTTTTTACTATTAGTGATATTTTTCTACATTTTGAATGTATTTACTACAAGCTGTAAACTCTGGAGAGAAATAAATTTGAGTTTTTCCCTTTTTTGTCTTTGACATATTGTGTCATGTGAGTTATTTTATATTTTTGGAATTCTCTATCTTTTATTTCATTCTCAAGTTAAATCATGTGTGGTAATTTTTACCCTCTTGATGCTATTGGTTGAAATAGAGATCTTTTCCCTTTGTTGAAAAATAGCTAAGATTTACCTCTAACTTCAAATTTGCATAAGTCTATGGTTAAAATAGCTCAATCTATTTTCTACCCCATTGTGTTCTCAAAGAAATCATTTAGATCCACTACATGAATTTGGTGCAATCACCATATTTTTATTTTTTATATAATTTCATTTATTCAACCTTTTTCCTTGTTATAGAACCCTAGTTTAAGAACCAAAAAGCACTAAAGAGTGAGATTTTGAAAAAAAATGATATTTTATCAGTTTGCATCAGATTTTAGGAAAAGGAATCTAGCCTTCTTTGGAGATTAACCTCAAATTGCCAAGGTGCCATGGCTTTGGAGGGGTTTCTATTATTTCATTAGGCACTTGGATAACAAGCTACAATATCAAGCTAGGTGCAATCCTATGTGATAACATAATGTTACATATCAAAACAAGAAATCACAACAAATTAAATATATAAATAGTGATTTAAAAAGAATTCAAAGATCAAATAAGTGTTCAAGTGAGGTACTAAGGGAAATGATTAAATCTAATTTGATCAAACTACCTCCTCTACATCTAGTGAGAAGATCCAAATATTATTGTGCATATTAGGCATCACACAGATTCATGTTTGGCATTGAATAAATATATAAAATAGATAATTGCTAATGAGGACCCTATACAAGGTAAATCAATCAAGTAATCCATGATGACATAGGAACACATTCACAAAGGGTCAAATTCAAAAACAATACAAAAGTGGTTACCAAAGCATAACTCAGAACAACAAAAGGATCAAAAATCAAAATTAGAGTAGAAAATAGTACCACAATCATGTGTACAGCACAAAATATATTCAAATTTACCTCTCTAAAATGAGGCTCAATTTTTAAATCAGTATAGGTTTGGTAAAAAATATCTACAATAATTTGATTATCAATGTCAAAGGTTAGACAAGCAGGCTCAAGGCATCACTACTATTCTAGCGGTTGATAATGTTTGTCACCAAGGTTTGGGATTTATTAAACATCCTATGGAAAATCATTCATAGAAAAAATTTATCAAAGGAAAATATCCAGATACAACAAAAGTCAACACTAGCATTCCATTGTTAAAAATCAAGATGATAATGATAAGTGGAATAGTACAGGTTATTATGATTTCCAAAATACTGATAATGAATATGAATATTCAGAATCATATTCACAATCATTCCCTCATACTTCATAATCATTCATGATTCCTTTGTTTGATACAAGACACCATGATAGGGAGTCTCCCATGAGACTTATCAGTTAGTATCATTTCTTCTCAATATTACTTGTACATAATTTCTCAATTTTCCTATACATAATATTTCATCTTGATTTTACATAGATTATTTTAAAATTATTGTACATAGTATCCTTATGATTTATTTTAAATATCTTATTTAAAAATACAAAAACATTCAAATAATTCAAAACACAAAAAATATTTCAACTGTATGCATTATCCATGCTTTACATTTTTACTACCATGCTAGACATATATATGCTATTATATGTTATTAGTTGTCGATTCATCTACCTTACCATGATTTACTTGATATTCATTGAGTATGTTCTGTGACATCCATATCCTTGATTTTTACACTCTACCCATTGAGGGGACATCCTACTTCTACATTCGAGACATACATCGACATATCTAACCACTAGGGGCATCTTATACATGACTACACCATCCAGGTTATATCATTCCTACACCACACACTCTAGTTATCATGATGATGTACATTAATTACTATCTTACACAAATTACTCTATTGACACTCACTAGTTGTGTATTTCTTAGTATTTACCTAGTCTTGTACTACATGTTTTGTATACTTTCACTTCTTGCTTTGATTAGTTATATGCAATTATATTTTCAGCATATTACATGATTTCCATCCTTTCTTTACGTAGCTAGATGCGATTGAATTTATCAATTCCCATTTTGTCTCTTGTATGTGCCTTAGGACATTTGCCAATGTCTTTTACTTCTATTCTTGTGTGTGCCTTAGAACATTTGCCAATGTCCTTTGCCTATACTCTTCTATGTGATTTTGACACTCATGCCAACCTTACATATTTTAAAATTGTATGTGTATATGGGCATTTTAACATTCCTTGTATGCTTGATTTCTAGTTTGAGTGACATGTGTTCATTTTTGTAGACACTCAAAAGTTGCACACAATAGTTTTATATGTCAAAATGCCTTGGACCCCTACCTGACCCTGAAGCTAGTTGACCACCTGGTTAACAAAGCTTACTTACTAACTTAAACCTTTAAAAACCCATTTAATCAACCAATTTTTAAACCTATCTTCACCCATTTTTACCTAGGCACTCAATTGTTAATGGTTAGCCTAACCATTGACAGTTAGCCTAACCATCAACAATTAGCTCTTCAACTTGCTTTAAATCATTAATAATTGTGTATGAGATGAACAACTTCAATTTAAATATCAATTTGATTTAAAAAAATTAAAAATCATCATAAATAACAACTTTATCCACCTCTCTAATTAGTAGCTTCCTCCTACTCAATTAACAAATTCATCCTATAAGAGGAGAAGAATAGGAGGTGAATGGAGAGACATCCAAGCTATCAAATCTTCTTGCACATAGGTATCCATCCTTCCTTTAGAAATCAAGTAAAAAATGGAGATTCAAACCTCTATTTAAATTTTTATTGAGGTTAAAGTACTGCCACTTTGGCTAAATTTCTCAAGACTTCCACCGTTAAAAATCTAGCAAGTTGTAGGTAACTTTGTACTTGTTTCATTGTTTTACTTCATCTCCAACCCTCCTGACCTAATCATACTTATCTCCTAGCTTCCCATCTCTAACCAAACCCATATTCAAATCACCACATGACTATTTAGCCAATTTGTAATTCCATTTTAATCATTTCCAAAAACACACAAGCAACTAATGATGGTTAACATAACCATCGATGGTCACCTCAACCATCGACGATTCACCCAACTGTTAATAGTCACTATGGAAAGTAATAAAAGCAAGTTATTTTTAGCCCTTTACCCCAGCCAAACCCTAATTTATATGTTCCTACCTATTCATATAACCTTACCTAATTTTTTGAACCTAACCCCAGCTATCTTAGCATGAGTATTGACCCACTTTTTATACACTTAGTCATTTTTAAAAATAAGCATTTTAATTTCTTCTTCTTGCATACATTTACTTTCATGTTACTGAATGTAGGTATTCTTTTTTTCATCTATATCAACCTAAGTGTTATCAATGATGGATTGAAAACCTCCTATCAAGCATATGCTTCTTGGATCTAGCTCACACTAGGAAGTCAACTCAACTATCTTTCTAACAACCCTTTTCCTAGTGTCTTTTTTAACTACAGGTTATTCCTTCCTAGCCAAAGAGGAGTTCCCATCATTGTTTGGATCACACACATAATTTTATCAGGTATTCCTTTACACACCCCTCTTAATAGTTTTCTACTTGATTCCAAATTAAGAAATGAGTGAAAATTAAGAGAAATTTTTTGGCATGCCCGGTGGGACATATCATCCCTTTTTATTCCTTTATTCTATGCTCATCTAACAAAATCTAAATTTATTTTGGGCTTAAAATAAATATTTTGCATACATTGATTGCTTACTTGTTTTAGTTCATCTAATAACTTAAAAGCACAGTAATTAATCATTGATTTCACTCTTGTATCACAAACCTTTTCTAAACCACATAGCCAATAAACACATTAAAACAAACTTGAAACAAAGCTCGACTAGGATTTCACCACCTAGCGATAAACCTTGCCCTTTTTTGGAAATCCTACTTGGATGTCATTACTAAGGGGAGATCCAAATCATCTCTCTGGTTGAGTATAAACTTTGAAATTCAGTATATTTTGGATAAGCATCTGACACATTAAAACAAACTTGAAACCAAGCTCGACTAGGATTTCACCACCTAGCGATAAACCTTGCCCTTTTTTGGAAATCCTACTTGGAGGTCATTACTAAGGGGAGATCCAAATCATCTCTCTGGTTGAGTATAAACTTTGAAATTCAGTATATTTTGGATTGTTGTGATGTGTGAAGAGAGGGGGTAGGCCCCAATGTCAAGACATGTACTGAAGATCAATACAAATTTATTTTTTGAGCACCTAAACACAACCTAAAACCAACCTTATATTTCTTCTTTAGTACCCAATATACAAATCAAATTTATTCTCCACACTTTCTAAGGCATAAGCCAAAAGTGATTTAAAAATAATCCTAAGCTGTTAAAAGCACTTTAGTGTATGTTTGATATCCTTGAGATCTTTTTTTTGGCTTGCTTTGTGTTTGAGTTATGAGTTTCATTATTTATTTTCTATTCCTCTCATGGTCTTTACTAGATAATAGTTGAGGAATAAAACCAACTAACAAACACCTTCTTCTTCTTCTTCCTCTATGGAGTATACTTTTGATGTTGAGGGTTCCCCTCATTTTTCACCCCCTCCTACCAAGCCTTTGATTGTTGTTGAGGGTGATCTAGATTTTGCTAACTTCCTTAATAAAAACCCCACAAATCTTCAGAATTACCTAAACACCTTATCTAACCGTACCTCTTTTGCTTTTGTTCCTCTTCCAAATCCTCTCTATGGTATTGTTTCATTATTTTTTATGCTTAGATTTTGAAACTTTTAAACTATGGAAAGGTTTAACAAAAGGGATAGGATTACCTGTGTGATAGAAGATGGTTGGTTGTGCACCATTGATCAAGTTTTGTGGGAAATCCTCTTTAGCTGGGGAGGAATGACATGTAAATCACACTAACTCACAAAAAATGGATTAATAGGAAGATGAGTGGGCTGCCTAGTTACAACCAGTCCTGAGAAGCGTAATGCTTACTCAAATGGATGTCATCCCATTGTTTTCAATTAAGAAATATAATAAAGATTAAAATATAAATATTAAAAGATATAAATGGTTTAAAAGATAATTTGATAAATATTAGATAGTTATAGATAATTCAAGATAATAGAATGTAGGTTTTGACAAGTTTTTAAGACTAAAAATGTTATGAAAATAGATTGCAAGAAGGTTTTTGAAAGTTTAGCAGGGATTGATGTTGATCCTTTAGGATCGACATTGATTTAGATGGATCGATGTCAATTTTGTGTAAAATGATAAACTTTAAAAATAGACTATAATAATGACTTATATTATTGATAAAATAATAAAAATCGAATTTAAAATAGACACAAATAGATATAAAAGATTGTATATTAGAAATGTAAATAAATTGAAATGTAAAACTTGACAAGATGAGATAAAGAACCTTGAAAATCCTTTGATAAGATCTCCAATAAAGGTTACACAAGATAGAAGGATGTTGATAAAGTCTGTACACTAGTTGCAATGAAATTTTGGTAGAGTTATAAAGTCCAAAAGCACAGTCACCATCCCTCTTCATCCATAGAGGTTTGATGTGTATATATAGATCGATGTTGATCCACAAAAATTGATGTTGATCATGAAAGATAGATGTCGATCATGGAGGATCGATGTCAATCATGGAGGATCGATGTTGATTTACCTAATTTGGTCAAAAGTTGGCTTAGGTTATTTTGAACCACATGTTAAACTAGGTGAATGTAAAACTAAGTTGTTTGTATGGGTTTTTTATGAGGGTAAGTTTTTGGAAGGGTTGTTGGGAGGTTAGATGGGGTTTTCTTAACTTGATTTTTATGGATTTTATGGTTAAGGATGGTAAAACAAAGTTAATTGCTATTTAACAATAGTAATTAACTCAATTAACCTATACAGTGAGAGGTAAATGGAAAGGTAAATGTAATTATTTAAAATAATTATCCATAGGGGACATAATAAAGAATAACATAATGATGCATTACATTAATACACAAAGGTTTATAAAATTAGCATCTATATTTAATTATTAAAGAGATAGCCTAAAAGATGGTAGAATAGGGTAAGGGTGATAAAGTTTGGCATCTACAGGTATGCCTCCCCATATTTTGGTGGGTACCACCTCAACCCAACATATACTCACCCAAGCCTCTTCTTATTCCAATATCCCACCTACCACCACTCCCCAAACTCCATCCAACATCCCAACTAATAACCAAAAACCTACTACCCCAACTAATACTTCTAACATTGGATCAACTTTACCTTTTATTATCTGTACTCCTACCATGGGGGTATCTTCTACCCCTATTTATACCATTTCCCTTAGTTCAACCAACCTACCAATTTCTACTCCACTTCTAAGTTTGGTACTTTCCATACCTCAAACACTTCCACCTATTAGCACTAGAGTTACCACCAACTAAAAAACAACTAGCACTTTCATACCTCTAACCCTATCTATGTCCATACCACCATTCACAAACCCAAACATACCTATAAACCAACCCATATTAGCTCCCCAATAAGTACCCATGACATCTTACCCATATGTTTCCAACCCATAAGGATACATAGCACCTTCCACCCAGTCATTTGTGTCATTCAAGCCTTATGTGGCACCATCCCAACCTCTTATGATCATTTACCAATATGTGGATTCTTCATTACCCTCTATCACTTATCTATACATTACTGCCACCCAACCTCAATAAAGCTTACCACTTAATTATGTAGCTTCCTAACCTTAAATAGATTTGGTCAAGATGTTAATGGATAAAATGACTAACCTGGAGTCATCTATCTTTGGGTCTCATAACCCTTTATCCTATGATCAAATCTATAATGAACCAATCTAAACATCCATTCCTATCCATTCTTATCCTACTCAATGGGAATTACCTAAGTTTTCCAAATTTCAAGGCAAGGAGGACCCCCAACAACATTTAATAGCATTTCATCATTCTTGTTATTTGATTGCATATGATGATGCCCTCCTCCTTTATACATTCCCCATGTCTTTATTAGGACCAACCCTTGATTGGTATAGTTCTCTTATCAAGCACTTCATTTTTTCATTCTCCTAACTTGAATCAATATTTTTAGAGCACTCCTCATTAAATATATCTAAAAATGTTTCTATTATCGACCTCTATTCTATTAGGCAATTTGATGATGAATCAATTACCGATTTCATAGCTGGATGGAAAGGTCTCATCAAACAAATTTATTTCTCCTTGCCTTAACCTAAGTTGATTGAACTCTTCTATTAGGTTTGTGCCAAACATATTTCCCCCACTCTTTAAGTTTAAACTTTCAAATTTTTTGATAAGGCATTCACCATGGCATGTAAACTTAAAAACTGAGCCATTGATGAAGGGAAATTGAAACTGTGATACAAGAATTCTATCTTTAAATCCAATGACCCTCCCTCCACCAAACCACTAATCAACCCAACCATCCTATAACTAAAACAAAATCATCTTCAAACTCAGTGGTTCTAAAAATTGCTCCACCACCAACTATTAACCAACCCCATCAAACCAATTCTTCCAACCCTTCCTACCCCAAAAATGAACTCCTTATAAATAATATACTCCCATAGGGGAGTCTTATACTTTAGTTTTGGCCAAATTTCTCAAATCTAACCTCATCCAACTTTCACCTATCAAACCACCCCAATAATTTGATGATTCTCACCCTATGCCTAGCTGGTACAATGATAGTGACCATTATGCCTTTCATCGAGTTATAGTAATGATGTTACTAGATGCAATACCTTCAAAAGTCTTATCCAAATCTTAATCAATAATGGATAACTTGAATTTGATAATCCCAATGCACCTCCTTATTAGTCTTTTGACATCTTCTACAAACCTTTTCCCTATCATGCCCCTTCTACCCATCACCATGACAAAAAACTAGTATCATCTCACTCTCATGAGGCACATACCGTAAATGTTATTATTAGTGAGCCCATTGTTGAGGAAACCACTACCAAAACCACTTCTTCCTCCATTTCGCTCATGAAATTATTGGAGTCAAATTCCATTCCTTTGGATATCTAAATAAAGGAATCAACCACCCCTCTCTCTTCACTTGATAAGACCTTATCTTTATCTACCTCTCCTTTGATGGAAATACCAAAGGAGACAACCTTTGCTTTAACCATTTCTTCTTCCTCCACTCCACCCATTAAAGTGATAGAACTTCCCTCCATTCCTTAGGACACCAAAAAAAGTAAGCAACCATGTCTGTTCCTTCACTTGAGGATACCACACATACCTTCCCGATCATAAAAACATCCATTCTCTCTTTGGAAACCATCCCACTAGAGAAGGTTACCTCATCCACCCAACCATCAATTTTGGAACCTTCTATAAAAACAAGGATGAAGGAACCATTCCCTCTTCTCCACATAGGGGCTTAATCTTTGAAACCAATGACCAAGGGACCAAACCAATCTACAAGCTCTTTTCTAAACTAGTCCAAAGTTTAGAATTCACTTTTCAACCCAACTTTGATAGAACCACTTTTTGGCATCATCTTGGGCTCCTTTACCAAAATAAATATGAATCCTCAACCTCACTTGAATCCACCCTTAAACCCATTAGTATATCTTCATCAAATACCCCTTCTTCCAAAACCATAAGTGAACCATCCCAACCACCTCTATTTAACATTGATAAATCACCTTATGCTTCTCTTACTAAACCAATTAACACTCTAGGAATTCTTCCTAAACCTAGCCATACTTAGCTTTCTTTGAAGTTGGACTTAACCCTATCTAGTCCACCAAAGAAACCCCAAGCTAAACTAATTAAGAAGGTAGAATTACCCAAACCTCTACCTCAAATTAGTCCCATACCACCTCCTTCCCACCTACCTTTTATCTTAAGACCCCATCCTTCTACCATCCCAATTACCTTTTCTTCCTCTAGTAAACTACCCCCCTTTTCTTTACCTACACCTATACCCATCAAACCATCTAGTTATCCATCATTCTTAACTAACCTATCTACCTCCACTTTCCCACCTATATCTAACCCCTCATCATCCAAATCATCCACTCTCAAATCATTTACCCTAAAGCCAACCATAACTAAGCAATCCCCACAACCAACTAAAACCATTCCACCACCTATAACTTCGAAGGTGAAAATTTCTTCTAAGAAAGCTCCCATCCCTAAAACTATAAACCCATCACCTCCAAAACCTTTGAATGAATCTTATTCAACCATCCTACAAAGGTTGTTTCAAACTTCTTCTATTATCTTACCACTTATCAAACCATTCCACCCTTCGAATACAAAACCCTCCTTGTTCAATGATGACTTGATCTATGCATACCATAGGGCACCAGGGCATGACATAAAGTATTTCAAAGACCTCCAATCACTTGTTAATAACCTATATGATGAGGATGATCTATTATTAGATGAACCTCTCTTACCTCCATTACCAACCCAACAACCCAACTAACCAATTCAACATTTACCTACACCCTTGCTCTCACCTAAGAGTAAGGAGGATGAATTGAAACAACCATCAAACCCAACAAACCCCTTCATCCACACTATTCATATGGTTACCCAATCTCAAGACCAATAGAAGGATAAGGGAAAAGCCAAAGTGTCCATTTCATGGACATACCCTTCAACCCTTCAACCCACCAACCATACCCAAACATATTTACCCTCACCTTCACAACCACCAAAAACAAAGGTATCTATTTTGGGAGTCTTTCCCTCTAACCCTTCTACATCCATCTAATAGATAGTGTTGAAATAACTTCACTAGATACTAATGAAGATGAGCCTTTATGAACTAATCAATACCTTACCTCACCATCATTAGGAACTGAGAGAGGCTCCATAATCTATAGAGGTTTAGCTAGATGATCCTTAACCTTTTTCACCATTTGTTGGAATCCTCCAAATTTCTACCTTCATCACCTTTAAGAATTTTGAAATAATTCTTATTCATCCTGAGGATTCTGATCCTCCCCTCTTTATTACTATATACATCAATCAAACCTGAATCAAAAGGGTAATGATTGATGGAGGAGATAGCATAAACATTATCACCTCCCATGCTTATGACCAACTTCATCTACCTAAGAACATCAGGTCTGAAAGTACAATGGTCCTTCACTCCTTTAATGATACCATGGCCACTACCTTGGGAAAAATTGTCCTCCATATCCTATTGGGACCTCATACCATTCCTAAATTGTTTTATGTTGTAAAGGGTGAGTTCTAATATGATGTGTTACTTGGACACCCTTGGATACATGCCATGAGTTGGGTCCCTTCTACCTTACATTAATGTGTCAAATTTAAGCATGAAGGTCAAGTTGTTACCATCAAAGATAATCCTAGTCCTTTTGCCTCTTACAATATGACATATCATCATAATGATGTTCTTATTCTTCCTTCATCTACCTCACCATCAACTACTAATAACACTACCTCACCAAAAACCAAAACCAATAACACTCCCACCCATACCATTGATGAAGCTTCCACTAGCTCATCTATCCCTTCTTCCCAGATCCCCATAGAGGACCCCTTAAAACCCACATTCCAACATCTCTCACTTGGGGAATATCACCTTATAGCCTTGGATGCTTTCCCCTCTCCATAAAAATATGGGAACTCAAGCATGACCCTTCCTATGATCCTAACATCGTAACCATCATCCCTTTTGGGTTTTCCAACCATCAAACAAATTTCATCTATGGGGGACTTGATAAACCACTTCTTGTTTCCACCATTACCTTATCTATTCGACCATTCACTATCAATTTATCCTACCTCAACAAATCAACCTTTGCTAAAACATACCTTTATAGGTGTGATTGGAAGGGGTTTGGTCTTGACATTTATGAATAGGGACCTCATGAGCTACCCATAGTCAAAAACCAAAAACCTCATGAGTTATTTAACCTTAGGTTGATACCACCTGAAGAACCAACCTTACCAAAACCCATCACCACCATCGAAGAGGATGTTCCATCTTTACCAACCCCATCTCAATCAAAGACTAAAGACTTTGATATTGTTGGGTGAACATTTTGTCATCAACTAACTGAAGGCAAAATGGGTACATTAACCATAGCATAATGAGATAAATCTCTCCTCTCAAAAATGGGAGGCTCCCTATGAACTATAATATACTAATATAAACTAAAAATAGACTTAGGGGTGAGATCATACCATCCATCTCTCTTTTTTTAGAGATGATGTTTACAAGGTAAAGGAAAATTCTTGTGTAATAACTGAAAGCAATCCTTTTCTTTTAGAAATGGTGTCCAATAAACAATAGGAAAACTTCCTGGGTAGTAATTGGATCCACGAGAAACCCATGAAAGCACAAAGTCTATCGTTGCTTCCCTTACTGATTTATAACATTTATAATAGTAGAATGAAGTGCAGCTCAAAGTCTCCACCAAAAACCATAACAGATTATAAGATCACAAAGGATGAAAGCAGTACAAAACCTTTCTAATACCATTTTCACTAAAACATAAAAAACATAAACTAAAGGTAATTATAGCAGCACAAAGTCTTCATAATTAACTTCAGAACATCTTCTTGATAATTTCCACATACTCTGATTATTTAAACAAATAGATGAGATATTATCAGGAAAAAGGACATAATAAAAATTTCCTAAATAACACAAGTTATTCCAACACAAAGTTTGAAAAGTCACCTGCTTTATCATTCTTTCAAGAAAATATGATTTACAATTTGAGCTCAAATTCTCAAAAGGCATCTCAATTTGGGTAGAGTTTTTTCTTCTAATCACCAAAAAGATGTATATATATATATATATATATATATTATTACAAAAGAGGTTCTCTTTATTTATAGGGAGAAGCCTTGAGGATTTAGAAAAGACTTAAAATTTTTGACCTAGTCAAAGATAGGAGTCTTTGTTGACTTTGGACTTTCCATATTTTTACATGCACTTATACATGACAAAAATACATGTGCAAATGTCCAAAGCGATTACAAAAGTGCATTTAAAAAAAAGAAATTAAATCAAAGGAAAGATGATTCAATTTTTAGCCACATATTTCTTTACATGCGCAGCGTACATGGTGATAGCTGCTTATGTCCTGATATTGTCTGGAGTAACAGTATTCTTGAAAATCATCTTCGCCCTAACTATGGCATCTCTCACTATTGTGACTGATTTTGTATGACTAGTTAACCTAGTTTTTAGATTATCTAGAGTTAACTAATTATCTAGTATATTATCCATGGAGGCTACTAAAAATGGTTTATCTTCAAATCCCTTTTAGAACATACCTTTAAATTTTTGAACCATTTCTTCTACTGAAAGGAATTAGTTGTCTTGCAATGTAAGCTTGCAAGGCAACTTCTCTAACTTTTGCAACAAAATAATTTTTCTTTGTTCACTAAGGTCCTTTGATGATTCGAGGTCGTTGATCAATTCCTTAAGCACCCAACTCTTATATATCAATGCTTCTTTAGTCTTAGTATAAGAGTCTCTATCAGCAATGATGCCAATTGATACTAGGGTGCTTATTTTCAACTTCTTCATATCCATCCACTTGTCAAGATACTTTTTTATGCTTTCAATATCTTGAGAAATGATATTGATAAGGTCATATAGTTCTGATCTCACTTTCCTCATCTTACCCTTTTTCTTAGATAAATCTGTGAGCAAGGAAATTCCTTGTGTATGCATCTTGTATAGGTACTCTTCAAGTAATTTTCCCTTGAGATAGGTCCTTTCTGCTTTCTAAATCATGGGGTCATCTATAGAGATAGCCTATGGAGTTACTATTTCTCGAGTGAAAGTTATTCTCCTTACTACTATAGTCAGTTGTTCCACCATTGCTTTATAATGGTCCTTTATTTCTCTTTCTCTGTCAAACTTCTGAACCACGATGTCCATAACTGACTGCATATCACTCTTAGTGCTTTCATGAGTTATCTTTCCTAACTCAATTCGAGAGATAGAGTAGTCATTTACATCAAAATTTTGAAGAGTTACATCCTATGGAGGTTTTACTATTTCCAAAAATTTGTGCCCTTTATCCTCAATCATCTTTGAAAGAATTTTTGGCTTTTTGGGAGTCTTGACTTTTACTGGCACCATTTTATTGAAATCAAAGTCATCTAGGGAGATGGCCTATTTTTTATTTTTGGGTGTATCAATTGATAACCAAGTTGGGAGGGTAGAAGTACTTACATTAGTATCAATCTCTATAGTTGGCAATACTAGAGTTACACCTGCACCAGTGGTGGAAACAATGGGTGGAGTATCAGTAAGAAGTGCACCTCCTACTGAATGATTGAAAGCAGAACTATCTCTGATATCAAAAGATGGAGATGAAAAACTAGGGATTAATCTTGAGGAATGAATAATATCTCCAAAAGTGCCTTCAAGGTTATCAAAAATAATTTTGGAAGGAGAGGTAGCTCTAGAAGAGGGAACATTAATTGGAGAAACAGGTGAAGGAGTTATAACAGGTGTACTAGGCGGGGAAGAAGAAATTCCAATTTCTAGCTATACACCTTCTTATGGAGATAGATTTTCCTTTTCTTGTTGATCTATGGGCCTATCATAAGTCTCCATTTGCTCCACTGCTAGTTCTTTGGTGCTTTGATTTTCAACCTCCATGTCTGTTATTGCTAGCTCTTTTTATACAACTTGTGACTTCTTTGTCATGAAGATGATCCTAGGATTATGTGGCCTATCAGAAGTAGGAACATCACTTTTATTCTTCATCTTATTTTATACCCTCCTCTTTGTTTACTCTTGAAATTCAAATTTTGATCCTGTCATGAACTCTTTCAAGGTGATTCCCTCATTCGCTAACCAATCATTGGTGTTTGCCAATATTGGTTCAAACCTTTTCCTGAAAGAAGTCAACTCCTTTTGAGACCATTGGGTTGGGGCAAGAGGGGTATTGGTGTTTTGTTCATCATGATATCTATTTTTGATTAAATTCCTATCATCCACTAGATTCTTAGGGATATCAATGAGTCCTAGATATTCTATCTGCTCAAGAGACAATCTATTGTAGTCCATTTTTCTGACATCTTTTGCGGTCCTCAAATCAACCCAAACATCATTGATCATAGGCTCGTGAAACTGGGTCTTCCTCCTGATTATGTACTTTACATCTCTATAGTCAAAGTTTGGCCTCTTTTTGAAATGCTTCATGGTTACGAGTTATATTTTAGTCTCCATAAATCTAGCTTTTCCAGTGGTCAATACTGAGAACCTACCAATTTCAATCAAAAATCTGAAACTGGGTTTCTTGAGTTCCATCTACTTATTGTGTACAACAATAATTTGCCTACACAACTCCATCAAGACCAATTTGTTTGAAGGGAATCTTGGAAGCATATAAGGATGATCTTGGAAAAAGACAACCTGTAAATAAGAAAAAGAAGGGAACTGCAAGAACATACATCTAAAGTCATTCACAACTGTCTAGGCTTCATCTGACACTCTTTTCTATTCTAATTGGGGATCAAAGAGACATAAAAATATTATGAAAAAAGCATCATTTGCCCTCCTAAAATGATGGATAGAACCCTTTAATGTCAATTTAGAGTAATATTGATATACTGGGGTTACCCTCCTATCTCCTTCTAATGTCAAACCTGGGAAGGTTCACATTGACACCGCAATATATACTAGGTATGAAGTCATGTAGAATTTGGAGGTAGTGGATACCTTCATCAATTGCTCATGTAGAGCATTGCTAATTTGTTCTCCCCAAAAAAAGACTTGTTTGCCTTGGGGAATTATCTTAATGAAAGGGTACATCCATTACTGAAATAGTGAGGAAGAAGGTAAACATGTTACCCTACTAAGAAGGTTGATCAAGTCACCGACTTCTTCTATGAAATCACTCTTTGGAAAGCTCCATGGCCATCTTGACAAGTTCACCCTTGGAGTCTTGAGCCATCTATTGTTGATTACTTTATTTTCTCTTTCAGGATCTTTGTCATACTCCCTTTGTGCTTCAATGAAATCAAGCTTTAATACTTCAGTAGTGGGAAGGTGCATGAACACTTTATCGATGAATTCAGAGTCCAGTATAATCACCACATTACCACTAGCATCTAACACAATCTTGGTATCCTTATTTGTAGAATTGAGTGCACTGGAAAACAAACTCTATGTTGTGTGTTGCTACAAGAAAAGAAAATACTAGATAAATATTGCTCTCAATTATCTTCTTCATTTCATGGCTAGGATTGCTTGATCTAGTTCTTTCCATGAACTCAGCCATATCTACATGACCAATCTCTCTATCCCTAATGCCATCGACATTAGAAGTAATTGAGGTGATTAGAAAAACATCTTGATAGTTGTACTTCATTATCTTCAAATTTTTTGGAGAAACCTCAGTCATCTGGAAGGGATTTTTTTAAAAGGATGTCGATGAAGAAGGATCCTTGAGAGAAACTGCAACAAGAATCATGATCGTATAATTAGGGGAAAAATTGGCAATCTAGGAAAACTGCATGTTGGTGATCATGACCATAGGAATGCACTTGAAGTGCAAGGTATGAGTAGGTATAAAAGTCAAAGGGAAGTGGGCTTGGAAAAATGAAATTTCAAAATTTCCTAGAGTTAAGATTTTTGAGGGAATGTGTGCAATGGCAGCAAAAATTGCTGCCTTTACATGGAGAGGAAAGTTGGTTTGTGTAGGGGTAGCAAAAATTTCTACCCTTGCATGTACTTCATGTATGGACAGTAATTTTTGCTGCCCCTACACATGGGCTAAAAAATGTGTAAGGGCGACAATTTTTGTCGCCCTTGGACATTTAGCAAGGGATAGTGTAATGGCAGCAATTTTTTTTGCCCTTACACTTTTTTATCTTGGTTGTGTAAGAGTGGTAATTTTTACCACCATTACACTAATAACAATGGTATTTTGGTTTTTAGGGTTTTTTTAGGCTTTCACCCCTAATGAGGAGGAGGGGGAGGAGAAAAAGAAGAAGAAATAAATAAAACATAAAAAATAAAAGGGAGAATAGGGAAAAACTAAACTTTTAAGGAAAAGAGGAAGAAATAAAAAGAAAACCTAGAAAAAAAGAGAGGAAAGAATGTAAGACCCACCTATTAAATTGAAATCCCACACTTAAAGCTAGAAAAATTGAAATCCCACTAGCATGCTCGGTTGACCAGTTGTAGGGAGGAGGAGCAAACAACTTGGAATGAATCAAATGAGGCTCAAATTAGCAATAAAAGGAGCAAAGCTGACACTAACCACTCAGTACACGTAGTCATAAATGCCATGCATAGAAATTGATATCATATAGGGGCAACAAAAATTGCTACCCTTGCATAATGAAGAGAAAGAAATTTGTAAAAGCAACAAAAATCACTGCTCTGCTGGGAGGTGCTTTAAGTGCAAGGGCAGTGATTTTTATTGCTATTACATGGAAAGATGTAAGACTAGTGAAAATAACCACCTTTGCATCTGAGCACAAAACAACATGCAAGGGCAGCAAAAAATTTAGCTCTTGTATGTTTAACAAAAAACATGTAAGGGTGGCAAAAAATGCCACTCTTGCATGTAAACCAGAAACACTAACTCAAAATTTATCAAAAACTTGACATCCTGATTGCATCGAAACCACAATGAATTTCAAATTTCTTGAGAAATCGTAATGAGGGAAGGTTGTGAATTTTTCAAAAAGTTAGTCGACTACACTTTAGAACAAGAGAAACTTGTTTTAAATGATGAACTTAGAGTGAAATAGACAAGTTTCGTAGGGGTTGTTCTAAAAATGACTGTAGCTAATTTTGAGAATAACAGCTAGCTCCTATTGGGGAACTTCCATTTGATCAAACCTTGAAATGATTGATGGGAGTATAAAATAGTCTCTAAGTGCCTTCATCTAGGCCATTGGGCCATGGAGTCAAGTTAAGAAAGAAAAAATACATAAAAGAACCAAACAAAAATAAATAAACATAAGACTATACAAATGTATAAATGAACTCATCTAATACTTCAAGGATTGAAGTGTTTCAGATGTTACCTAGTGTGGGGTAATGAGAATGGTGTTCCATTTAGATATTCTAGTAAGAAGATATTTTCATGATAGACCTGATGAGTGGTAAATGGATCTCTCCACAAAGAATCAAATTTTCCGTGCATTCCTTTTAGTTCTCTCCTTTTGTCCCACAATAAGACTTGATCTCCAATATGAAAATCATGAATCTTTTCTCTTTTTTTGAAGAGTTTCTTTACCTAATTTGATGTGCAGTAATCTGGTCCACTACCATGGTTCGTTGTTCATTTAGTTTGTTTAGGCACATGATCCTTTTATCAATAGAATTTTTGAAAGTTTTATCTTCAATTACCTTTGCCAACTTCAGTGTTGATAGTTCCAGGGTGATTGGTATTTCCACATTCAAATCATACAGAAGTTGAAATGGTGACATACCTATTACCCTCTTGGGTGTAATCCTATCTACCCATAAAGCATCGAATAATGCTTTATGCCAAGTTCTCTGATTATCATCTACCAGTTTCCTGATAATAGTGACCAAATTTTTGTTGCTTGATTCTGCTTGACCATTTCCTTGTAGATAATAGTAAGAGAAGTGGGAAAGAATAATCCTATAATTTTAGCAAAAATTAGTAACCTCATGAGAAGAGAAAAAAACAACATTATCTATTACAATCTTAGCTAAGACCCCAAATCAGGAGATGATATTTTCTTTAACCAAATTACATACCACTTCTGAAGTAGCATGCTTAGTTGGAATGGCTTCCACCCATTTGGTAAAATAGTCTGTCATGGTGATAACGTAGTCATGTTGAGAAATTGAAGATGAGTTCATAGTGCCAATGAAATCAATAACCCATTATTGAAATGGTTCTTCAATTACTACTAGCTTGAGGGGCAATGCGACCAATTTAAGTTTCTTAACGAACTGTTGACACAACTCACACCTACGTACCCAAGTGTATGCATCTTGAAATACTGTAGGCTAATAGTATCTAGCTCATAGAATTTTGTGAGCTATCACTGGTGCATAAAAATGTCCTCCATAAGCCAAATTATGGAAAGACTCTAAAAGCTTACTTTATTGCACCTTATTGATGCAACGAAAAAACACCCCATCAAGACTTCTTTTGTACAAACTATTGTCTCATAAGACATAGTTAACAGCCTTTAACTTAACATTCCATTTTTATTTGTAAGATAGATGGGTGGGAAACTCACCATAGGTAAGAAAATGAGTGATATTGGAATATCACTCATCAGTAGTATTGACGAAGAGAACTGGAGGCATGTCTTTGACCTTGATTCCTTCATCTCTTGTTTCCTTTGGTATGTTATTAACAATTAGTTGGTAGAGACCTTTTTCCTACACAAGATTGGTAGGTTTGATATCAAGATCAAACTCCTAAATCTTAGCAATCTAATTGCCCTTTTTAGTGCCAAAATCTTGTTGAGTTAGAATGGACTTCACTGTTGTATCAGGCACTAGAACAACAGTATGTGAATTCAAGATATAGAATCTAAAATGCTTTACTACCTTAACCATGGCATAAACATGCTTCTCCATGTTTGAATATTTCAATTCATGAGCTTTGAGAGGATAGCTCATAAATGATATGGGAGATTCCATACCTTCTTTGTTTTGTTGGACCAAAATGGCTAAAAGTGTATGTTCAGAGGTGTAGCTGTATACTACGAAGTCTTTGGTAGAATCTAGGTAAACCAAGATTGGGGCATGGGAGATCGCTTTCTTGATATCTTCAAATGCTGACTTACCTTTTGCAATCTAATGGAAATTGGCTTTACCCTTCATCATGTTGACAATGTGGCAAGTCTTCTCTATGAATTCTAGAATGCATCTTCATAGAAAATTCACCTTTCCAAAAAAAGAATGAACTAAAGTCTTACTAGCAGGTAGAGTAAGATTTTGGATAGATTTGACTTTTTTTGAGTTAATTTTTATGCCTTCTCGAAATACAGTATGATTGAGACGTTTACCTTTTGTAACCCAAAAAACTAACTTCTTGAGATTAAGAGAAAAACCATTTCGTAGACAACGTTCCATCACTTGTTGTAAGTGATGCACATGATCAGGATGATGTTTAGAAAAAATAGTCAAGTCATCAAGATATATTATAATAAACTTCCCTATTACGTCTCTGAAGGCAAGATCCATTGTTCTCTAGAAGGTGGCACTAGCATTGATCAGACTAAAAGGCATTTAGTGATATGCAAAAGTGTCCCATAGTGTAGTGAAAGTAGTTTTATGTTGGTCTACTTCATTGACTTCCCCTTGATTATACCCAAAAAAACCATCTAACATTGATAACATTTCTGAACTAGTCATTGTTTGCAACACTTGATCCATGATGGGTAAGGGATAATTATCTTTTAAAAAAGATTGATTTAAATTTCTAAAATCAACAGAGATACAAATTTCTTCGTTCTTTTTTCTCATCAAGACTATGTTAGCAATCCATGTGGAATGATGGATTAGAAAAATAATTCTTGCATTTAGCATTTTTTGGATCTCAAAAAGGATAGTACCTCATATTTTTGGGTTGTATTGCCTTTGATTCTACTTGTGAGTTAATGACCCAACTTTAAGAGGAATTTTGTGCCAAATTTCTCTAGGGCTGAGAGATTTTAGATCATCATAAGAATACACCAAAACATCAATGTAATGGCAAAGAAGAGAAATGAATTTGAGCTTTTCATCAGAAGTACAACAATTCCCAATGTTGACCATTTTGGTATTTTCTATTGTACTCAAATTTACTTGATCAAACTCCTTGGAGGAACTTGAATCCATTTGTAGCTGCTTGACATACCTATCATGCTTATAAAATAACTTTTCAAAAGAAACCAAACCTTTTGGAATTTTATTCCCCTTGAGTTGAAGAATCTCTTCACCAATTTTTTAATCTATTTTAGGAACTGTTTCCCGTGGTAGAGATTCACTACCTTCAAAATAAAGATCCTCAAAGTTGTCCATTTTTTTCCAGAAAAGTAATGATTTGATTTTCATCATTAAACACCTACCAATGATTGGCATTATCAGGTACACTTGGTTGAAAGACCATCTCAATAGTGTACTTGTCCCCTTTGAAATATTTATGGGGAATGATGAAGGTTGTAGAGACAACCAATGAATTTGTATGATCATTGAATTATCTCGGCACAACAAAAATATTGAAAGCATCAAAACTTTCATTACAATCCCATACTAGATTGCGATAATGTTGTAATCTTTCATTTTTGGTTTGATATAGATTCCTTACCTAACAAACCACCAGTTCAACATCCCCCCGAGCATGAAGAACCTTAATACCTTTAAGATGAGCAGTTTTCAACTCAAGCAACAAAGACTTATACTCGGTGGTGTTGTTGGTATTGTTGAACTGTAACTTATATGAATAAGGAAAAATTTCTTCTTGAGGGGATATCAAGACAATTCCAGCTCCAAAACTAGTAGAAGAACAACTGCCATCAAATTCTAAAATTGAAACATCATTAAAATTTGATCTTTTCAAAAAAAATTCTTCATTAGTAAGGGAAGATCCTTTGTTATCTAAACTTTGCTCTAACAATTCTTCAAATTTTCTATTTGAATTTTATGAATGGTCACTTAAAGAACTTTCATCTAATGATTTAAAAACATCTTCAGTGGTCAGAAAATAGTTACCCATTCTTGATGATTCAAATAAAATTTGAGCTTCAGTGTCTGACGCTTGGGTGATAATATATTTTGAATATTTTTTAGGAAGCAATTTTTTTATGACACCTTTAATAGGTATCCTTGCTTCAGACAGATCCATATTCAACTCTCCACTTACATCCTTGCAAATTTTTTGTCTAAGCAGAATGCCATAGGAAGCTGGAACATTAGCCACCAAGATTGTCATTTTAATCCTTTTATCTAAAAAAGCTATGAATGCAAATTGGGCATCTTTGATTTGACCCAGGAGTGGTACTTGCTTGTTTTTCATGGAGAAGCATCTACCAAAAGTCTTAGTCAAGGTGAGACCAAGAGAATCTTCTACCTTGGTGGGCATAACATTTTTAGAGGCTCCAGAGTCTATTATACAGTTGCTCAATTTATGACCATTTATCAAAAGGGAAACATAGAAAGGTTCTATTTTCCTAGGGGCAACAGGAGGAGTAGCAATAAGATTATTCTATGTGGATTTGTTCTTTGAAGAATCATGAGTCATCTTTGAAAAATCTTGTCCTATAGGGATGGTTTTGTTTTATATGTATTCAGCCAACCTATCAAACTATTCAGGATTAGCTCACAAGTACTCAACTTTGGTCATTTGAATCTTGGTCTTTCTAGCATGATAAATTATGTCAAATAATTAAAATAAACTAGAAATAGAGGAAGGAAGTACATCATCTTGATCTTTATTGGGTGTGGCACTAGTCTAAGAAATAGAATCAAAAGGTACAGGATGGTTTGAGATACTTACTTTCTTATTGGTCACTGGGTCCTTTGATTGGAAAGGCAATGAAGTTCCCCATTTATCAATTGAGACTATTGACTGAGGTTCTTTTCCTACCTTTCCTTTATCAGCTTATTGAGTCAACTAATTTTGGGACCTAGTAAAGACAGCATGTGATCCATCAAACACTTCTCATTTTTTTTAGCTTCGTCTTGGTATTGTAGAAAACCAATATTAGAGTTGCCAGCTAATTCTTCTTCTCTTTCCACAAATAGATTAGCATCATCTCCTTGGTCCAACTTGGGTTGGAAAGAGAGATCATGTTTAGTCTCATAATAACCAACTACTTAGTTGACCGGTGTTGCTTCAATGGTGAGATTCCCCTATGTGGAAGAAAGATGGTTGGATTATCCTTGATTTTTAGTAGCACTGCCTTGATATGAATGATTGAGAAATGTCATTCTTAGCATTTCTTGATAAGGAGGAGCAGACATACCTTGCGACATTTGCCTTTTCAAAGCTAGTAATTCATTTTCCAACTTTTACACCATAGGATCTATGGTGCTCATGGAAAACACTTTTAGTAGATGAAGAAACTTTATTTTTATTGGAATCTTTTCTGATATTACCTACTAGGATAAGATCATATTTAGCCTCGATAGATAAATTTTGGTCTATAGAAATATCTATAGGACCAGCTCACCTCAACAAAAAACTTACTTTAGGAAGTTGGGAGTTGATGAAAAAGCACTTAAGATTCTCTAGTGTTGGCTGAGCAATTATAGGAATTCTATTCCTTAGCATATTGAATTTAGCAATAAAGTCTCACATAGGCTCATGGGGTTCCTTCTTCATTTGCATAAGCTATCCCAACAAGGCATGTGCATCTTTAGCCGGTTTGAACCTAGCCTCAAACTTGACTTTGAGAGTGTTCCAGTCAGTTATAGTTTGAGCTTGAAGGTGATAAAACTAATCCACGATAACACCTTGCAAAGTTTCTACAAAAAGTCTCACCACTATATCTTTATTTTCCACACCTATAACACCACATGATATGTAGAAATCAGTAATATGCTCATCAAGATGGAATTTCCCATCACCATAGAATTTGGGGAGATTCTTTCTCAAACTACGAGGTAGTTCATGTAAAGGTGGGGTTATATTGAGAGGATCAAAAGTGTTTCCCTAAAGACCTTAGTTTTCCATGATATGATGATTAAAGGGAGGGATAACAAACTTGGTGTGGCAAGTATAGACAAAACTCTACTAGCACTAAGACTAGAAGCTTTATTTGGTATTAAAGATCTGATGTTGGTAGGGGGAAAACTCCTGGTATGCTGAAGGTGAGATGGCAGAGGAAAAATCTCAAAATTATTTCATCGCACCAACTTGAATATAGGATCAATAATACCTTGAGCTCTCTAGATTTACGTGTATGGTGGATCTGCCAGAGTGTAAAATGAAAAAGGACTGGAAAAGCTTCAATTTGAAGCTTGAGACTTCAAAGTGAACTTTCGTGTCCCCAGTAAAGTCACCAAAAACTACTGGGTGAATATTTTGTCATCAACTAATTGAAGTCAAAATGGGTATATCAACCACAACATAATGAGATAAATCTCTCCTCTCAGCAAGGGGAGGCTCCCTACGAACTATAATATACTAATATAAACTAAAAATAGACTCAAGGGTGAGATCATACCATCCATCTCTCTTTTTTTGATGATGTTTACAAGGTAAAGAAAAATTCTTGTGTAATAATTGAAAGCAATCCTCTTCTTTCAGAAATGGTGTCCAGTAAACAATAGGAAAACTTCTTGGGTAGTAACTGGATCCATGAGAAACCCATGAAAGCATAAAGTCTTTCGTTGCTTCCCTTACTGATTTATAACATATATAATAGTAGAATGAAGTGCAGCTCAAAGTCTCCACCAAAAATTACAATAGATTATAAGATCACAAAGGATAAAATAATTACAAAGCCTTTCTAATACCCTTTTCACTAAAACATAAAAAAACACAAACTAAGGTAATTATAGCAGCATAAAGTCTTCATAATTAACTTCCGAATATCTTCTCGATAATTTCCACACACTCTGTTTATTTAATCAAATAGATGAGATATTATTAGGAAAAAGGACATAAGAATAATTTCCTAAATAACACAAGTTATTCTAATGCAAAGTTTGAAAAGTCATCCACTTTCTCATTCATTCAAGAAAATATGATTTAGAATCTAAGCTCAAAGTCTCAAAAAGCATCTCAATTTAGGCAGAGTTTTTGCTTCTAATCACCAAAAAGATATATATATATATATATATTAAAAAAGAGGCTCTCTTTATTTATAGGGAGAAGCCTTGAGTATTCAGAAAAGACTTAAATATTATGACCTAGTCAAAGATAGAAGTCTTTGTTGACTTTGGACTTTCCATATTTTTACATGTAATTACACATGAAAAAAGTACATGTGCAAATGTCCAAAGTGGTTACAAAAGTGCATTTAAAAAAAATAAATTAAATCAAAAGAAATTTGATTCAATTTTTAGCCCCATATTTCTTTACATGAGCATCGTACATGGTGATAGCTGCTTGTATCCTGATACTATTTAGAGTAACAGTATTCTTGAAAATCATCTTTGCCCTGACTATGGCATTTCTCACTGATGTGACCAATTTTTCATGAATAGTTAACCTAGTTTTTAGATTATCTAGAGTTAACTGATTATCCAGTATATTATCCATGGAGGCTATCGAGAATGGTATATCTTCAAATTCCTTTTGAAACATACCTTTAAATTCTTGAACTATTTCTTCTACTAAAAGGAATTGATTGTCTTGCGATATAAGCTTGCAAGACAACTCCTCTAACTTGTGCAACAAACTAATGTCACTTTGTTCACTAAGGTCCTTTGATGATTCAAGGTCACTAATAAATTCCTTAAGCACCTAACTCCTATATATCAATGCTTCTTTTGTCTTAGTATAAGAGTCTCTATCAGCAATGACGCTAAGTGATACTAGAGTTCTTATTTTCAACTTCTTCATATCCATCCACTTGTCAAGATACTTTTTTATGCTTTCAATAACTTGAGAAATGATATTGATAAGGTCATCTAGTTTTGCTCTCACTTTCCTCATCTTACCCATTTTCTCAAACAACTCTATGAGCAAGGAAATTCCTTGTGTATGCATCTTGTACAAGTAATTTTCAAGTAATTTTACCTTGAGATAGGTCCTTTCTACTTTCTAAATCATGGGGTCATGTATAGAGATAGCCTCTAGAGTTACTATTTCTTGAGTGAAAGTTATTATCCTTACTACCGCAGTCAGTTGTTCCACCATTGCTTTATAATGGTCCTTCATTTCTCTTTCTCTATCAAACTTTTGAACCAAGATGTCCATAGCTGACTGCATATCACTCTTAGTGCTTTCATGAGTTATCTTTCCTAGCTCAATTCGAGAGATAGAGTAGTCATTTACATCAGAATTTTCAAGAGTTGCATCCTATGGAGGTTTTACTATTTCAAAAAAAATTGTGCCCTTTATCCTCAATCATATTTGAAAGAACTTTTGGCTTTTTGAGTCTTGACTTTTACTGGCACCATTTTATTGAAATCAAAGTCATCTGGGTGGATGGCCTATTTTTTCTTTTTGGGTGTATAAGTTGACAACCAAGATGGGAGGGCAGAAGTACTTACATTAGTATCAATCTCTGTAGTTGGCATTACTAGAGTTACACCTACACCGATGGTGGAAATAATGGGTGGAGTATCAGTAAGAAGTGCACCTCTTGCTGAATGATTGAAAGCAGAACTATCTCTGATATCAAAACATGGAGATGACAAATTGGGGATTGATCCTGAAGAATGAATAATATCTCCAAAAGTGCCTTGAGGGTTGTAATAAATAATTTTGGAAGGAGAGGCAGCTCCAGAAGAGGGAACACTGATTAAAGAAATAGGTGGAGTTACAATAGGGGTGCTAGGTGAGGAAGAAGAAATTCCCATTTTTAGCTGTACATCTTCTTACAGTGATAGAGTTTCCTTTTCTTATTGATCTATGGGCCTATCATCAGTCTCCATTTTCTCCACTACTAGTTCTTTGTCACTTTGCTTTTCAACCTCCATGTCTATTTTTCTTGGCTCTTTTTCTACAACTTGTGACTTCTTTGTCATGAAGATGATCCTAGGATTATGTGGCCTATCAGAAGCAGGGACATCACTTTTATTCTTCATCTTATTTTTTACCCTTTTCCTTGTTTCCTCTTGAAATTTAGCTTCTAATCTTGTGATGAACTCTTTTAAGGTGATTCCCTTATTTGTTAACCAATCGTTGGTGTTTCCCAATATTGGATTGAACCTTTTCCTCAAAGAAGTCAACTCTTTCTGAGACCATTGAGTTGGGGGAAGAGGGGAATTGGTGATCTATTTAGCATGGTATCTATTAGTGATCAAATCCCCATCAACCACTAGATTCTCAGGGATATCAATGAGTCCCAGATATTCTATCTGCTCAAGAGACAATCTATAGTAGTCTATTTTACTGACGTCTTTTGCGGTCCTCAAATCAACCCAAACATCTTTGATCATAGGCTCATGAAATTGGGTCTTCCTCTTGATTATGTCCTTTATGCCTCTGTAGTCAAATTTTGGCCTCCTTTTTAAATGCTTCAGGGTTACGAGTTGCATTTCACTCTCCATAACTCTAACTTTTCCAGTGGTCAATACTGAGAACCTACCAATTTCAATCGAGAACCTAAAATTGGGTTTCTTGAGTTCCATCTACTTATTGTTTGCAACAATAATTTGTCTACACAACTCCATCAAGACTAATTTGTTTGAAAGGAATATTGGAAGCATATAAGGATGACCTTGGAAAAATCCAACCCACAGATAAGAAAAATAAGGGAATTGCAAGAACATGCATCTGAAGTCATTCACAACTGTCTAGGGTTCATCTGACACTCTTTTCTATTCTAATTAGGGATCAAAGAGACACAAAAATACTATGAAAAAAGCATCATTTACCCTCCTAAAATGATGGATAGAACCCTTTAATGTCAATTGAGAGTAATATTGATATACTGGGGTTACCCTCCTGTCTCCTTTTGATGTCAAATCTGGGAAGGTTCTCATTGATGCTGCATTATATACTAGGTATGAAGTCATGTAGAATTTTGAGGTAGTAGATACCTTCATCAATTACTCATGAAGAGCATTGCTGATTTGTTCTCCCTAAAAAATGACTTGTTTGCCTTGGAGAGTTATCTTAATGAAAGGGTACATCCATTCATGAAATAGTGAGAAAGAAGGTAAACCTCTTACTCTACTGAGAAGGGTGATAAGGTAACCAACTTCTATGAAATCACTCCTTGGAAAGCTCCGTGGCCATCTTGACAAGTTTACCCTTGGAGTCTTGAGCCATCTATTGTTGATTACTTTCTTCGCTCTTTTGAGATCTTTGTCATACTCCCTTTGTGCTTCAATGAAATCGTGCTTTAATACTTCAGTAGTGGGAGGAAACATAAACACTTTGTCAATGAATTCAGAGTATAGTATAATCACCACATTACCACTAGTGTCTAACACGGCCTTGGTATCCTTATTGTAGAACTGAGCACACTAGAGAATGAACTCTGTGTTGTGAGCTGCTACAGGAAAAGAAGATACCAAATGAATATTGCTCTTGATTATCTTCTTCATTTAATGGCTAGGATTGCTTGATCTAGTTCTTTTCATGAAATCAACCATATCTACATGATCGATATCTATATCCCTAATGTCATCAACATTAGAAGTAACCGAGGTGATTGAAAAAACACCTTGATACTTGTACTTCATTGTCTTTAACTTTTTTGGAGAAACCTCGGTCATCTGGAAGGGCTTTTGTATAAAGGATGTCAATGAAGAAGGATCCTTGAGAGAAACTGCAACAAGAATCATGATCGTGCAATCAGGGGAAAAAATAGCAATCTATAAAAATTTCATATTGGTGATCATGATCATGGGAATGCACTTGAAGTTCAAGGTGTGAGTAGGCAAGAAAGTCAGAGGGAAGCGGGCACAGAAAAATTAAAATTTGAAATTTCCTAGAGTTAGGATTTTTGAGGGAATGTATGTAGGGGTGGCAAAAATTTCTGCCCTTGCATGGAGAGGAAAGTTGGTTTGTACAAGGGTGACAAAAAATGCCGCCCTTGCATGTACTTCATGTATGGGCAGAAATTTTTGTTGCCCTTGCACATGGCCTGAAAAATGCGTAAGGGCAACAATTTTTGCCTCCCTTTCATATTTAACAAGGGATAATGTAATGGCAACAATTTTTATTGCCCTTACACTTTGTTATCTCAGTTGTGTAAGAGCAGAAATTTTTGCTGCCATTACACTAATAGCAATGGTATTTTAGTTTTTAGGGTTTTTAAAGGCTTTCACCCCTAATGAGGAGGAGGGGGAGGATAAAAAGAAGAAGAAATAAATAAAACATAAAACATAAACGGGAGAATAGGGAGAAATTGAAATTTTAAGGAAAAGAGGAAGAAATAAAAATAAAACCTAGAAAAAAAGAGGAAAAAACATAAGACCTACCTTTTAAATCAAAATCCCACGCTTGAAGCCAAAAAAATTGCAATCCCACTAGCGCGCCTGATCGATCATTTTCAGGGAGGAGGAGCAAATAACTTAGAATGAATCAAATGAGGCTCAAATCAATAATAAAAAGGGGCAAAGCTGATGCCAACCACTCAACGCGTGTAATCATAAATGCCATGCATAAAAATTGGGATCATGCAGGGGTAGCAAAAATTTCCACCCTTGCATGATGAAGAGAAATAAATTTGTAAAAGTGGTGAAAATTGTGGCTCCTGTTGGGAGGCGCTTAAGGTACAAGGGTGGTTATTTTTGCCACTCTTGCATGGAAAGATGTAAGGGTGGTGAAAATTGCCGCCTTTGCATCTAAGAACAAAAAATATTCAAGGGTAGCAAAAAATGCCGCTCTTGCATGTTTAACAAAAAAACATGTAAGGGTGGCAAAAAATGCTGCTCTTGCATGTAAACCAAAAACACTAACTCCTTAAAATTTATCAAAAACTTGACATCCTGATTACATCGAGATTGCAATAAATTTCACATTTCTTCAGAAATCGTAACGAGGGAAGGTTGTGAACTTTTCAAGGAGTTAGTCGACTATGCTCGAGATCAAGAGAAACTTACCTTGAATGATGAACTTAGAGTGAAACAAATAAGTTTCATAGGGGTTGTTCTAAAAATGAGCATAGCTGATTTTGGGAATAATAGATATCATCCCGTCTAACTTTTTTTTAATCAAAATTGTTAATTTGGGCCCCCAAACGTATCAAAATGATGGCCAAACTAAAACCCTTCCTCTCATCCATCCTAAATGATAGAACAAGATTCTCCTACCATTAACACTATCTAATGTTAGCATGATGATTCCATTCTTACCTACCTCATTAAAGGGGATTCTTTTGTTCATTAATCCCTTCCTCTTGAGAACCAAACCATTTAGAATGAATCCATTATCAATGTCAACTTGGGTACTCAAGATAACCCCTATATCATTAATATCAATCAATCCTTAAATTCTATGGAGCAACAAGATTACCTTCTTTCCTTCATGACTTTAGCATAGTGTTTTCTTGGTCCTATCAAGATATGCCTAGAATTTACCCTTCTATTGCCCTCCATAACATTGTCACCCATCCTGAGTTTAATTTGGCTTGGCATAATCTTCATAGATGCATCCTCATATAACACTTCTTATCAAATAATAACTTCAACATATTTTATTTGTCAACTTCATTCATCCCATTGACTATCCATAATGGGTTTCTAACATCATTCCCATCACCAAACCCATAGGGGGACTTCATCTCTACATCAACTTTCATGACCTCAAACTCACTTTCCCAAAGGATGACTTTTTTTGTTGAACATCAACCAACTAGTTGATCTTATAACTAGCCATGAGATGTTATCTTTCATGGATGGTTTCTTGAGATATAATTAGATCTTGATTGCCCCTAAAGATCAACATAAAACTTATTTTATCACCCCATGGGGAACCTTCTATTACAAGGTCATGCCTTTTGGTCTTAAGAATGCTGGAGAAACCTATCAATATGCCATGACCTATATTTTTCATGATCTCATCCATAAAATTATAGAGGACTATGTGGATGATCTCTTTAAGAAATCCAAACACCGCAAAGATCACCTAGCCATTCTTGCAATAATATTTGATTGACTACTCCATTATCATGTAAAGCTCAACCCAAAAAATGTATTTTCGAGGTCTTATCAGGAAAGCTTCTTGGCTTTATCATCTCTCTTTGAGGAATTAAAATAGACCCTGTCAAAGTCAAAATAATCTTTGAGATGAATCCTACTAACCTTAAGTAACTTTGCAACCTGTAGGGCAAGATCCAATCCATTCATCACTTCATCACCTAGTTATTAGATATATGTCAACCCTTTCACCATATCTTCAAGAAAGAGACCTATTTTAAGTAGACCAAAGACTATCAAAAATAATTTGATTCAATCAAAGAGTACCTTCTCACTTCACTTGTCATCATCCCTCCTAGAGAAGACCAACCCTTCTACCTTTATATATCTACCACAGACCATTCCTTAGGGGTAATTCTCGCTCATCATGATGAATAGAAAAAAGATAAATTCATCTACTAAATTAGCCATATACTTATAGAATATGAGATTTGATATAATCATCTTGAGAAACTTTACCTCACCTTAGTCTTTTTGGCCTCTAATCTCCATCACTACCTTCTTAATCACAAAACCTATGTCATTACTAACACTGACCCACTCAAGTACATGCACTCTAAAACATACCAAAACTTGCATATGGATAAGTGGCTCATGATCTTAGCTTAGTTTGATCTTTAATTCCTTCAACAAAAGTCCATTAAAGGGTAAGTCATCACCAATAAATTGGACCAATCTCCTCTACCATATAATCAACCACTTCCTTTTGCTTTTCTAGATGAGTCCATCACAACTCTTTCCCAAGAAGAATCCACCTACCAAATGACTATGTTTTTTGATGGCTCCAAATGCCAATGTGGTGGGGGTGATAGAGTTATTCTCATTCCCCTTAATGGTGAACCTCTTCCCCTTTCCTTTAAACTTGACTTCAAATGCACCAACAATGTGGCTGAGTATGAAACCCTGGTCATAGGTCTCTAAACCTCTCTAGCCCTAGGGGTCAAGACAATTAGTTTCTTTGGAAATTCTAAACTTGTGATCAACTAGGTTAATGGATCTTATAAATGTAAAAATGATGTCCTATTGAAGTAGAAAAAAAACTCATAGATGTACTCTTAACATCATTCGATAATTACCTTATCCAATTAGTTCCTCAATCTACCAACAAGTTTGCAAACACAATGGCTTCCCCTACTTCCCAAATCCCATCTTAACCTACTAAATCTAAACTATTTGTCACCATCCATCATTTTATCACACCCTAATATGTCAATTTTGAACTTCCTACCATTTTTAGTGTGGAAACATCTCCTTCTGACATTTGGTATGACCAAAATTTTAACTACCTTAACTTTGACATTGTTCCTCCCAGCCTTTCATGGAATACTCGAAGAGCCTTTGTTTAGAGTACCTCTTATTACACCTTTCTAGGGGGAATCCTTTATAAACATGGTTTTGATGGCCTCTTTCTCTATTATCTATATAGTCATGAAGCTTCCCATGCTATCAATGAAACACATAATGGAATCTATGAGTGATATTTTGGTGGCCTAGTTGTCACTAAATGTATCATTTGCCTTGGATATTATTGGACCACCCTCAATCAGGATTGTTGTGATTATGTAAAGAAGTGTGTCAAATTTCAACAACACACTAACTTACATCATAGACCTTTCCATGGCCTTTGATTATCCAAAGACTATTGGCCCTTCTCGTAGTGGGGTCTTGATCTTATCATGAAAATCAATCCTCATTCTTCACAATGACACCAATCTATCATTAATACTACTAGATATTTCACCAAGTGGGTGGAACTCATTTTTCTTATCTCAACTAAAGCCAAAAATATTATTGATTTCTTCAATCACCATATCATCTACCACTTGAATGTTCCCCATAAGATCATCATTGATAATAGAAAATATTTTAAAAATAAGAAAGTCCAAGGTATTTGTTATGATTTTGGCATCAAATTAAGATTTTACTCACCCTATCATCCCCAATCAAATGGATAGGTAGAAGCCCCTAACAAAACCCTCACCAAAATTCTAACCAAAATAGTAAGTGCTTCAGGTCGAGATTGGCACCTACACATCCCTTTTGCTTTATGGGATCATCACACTAGAATTAAAACCTCTACAAGTGTTACCCCTTTCTCTTTTGTCTTTAGGGTAGAGGTAGTCTTGCCTCTCAAAGTAAAGATTCCTTATCTTAGCATATCTTTGAATGAGATCCTTTCTAAGAGTGATTGTCATTAGGAACATCACCTCACAACACTTAATCATCTTTGTGTCTATTAAGAATGAATCAAACATGATTACAACAAACACCTAAAAGAGTGAGAATTAAATATTAGATACCTCATCTTTAATGAAACCAAAATGTAACTAATATGGAGAAAAGCAAAAGAGGAAAGTTTGATTTCAATTAGCTTATACCCTACATCATAACCCATAAGTATGGATCAAAATCTTATCCTTTGTCTTCTCTCAAAGGCAAACTAAAACCTCTCAATGCTTTGCATCTACATCCTTTCTTGGATCACATTCACCTTTATGTCTAGCTTAAGCTCATCACTTAATTTATGATATTTTCACTTTCCTTACACATTCAATCTATTCCTCTTGGAGATAATTGATTATGACATAAGACCATATGATTATCCATCATAGTTATAGCCTAATCCTAAGCATGGATACTATGGATCTACCCATGGCATGGTTCTCATGGATAATTTTCATCTCTAATAAGATGGAATCCCATGATTAATTTTCTCTCAAACCACTTTTCCTCATCTATCATTCATCTTTTTTGCTAAAAGTCTTGCCTTCATAAAATTAGAACTTGTCCATGTCTAAGCCTAGCATTGAAACTCAAATTAGGATACCGAATATCACTTGGGTTCATATCTCTAGTATTGCAGACTACTCCTTTGAAGGATGGCTTCTGAATAACTAAATTTCTTAAAGATAGAATGCTCCCTTGAAGGAAAACTATAAAAATACAACTTTAGACCACTCCCTTGAAGGATGGCTAAGTTAAGTTTGTCATAAATAAACATTTGAAGCTTCCTGCACTAATCAGCATCACCAACCTATCAAAATAATAAAAGCAACAAATAATCCTATGTCAAAATCAAAGTAAGGAAGCCACACTCAAATTTTTCATATGGCATTAGTAGACTTCTCACATTGATCAATGTACACATTATATTAAGACATGGACTTGTCTATTACAGTTCTTTGGTCACCTATAAAAGGGCCATGTTATCCCATTTTGGGTTACCATATCACTCATTTCCCCTTTCAACGTATCACTTGCTTTCACTTTATACCCTCTCTAAAATAAAGGGACTACGAGCTTACTTGAAACAAAGTCATCAAGATACCTATTTTTCCAATCAAAGCATGCTCATGCAAAGCATTTGAATGGATTGTTTTCATTAAGTCTATCCAACTTTGGTTTTTTTAGGATCTTACTAGTGAACACATCATGCCTTTTTCTTACCCTCTATTAATTAGTTCATGTGAATATATTTCTTTTAACTCTTCTCTCTTTTCCACATTTAGTGCGTTATCTAAACCTACTTCATGTGCTTTTATTATATCCCTCTATCACATATCATATCATATCATATCATATAGACCATATCTTATCCATGAATAAAACTCAAAACCATAAAACATCAATAATCACATCACAACATCATTATCAAAACAAAAATCATTTATCATATCATAAACAACATAAACCACATCATATCAATAAACATCATAGACCATGTCCTATCACTACTTCCATAAAAATAACACCAATTCAAATCATCAGCATGTCACATCTTAAGAAACCATGACCCACATCACCATATAAAATGTTCTTTATGAACCACATCATCATATAGACAAACATGATCACACAAACCATAATCAAAACCATCAATCACATGTCCAAGAACATATCTATGTACACACACATAATCCACTAGGTATAAACCCAAACATCACCTAAAATATACACATACAAAAATATTCATCATAAGATCAAAACAACTCATCATAATCATGTTTAAAATTCCCTCCATTACCTATCAATTTCAAAAAAAAAATACCTATCTTATTTCTTGATCACTGACATGGTCAAAACCCTCATCAAGCCACTTGGACACACCCTCATACACACCCTCATCTACCCTCTATCGAGTCAAATCTCACTCAACACACACATATCATCCATAAACATCATCACATGCCTAAACTATGAGTCTGCATATCATCTCATAGAACATGGAGCATGAACATCCTATTATTTCATCATAAGAAAATATTACCATAAACATCCATAAATATTTCATCATGAACATCCATAAACATTACAACATACCTAATCTAATGAACAATAAATTTCATAAGCATCATCCATAAATATCTGAAAAATCAAATAAAAAAATAATTATAAAAACCATCAACATCAATAAACATCCATAATCATCATAAAACCTCATCATCATATACATCATAATCAAAGTAACACCTGCCAATGAGTTTACAATCCTCAATAATAAATACATGTCACACTATAAATCTCTCTCTCTCATACATACATGTCATGTCATTGGCACACAAGTTGGTATTAAAATAAAAAACATATACATCACATAATCTCATATATCAAGCCCCTAGGGCACCATTCTTATTGGCCCGACCTACACTTGCACTTGCACTACCATCTAGTTGTGGTCCTCTTGATCTCCCTACCTACCCCACTATATAGGCACACTATCCTAGAGTAGCTATAGATGGAACACCTACTAAACTAGCCTTATACTCTTTATATCAAATCTCTAGTGGCAACTATGCTAGCACTATCACCTCATAATACCTCAACTCCTTAATAATGACTAAGTACCATGTCATAAGAATCATATCAGGGTCTCCTATCGATGCCCCTACTAGTAATACCACCACTCACAATAATCCACCTTAGTAAGTTCAAATGCAAAATGTCAAAATGTAAAAAATGATTTTGCACTTTTACTTTTTTGCATCTTGGCTTTTTAGGGTTTTTACTTGATCATCAACAGTCAGGGTGACCATTGACAGTCGACCCTAGGAACCCCTAACCATCAAAAGTCAGGTTCCCTCATATTTTATTTCACCCCACTTATGTGTTAGATTTTGGAGCTAATCCAATCTTCACTCCATAACCACTTGACCTTTTAGACATTAACCTTCTTTGACCACTTATTTGACTACATCCACCTCGATGTTAGCCATTTTTGACCTGAAGTATTCACATGTTTTGTGATGATCCTAATTGGTCATCTTGACCACACCGACCAACCTTTCCATGTTAATTTTTTTCACTTTCCACCACCTCATGCATGATTCAACCATTTGTGTTTTTCAAATGAACACTTCCTACCCTAAATATCTACAAAAAATATCGACCCTATCTAGATGACTTAATGGCAACAACCCAATCATCTACAACCAACATTATGGACCAATTACCTTTGTCATACATCCCTTTAGAATTGATCTTATTTTTACCAACATTGGTAACTTTAGTTTTTGCATGATCTTGACTATCATACTTAATCACATTTTGTGCACATGTTTACATTTCAAATGACCAACCCTTTTTGTCCCTCACTTCATGCCTCACCATCCATAATTTATCAAACCCTGATTGGATTTCATTTTCACATCATCAACTCCTAGTTTGAGGGGGAACACCTCCTCCCTTACTTTGGGCAATCAGACTTTGAATATAAATCTATTTTTGTTTTGCAACTTTTTAAATCAAATCTACATAACAAAAAGGGGCAAAATGTAGACACTCAAAAACTGCACATGATAGTTTTAGATGTCAAAATGCCTTGGACCCCTACCTAAAATTGAATCTAGTTAACCAAATAGTTAACTAAGATCAATTACCAACTTAAAACTTTGAACACCCCTTTAATTAACCACTTTTCAAACTTATATTCATTCATTTTTCCCTAGGCACTCGATCATCAATGGTCAACCTAAATATCAATGGTTATCCTGACCATCGATGGTTAGGTTTTTAACCTATTTTAAATCATTAATAACTATGTATGAGATGAGTATATTCCTCCTAAATATAAATTTTCTTTTTCTTTAAAACCATTATAAAGCATCATAAATAACAACTTTATCCCCCTATCTAATTAGTAACTTCTTCCTACTCAAGTGGCAACATCATCCTATAAATGGAGAAGAGCAAGAGGTGAATGGAGAGACATCCAAGCTATCAAATATTCTTACATATAGGTGTTAAGACTTCCTTTAGAAATCAAGTAATAATAATGGATATTTGAACATCTATTTGAGTTGCTCTCAAGGCTAAAGTACTATCACTTTGGTCAAATTGCTCTAAACGTCTACCATTAACAATCTAACAAGTTATAGGTAACTTTGTACTTGTTTCTTTGTTTTACTTCATATTTAACCCTTCTGACTTGATCAGACTTATCTCTTAGCTTCTCATCTCTGACTAGACCCATATTCAAATCCCTACCTGACTATTTATCCAATCTATAATTCCCTTTTGATCATTTATAGAAACATATAGGCAACCATTGATAGTTATCCCAACCACCAATTTTAACCTCAACCATCGATAGTTATCCAACCATTGACGATAATCCCAACCATTGATAGTTCACCCAACCACTGATGGTCACTATGGTAGGAAAAATAGTAAGTTATTTTTATCCCATTACCCTAACCAAACCTTGATTTCTATGTTCCTTCCTATTTATAGAGCCTTTCCTAATTTTCTAAACCTAACCCCAAATATATTAACATGAGTATTGACCCACTTTTACTACACTTAGTCATTTTATTTAAATAAGCATTTTACTTTCTTCTTTTTGTGTGCATTTACTTTCATGTTACTAAATGCAAGTATTCTTTATTTTCATCTATATAAACTAAAGTGTTATCAATGGTGCATTCATAACCTCCTAATAAGCATATGATTCTTGGATCTAGCTCATGATAGGAAGTCCACTCAAATATCTTTCTAACAACCCTTTTTCTAGTGTCTTTTTTATCTACAATTTATTGCTTCCAAGCCAAAGAGGAGTTCCCATCATCGTCTAGATCACACACACACACTTTAATTAGGTATTCCTTTACACACCCCTTTTAATAGTTTCTTACTTGCTTTCAAATTAAGAAATGAGAAAAAATTAAGATAAATAATGTTCCTTGTTTGCTTGACCCCTTGGCCACTCTTGTATGATTCTTGTTTCTTTCCTTGTGTGATTGTTATTTGTTTGCTTCTCACTATTTGTAATGCCATGAACCAAATCATGCATTATCCTACCTTTTTGGATGCCATGATGGAAATCATGCTCTATCCATCCTTGAAAACTAAAAACTAACATTTCCAATTTCAATTCAATATAATACATATGTTATTACATTTTTACATTTATCTAGGCATACCCATGTTTATCTAACAATATCGAATACAAAATATGCTATATCTTGAGACATATTTTTAATTATCATTTCTATATCATGTATTCCATAGCATAACACACTTGTAGGAATCTTTATTCTGAGGGTAGTCATTATAAGGTCTTCATTCCTACCCTCAAAAGAGGGGGAAATAAATAGGGATTTTTTCACAGAGATCAAAGCTCCTATTAGTCAAAAAAATAGTTTTTAGAACACTTAGAATAGCAACCAAAACCCAAACTAGGTAGAACATACTATAAAAATAGTGATGATTACAAAACAATGATCAGATTTAGAAAAGGACAACAATGCTAAACCTAGACAACAACACTGAATAATAGGGTGTCCTATTTTTGGTTGTCCTATCCAAATAATAAAAAACCTAGATTTTCTAAAAATAGGCAGAAAAATAAGCTTAACTATAGTTTTGTTAGATATAGATCAATTCAAATTCATAAATTTTAATATAATTTTTCTTAGAGAATCTAGATATAGGGGGCATCATGCATGGTATGATGGCTCTCACTTCTAGTTTCAAATTGGGTAGTTGGTATAACTTCTAGATCAAAATCCATGTTACAGACACCAATGATTAGGGGCATTATGCATGACACATTTAACTTATTTTATTTTTGAGTTCAGTATATTACTTCCTTATTCCATCTATAGGTGGTTGGCATCATTATCAAGTGGCTTCCACATAATCCTACTACACAATTTCAGAGTGGCTTTCATACAAGCCTAATTTCTACATTTTTTGAGTGGTTAAGGGTGCATGGCATGATGGCTCTCATGCCCAGTTTCAAATTGGGTAGTTGGTATAGCTTCTAGATTAGAATCCATGTTACAGACACCAATGATTGGGGGCATTATGCATGACACATTTAACTTATTTTCTTTTTGAGTTTAGTATATTACTACCTTATTCCATCTATAGGTGGTTGGCATCATTATCGAGTGGCTTCCACATAATCCTACTGCCCAGTTTTAGAGTGGATTTCATATAAGCTTAATTTATACCTTTTTTGAGTGGTTAAGAGTGGCCTAGTTTCTAGAACACATTTAGCTATCCACACCACATTGCCAAATTACAAAACATTCATGAGATTTAGGAGCTATCTCATACGACACACATTTAAACTAGTATTAATTCATATCTTCACTTCATAGGGCAATGATAGAGCCAAAGGAATAGCTAGCCTTTTTATTCTTGAGCCACCTACTGAGAGGGATTGGACACACAATCTAAACATCGATTAACACATGCATGATCACATAGCTTCACTTAGAGGGAGATGATGGAGCCAAAGGGCCATCCTTTGCATTCTTGAGTCACTCTTGGGGAATTGAGCACTAGCTTTGTTTATGATATTAATTTTGGTATAGCACATATCCAACATCACTCAACACCACTCAACATCACAATAGGTTTTGTATTAGTGCATGTAATCGATGAGGTGTATTCATTCCTTTCTCTTCCTCTCTTTTACTTAGATTTTTGTATGTTTTTACTTTAGACATAACGTGTCTATTAAGAACTAATCTAATATTGATTTTATTTTTTAGATTTACACTTCATGATGTGATCTCTCTATGCACACCCAACATCACATAGCTTCATGAGCTTTACCCTTGTAGGTAATTTTAGGTATGCTTTCTACTTTTTCTTTTACCTAGTATTTCTATTTGTTACATCACTAAAATAAATGGGGGGTAAATTTAATCATATAAAATGTCAAAATTGGTAGCTTGAGTGTGATTTATGACACCCAACCCATAGGTATTTCTTTCATGCTCTCATGACCCTTCTAGACACCTTTTTGTGTATTCCCAGTCATCTTAAGCTTTCTAAGTAGTCATTCCACCTCGACCAAGTAGCATTTCCTAGGCCAATCTTAACCCCTCAGGTCCCGCACCTATAGTATAGGAGCTTCCAACTTTGACTATAGAATCAAACCCTAGGGTGTCTTATTATTGTGATCTTATTCAATTACATTTTGAGCTTCAACAGTTAATTATTTTTGGTTCCTATCCTTCATCTTGTCAGCCTAGCATAAATACATTCAACCCATGACCAATATATCTCTATAAAATCCCATTCAAATTACATTTAGAAGGGGGTTGGAAAATATTATAAAGAAATCAAGAATATAAGAAAAACCACTAAGGAAAATTTCCTTATTCTCTACATATAGCCATCCAATACAGCTACAAGCATATCCAAATATTTACATCAGTCCATAACCACCTCAAACACACTTAGTTTACCATTTTTTCATCTACATTACACTATTATACAAAGCACATTAAGTGGGAGAACTATATATGGCTTGATCCCTCTTTAGAGTATTGGTATGTAGGTAACATACCCACACAAGGGGTGTGGATACACATGTAGTATATCTTACACATAATAACCCCCCATTTTTCTCAAGTTTTATTAAGAAAAATGAAGGTCTAGGGTTTTAATATTAAATTAGCTCTATAAGGAGCTCCATCGACATTCAAAACTTGAAATTTCATAGGCAGTCTCACATAGGGACAACAAACAAAACCTATAAAACTTAGGTCACTACAAGTAGTTTCAATAACAGTAGCAAAAGAGGATAGCAACATTGAACTCCAAGGTGTCCTATTTTTATGGTCATATCCTTTCACAAAATGAAAGGTAGATCCTGATTTGTGACACTATCCCAGTCTTGCATAGCCAATATTAGATCCTGTAACAACTATTTCAATTTGTTTTAAGCTAAGTCTTATTTCTCCATATTTATTGATATTTATATAAAGGTTAAAAATAAAAATAAATTATACAAATTATTGGTTAAAGTATTGAAATATTATTTACTAATTTAGTCAACCCAGACCTTTAACTAAAATAGGAATAAGACACCAATATTCTCAAAATAATTAAATCAGTTACTTTGAATCAAGTAAATGCATAAAACTCACAAATTAAATGCATTTATAGAATATTACTAGTCCTCTAATATGGATAAATGGATAATGATTAAATGTGACACATAATTAACCATTTATAATAATTAGGTTAACTAATTATATATAAAAAATGAATACATATTGCAAGAATTAATTAATAATTCTAAATTTATAGGTATGGAATTCATATAGGGTTTTGATACTTATCATTTAATTATGTAGGATTTGGTGATAGTCATTTGAATATGAATTTGGAAATCCACACCACCAAATGATGATGATGTCACCCATAACTATGAAACTAATTGGTAATAGAGGTACAACGCTTTGAGGGCACTCTAGAAAACTACAAAACATGCCTAAAAATAAATAGACATATATGTTTTCTTGGTTCAAATATTTTATTTCCTCAATTTGATATACACATTTCAACACTTGTAACAATCAAAATAAAATTTATACTTCTTTCCCTAAAATGTAAATAATATTTTAACTTAAGGCGGGGGGGGGGGGGGGGGGGGGGGGGGGGGCGCGGGAATGAGATTTTAGGGGCACGGTAAATTAGATGAATAACATAAGTATACTGATATTTTTAGGCCCCCAAAGAATGGAAACAACATGATAAAATGTATGTTGAAAATAATAAATTTCATAAATGAAAAAAAAAATACAATGATATAAAAAACCCTAGGTTATGCACCAAAATTGACTTGTATGAAATACTAGCTCCTAATAATGATAAATGATTTAATGCTTGCTTGATCACTCTAAAATGCTTGTGAGTGCTAAATATAATTATAAATATATCATGTGTAATCTATATATTATTATTTGTATATTTATTTGTGTTAAATGAACTACAACACTTGTGTATTTATAAATAATTGAAATCAAATTAGGGCCCTATTGATCAAATGATAAAAATATATATAACCAAGATAAATGGGACAAGTGCATCTTGACTTGATTTGAGACAAAATAAAGGGTCTAAGAATGTCAAGAGTTCTCTAGACAATTTCCCTATAAAAATTAATCAAAGAGAAAGAGGAAAGTGAAGGGGACATGGAGAAGAGGGGGACATAATTAAACACAAAAAACATGCCAATAAAGTCAAGTTTTGATCAATAATTGAAAAATAAACAAGAACACTAAATTCACATATTTTAATGAATAATTAGTGCACAGGGGACATTTTTAGGTGGCTACATTTCCTCCCACTTTAAAGAGTGTGCATGTTTACATTTCAAATTATAAAATAATGAAAAAGTGGATATAAAATCATGCATTCTTAGATCTGTAGAATGGAATCTAATGCACCTTAGAAATCATAAAAACATCCTTATTTTTATCCACATGCATGGGCCAACACCAAATAAGTATAATAAATGTTAAAATATAAATCACTAAAAAGAAAATATAGATGGAGACTAGTTCTAACAAAGTTTGAAAACTATTTGAGTACATCCTGAGTTAAATCAACAGAGGATCCACATGGAGTCCAACTCATCTACAACTAAAGATAAACACCTTGCTCGTCATAGGCCTCCAATCACTATTATCATTATTAGTCATATGTACTAAAACATCGATAATGATTAGGGTTTCCCCTATCAGGATTTGAGAAGAGTAGTGAAACAAATAAAATTAAACCTTGAGAAAGAGAATGATGTTTACCCTATGAAGTGCTATTATAAACTTCATGTATCATTGATAAATATATAACATTTCAAGATATATAAGATAACATGATTAATAAATATGAAAAAGTGTTTGTTAGACATCTCCCTATGGTGTCATGAGTTAATGTAGCAAATCAATTGTATCTTATCATTTGAAAATTTTATAAAACATGTAATATAATGATAAATGAATTAAAGTTTTTTTGTAACACACACACACACAAACATGAACACACATACACACACAGTAATAAAAATACACACACACACACACACACAAAGTGAAATTGAAAATAGAAAACTCATCATTAAAAATTTTTACTTTTGAAAACAGAGCTTGAGAGAGGGTTACCATGGTTAATATACAAGCATTTATTACACATTAAATGTATTTTATGAGGATAGCTATCACACCAAATGATGAAATTATTTTGGTAAGTCATTTTGAGCCCAATATTTTTGTTTTTTGTTTATTTTAAAATTTTGAAAAGTATGCATTAAAAAAGTGGTATTTTGCCTTTATTTTGAATAAATACATTCGAGGTAGAAACTTTGTAGTCTTTCATGAATTTTATAGTCATGAATGAATTTTTATAGTCCTAACAAATTTTGATTTTTTTTCATTATTTTGGTGCCTATAGTTAATGATAATACAAATATATGTTTTAATGAGAGACACTATTTTTTTTCATTTCATTTTTGTTTACTATGATGTAAGATATCATACGCATGTGGAAATTTCACCATGATGTAATACTTAAAATAATAAAAGGTCTGGGGTTGGATGAGAATGGGTGGGAATATCTAGATATTATTACATTATGCCATGTAGCATGCACTTAAACTACAATATGTTTACAAATTTATTCAAGTAGTATAATAGCAACACTTATATCTTTTGGATATTGAAAATATAGATGACAATGATTATAAAGGATGTATGGAGGATATTGAGACTTATTATTAAAGTGAGATAGGTTTAATCAAAGAAATTTATTGAGGAGGATACACACTTAGTGAAAACACTTTTACAATGTTGGGCATATGAGGAAATAAAAATGACTAGTCCTATTGGCCTACCCATTATCCCAAAGGATAGAGAGATCATATACTAGGAGGTTGGTCTTACTAGGAACAAAGATATAAAAGCCTTTGATCTATCGTAATTGAAGAGGGTCATATATTCTCTTAGGGATATATAAATTACCCCAAGACCATATATATAACATTCAAGATGGGTTGAGGATTCAACACAATGTGGCCAATGTAGTGAAGTTGATGGTATGAATGTTGATTTTTAGGCACCACTAAGTAGTTTTGGTATGAAAAATTATTGAGACTACTCAATGCATAATGACCTAAAACTATGTAAAAATATTAAAGTCATTTCACATTTAAAATATAATTAAATATAGTCATATAAACATATATGAAATGTGTTATTTGGCATAGGACATAGATATTCCCATACAAGGATGAAGAATAAGCATGCACGTAAACTACAATATGCTTAAAACTTTATTAAAATAGTAGAATAATAACACTTATATCTTTTTGATATTGAAAATAGAGATGATAGTGATTATAAAGGATGTATGGAGGATATTGAGACTTATTATTAAAGTGGAGATATGTTTCATCAAATAAACTTGTAGAGGAGGATAAACACTTGGTGAAAACACTTTTACAATGTTGGGCATACGAGGATGTAGAAATGACTATTCCTATTAGCCTACCCATTATCCCAAAGGATAGAGATATCATATGCTAGGAGGTTAGTCTTACCAGGAATAAAGAGACAACAAGCCTTTGATGTATCATAATTGAGGAGGGTCATAGATTCTCTTAGGGAAAAATAAATTACCCCAAGACCATATATATAACATCTAAGATGGGTTGAGGATTCAACATAAATGTTACCAATGTAGTGAAGCTCATGGTATGAATGTTGATTCTCAAGCTCCACTGAGTAGTTTTGGTATAAAAAGGTATCAAGACTATTTAATGCATAATGACCTAAAACTATGTAAAACCATTAAAGTTATTTCACATTTAAAATATAATTAAATATAGTCATATAAACATATATGAAATGTGTTATTTAAAATAGGACATAGAGATTCCCATATAGGAATGAAGAATATGCATGCACTTAAACTACAATATGCTTAAAACTTTATTAAGGTAGTAGAATAACAATAGTTATATATTTTAGATATTGAAAATAGAGATGATAGTGATTATAAAGGATGTATGGAGGATATTAAGACTTATTATTAAAGGGAGTTAGGTTTCATCAAAGAAACTTGTAGAGGAGGATACACAATTAGTGAAAACAATTTTACAATGTTGGGCATATGAGGATATAGAAATAACTAGTCCTATTGGCCTACCCATTATCCTAAAGGATAGAGAGATCATTTGCTGGTAGGTTGGTCTTACTAGGATCAAAGAGACAAAAAGCCTTTGATGTATCATAATTGAGTAGGCTCATATATCCTCTCAAGGAGATATAAATTAACCCAAAACCATATATATTACATTATTCCATATAACATGCACTTATACTACAATATGCTGACAACTTTATTCAAGCAACAAAATAATAACACTTATATCTTTTAGATATTGAAAATAAAGATGTCAGTGATTATAAAGGATGTACAAAGGATATTGAGACTTATTATTAAATAAAGATAGGTTTTATCAAAGATACTTGTAGAGGAGGATCCAGACTTACTAAAAACACTTTTACTAGTTTGGGAATATGAGGATATAGAAATGACTAGTCTTATTGGCCTACCCATTATCCCAAATGATAGAGAGATCATATGATGGGAGGTTGGTCTTACTAGGACCAAAGAGACAACAATATTTTGATGTATCATAATTGAGGAGGGTCATATATTCTCTAAAGAGATATAAATTATGCCAAGACCATATATATAACATCCAAGATGGGTTGACAATTCAACACAAATGTGGCCAATGTAGCAAAGTTGATAGTATGAATGCTAATTCTTAGGCACCACTGAGTAGTTTTGGTATGAAAAATTATCAAGAATATTTACTTCATAATGACCTAAAACTATGAAAAAACATTAAATTTATTTCACATTTAAAATATAATTAAATATATTCATATAAACATATATGAAATGTGTTATTTGGCATAGGACATAAAGATTCCCGTAAAAGGATGAAGAATAAACACTACCTCATTTTGAGGCACTGAGACTGATAGATGACTAAGAGAAGGATGAAAATCATATATATCATGGTGTTGATGATGTAAGATCCATAAAGGGATGGAGGGCATGGTAGACCAAAGTTCACCCAACACCACTATTTCCACTAGAGGGAGATGGAGCTATCTTGAGGGATGTAGAATTGTATTTTTTGTACAAGACCTTTTTCCATAGTGTCTTTTCTAGATTTTATCACACTTGACACATGTGCATGCATTTTTTTATTTCTATACCTATTTCCCTTATGGTATACCCAATATTATTATCCCATGACATAGGTTTTCTTGTAGACACATAAATTTGGTATTAGAAACTTGGAAATATTAGTTTTGACATTTTTTGACATACAAAACTTGTGTGTACACATATCAATCTTGGCCAGCCTTTTCTCTATTTATTTTCTTATTTGATTGACTAGGCCTACCCAATTTTCTTCCATTCATACTCATGATATCATTAGTTTGTGTCCTAATTCTCTCTTAATCCTAAATGACCTCTCACTATTTTACAGATTATTATTTCTTCCTCCCTAGATATTGCTAGTAGTAGTCACACACTATGAGTTATTGTAAATGTCTACCTTCTCATAAAAAACCATAGTCTCCTTAAATGAGTATTTAACAAAATTAAATCTGTAACTTGGTATGACCTACACTTTTCACATGTTGATTATGGGAGGAAATTACCCATAGAGTAATTTATATATAAAAGACAATCCTAAGGTCTTATTTACTTAGACACCACATGGAAAACCAATTTCACATTCAGAAATGCATTTTCACATCCTTGAGATGTTATCCAAAAGCATATAAATTTGAAAAACCTCAAAGGAATAGTCACAACGTCTAAGTTAGAACACTAATTTCAAGGTTAAAGTTGCATGTTATCAAGTGTCAAAATATAATGCTATATATTGCATTCTAGCTAAACAATATTTAACACACATAAACATAGGTGGGAGAACTATGTATGGTTTGATCCCTCTTTAGAGTCTTTGAATTTATTAAAATTTTAACCACTCAATAGGGTGTGGTTGGTTCCATCTAACCTATATTTATAAACACTTTTTTCTAGGTAAAAAAGCATAAAAAAAGGAGCTATGGTTTTAAGGAAAAGGAGGACTAACTATAAATCTAAGCATAGGTCCAAGGATAGGAAATTATTCTAAAACATCTTGACAAGTATGTGCAATGATACATGGTAGAAAAAATGAAAAAACATAGAGGGAAAATTATACTGGACATTGGACACATTTGGTCACTATAGGTGTCTGAGCATTAACTAACGACATCCTCGAAAATTTTGATACTTTGTTCCTTGATATAAGTGACCATAGAGGCATTTTAAAGCATATCAAAAACTTGTACAGAGCCAATGAGAAAAATCAAACATAAATTAGATGTATGCCTTAAATTTTTGTCATTTATATGTTTAGTAAGTGTAATGAACCATCTGTTAGCATTCAATTTTGTATGGTGAATGATGAATCTTATAAAATATGAATTTAAACAGTTTTATAATTGTTAGATCAACAACTCCATAATGAATTAAATCATTCTAATGAACTCAATCTACATATTGAGTATGAAAAGCCATATCCTTCCCTTGGGGTTCATTCCTTCCTTATTAGGATTTTAAATTTTTACATTAGGGTGCCATATTTGATTTTTGATTTCCCCATATTGTCATTAATAAATCATGGCTATAATCGATATACATAGTTTATATTTTATTATTCAAGAAATGATTGCCATAATTACATTTCTTTCCTAAAATATGCAATATGTTTCAAAATCATGTAATTAAATGGGTCAAATTTATGTGTAATAATATCAAGGATAAAATTAGTATTGAGGAATCCTTAGACCTCCTTAGTAACACACATTATATAAATATTCAATTTGAGATTTTTTTGATTACCACTCGACATCAAAGGGCATACATGACTTTTTCATGCAAGTTTTTTGCATATGATTCAATAGGTAATGGGTGCACACTCTCTCATTTTAGGATCACTAGATATTATGGAGGGCACAAGTTGCAGCTTGCAATTATTTAATTAATTTGGTGGTGGAATAAATTAGTTTACAATGTGGCATCATACCTTCTTCGTAAATTCACCAATGTTCACTAAAAAACCTCTTAATAACATATTAAAATAATTAAAACATGGATATTCATTATGATTCCAAAATAAAAAAAGAACATAGATACTCATAATGATGTTATCCTAATGTATGGTGATTCGAGTCTCATTAAAAAACATAAAAAAGAGAGAGAATGGTAGAGTAGAAAAATAAATTATGTTTTCACGTATTTATCTTTTACTAAATCAAACATCACATAAAATTGATTGTGAAATCAAACTAATATTTATCAAACCTAATTTCTCTTGAATTTAGACAAATATATTATTATAGTTTAAAAATTTATTAACCACAAGTGAAATTCAAAGACATTAATTGAAAAAATGACCTACGCAAAAGATAACAAATTTTATTCCTCCACAAAGATTTAATAAAAATCACAATTTACTAGTGGAATGGTTAGAATAGAGAAATCTCAATCTACCCAACTCATCTTAAATCAAAATACATATCTAGCTGATGAAAACTTAAAAATAAGAAAATATAAATATTTATATAATTTATAAAGGAGAAAAATGTCAACATATCCATGCAATAAATTCTTCAAACAAGTAAATTCAACTATTTTTATAAATTCTTTATTTTCTAGGCTTTCTTTCGATTTTCCATTGTTGATCCACTTAGATAAATACATGCAGTAGTATCTCATTGGTTTGTAGAAACAAAGTCAAAGAAATCCTTCAAGCTTGTTAATAAATTTATTTATAGTCTGTGAAACTATTATAACATTATTTTACTTTTATATTATCATTACATATGTAAATTTTCCTCCTTTCATTTGTCAAAGCCATATGGTACAATTCTTTGAACAGTGTCTTTTATGGGCAAACAATCTATCTTTCTCTCTTATCTTTATCTTGTCTATTTGGATGATGCATGTGGTAGCCTCTAATTTTTTTCATAGAGTTACATAGTTCTAAAATTACATTATGCATAGTGATGCAAGAGCATATGGGTTCACAAGCAATCTTGCATCAACCAAAAATACATGTTTAGATTTGTCTAAGTATTGTGGTGCATAATATTTCTTACCACACTTTTTTTCTATTGTGACTTTGTACAAGTATTCATTCTTCCATTTATTGTCTTTGTGTTGTTTAGTATTGTCCTTTGTGTGGATCTTGTTTAATGAAGTTATGTGTTGCCTACAAGCACACCTATGTTTTTAATGATCCATATATATTTCAATTAATAGTTATATCAAATTACCATATAGTTGAATCTAAAAAACATAATGTGAACTATTGTAATAATATTCTCTTACCACATAACCATGTGGAAAATATTTGTATGTTTCTATCATTCTATGACTTTTATTTGAAGCATAATGTTTGGTTGAATAAATTATTTACCACAAAGCTGAATGGGAAGGTGATATTTCTTGATGATGTTGGATCATCAATAAATATGTTGTGAGTCAAGTTGAAAGTCATTTGAAGAAACAATAATAAATAATGACATAATCCTTGATCAACCATGATAGTTATAGTACTAAGGTTTTCATGGTCATTATTAGATTTAACGCATTGTAATGTTGTTTGTCTTTATAAGTATTTATGATGTGTTATGGAAGGATCCATTGTTAATTTATTGTAAATTGATTATGAAAGTGATGGAAGTAGGCAAGGATTCATTTACTAATGTTTATGACCTATTTTGGGACATGTCAGACTCTAATATGTTCTTGTTCCTTGGGAATTCAAAAAAATTTAATTTTGGTGACATTTAAGGTTTGAGACTTACTAAAGTGATTTAATATTGTTAGGGGTAAAAAAATTTAATGTAAGTAGGCAAGTCTTGCATCTATTTAAGCATGCCCCTATGTTTATGCAAAGGGACTTTTAGGGAGTTTGGAAGAAGGATATAAATTAGTTCTAAGTTGAAATAAAAAATATTTAGTTAACAAGGTAGATATATATGGCTTTGATATTGTAACACATCTCATTGTGAGATCAAAATATCTATATGCCACTTTGATGTTGCATTTTATTTTAGTCTAAATTAAATATAAGATCTGAGTTATTGTTATTACATTTTATGCAAATTCCACTATGTAATTCTAAGGGTTGCATGGTCTAAGGAATTTCTTAATTGAAATCCCTAATTAAAACTACATAAATTAGTATTAGATTAGGGTTATAATCCTTGTTAGTGATTATTGATTTCCACATTTGTGAGTGTGGGTATAAATTGGATACAAACATATTCCAATGAGATCAAAGGGAATAAGGTGCAAGGTATAAGTAAGTGATTGATTACAAATCATCATTTGGTATCTAGATATTTGATTTCAAGGAAAATGGCACATCGAATAGGATTAGGTGGTATAATATCCCAAGTGGATATAACACCTAGAATAGTAGATCTAGTGGGACTAATAGGAGAAATGCAAGCCATAATGAAAGTTGTGGAAACCACACAATGACATGGAGTTGAAATATTTTATGATGCAAGTAATACATAGGTTGTGAAATAAGCACCTAAATATAAAGATGCAAAAGAAAATAGGTTGAATATCACATGGGAGACTTAGTCTTAACATATCTAAAAATAGAGAGATTTCCAAAAGTAACATATGATAAGTTAAAAGGGAAGAAGATTGGTCCATGAAAAATTTTACAAAATTTTAGGAAGAATGCATATGAAATAGAGTTACCTAAAGGTATATATATTTCCTATTTTTAGTGTAGTTTAATTATATTTATATTATGAAAGATAAGATAGCAATAATGTACATTCTAAAGAAACCGATTGAATATTTCATATTCTTTAAAGATAATGTGAATAGATAACATAAGTGATTGACATGTGAGTTGGAAGCCTGCAATGAAGAAGGAATATGTAGAGTATATGGTAAAGTGGAAAGGCCGAGACATAGAATATGTGATATTGATTAGGGCATTAGAAGGTACTAAAAAAGGTATACCATTAGTAGAGTTTATTTAAGTCATATGAGCAAAATCACTTGTTTATTTTTCTTACTGAAGGTGTATGAAGTAGGAGTATCTGAGTTAACATACATTATTTCATCAACTAAAATTATATGTTATTTTATAATTGTCTAAGTGTTGTGGTGTGAAATCTTTTGTACCACACTTATGTTCTATTGCGAGTTTTTCCAAGTCTTCATTATTACATTGATTGTCTTTATGCTATTTAGTGTTATCCTTTGTGTGTGTCTTGTTTAACAAAGTTATGTGTTGCTTATGAACACAACTATGTTTTTAATGATCCATTTATATTTTGATTAAAATTTGTATCAAATTACCATATAGTTGAGTATGACAAACCTAATATGAATTACTTTAAGAATATTCTCCTACCACAACTGTGCAAAACATATTTATATGTTTCTATCAGTCTATGATCTTTTTTAGAAAATAATATTTGGTTGAAGAAATTATTCACCATAGATCTAAATGGGAAGGAGATGTTTAGTGATGACATTGGATCATCCATAAAGAAGCTGTGCATCAATTTTCAAGTCATTTAAAGAAACAATGGTAAATAATGACATTATCCTTGAACAACCATGCAAATAATAGTATCGAGCTTTTCATGATCATTGTTGGCTTTATTGCATTGAAATGTTGTGTAACTTTATAAGTGTTTGTGATATGTTATGGAAGGATCCATTAATAATTTATTGGAAATAGATTCTAAAAGTCATGGAAGTGGATAAAGATTCATTTAATAATGTTTGTCACTTAATTTGGGATACACTATACTCTAACATCTTCTTGTTCATTGGGAATCTGAAGACATTTAATATGGGTGACATTTAAGGTTTGAGACTCACTAAAGTGAGTTAATATTGTTATTGGGATAAAAAAACTTAATGTAAGTAGGTGGGCATTGTGTTTATATAAGCATGCCCTTACATTTATGCAAAAGGAATTTTGGCGAGTTTGGGAGAAGGATAAAGATTAATTCTAAGTTGAAATTATAAAGACTATAAGTTAGTAAGGAAAATATCTACAAATCTGATGTTGTAATTATCAGAGTTGTTGTTGCCAGAATCCGGATAACGCGAGTGCAATGAAGACGTGATCACACAAGATGAACAAGTGCACACCACGAAGATGCTAAAGCAATTTGACAATGACAAGAAGATAAATTGCACAAAACAAAATGGAGAAACCAAATCTGAATTAGTAACATGAAATGGCCAAAATGAAGAATACATATAGGAGAGCTAGAAAGTAACTCCTCCACAAATGGTGGTCAAAGCACCCCAAGAATAGACTCCTCAAGAGGTGGTGACAAGGTGCTAAGAATAGAGAAATAACTCCCATACCCGAAATAGGAGTATCTTATGCCATTCTTATGACACCTTATGTTACAAATATGACACACAATCTCCACATAAGCTAGCCTATCCCACGAATGTAGGAAAACTCTATGTATGCACAAATATATGATATTCCCTAATTAATAAATAGGGAAAAATAAAAACCTACACTAATACCCCCCCATAAGCGCAGCTTAGGTGGGAAGTGTGGAAAATAAAAAATGGGTCCCGGCAACTAGGCCTGATGAGGTACCCATGTACAAATGCAATCTCCCATAAGATAGAGAAAAGGAGAAAACCCGTAGGAAAAAACTCCCCCCCAAAAGAGAGACATAAAAGAAAAGAAGAGGCTAGAAGGCCCCCCCTGAAGATGATGTTGTTGCAGATGTAGACCGCACCCCAAGAAGAGCTCGTAGATGAATGAACCTACTCTCAGTGAAAGGTTTGGTGAAGATGTCTGCAACCTGCTCTGAAGACTGGCAAAATATCAAGTCAATGACTTGACTATGAATAAGCTCCCGAATGAAATGCATGTGAATCTCTATGTGCTTGGTCCACTGGTGCTGAACCGGATTTCTGCAAATCTATATGGTACTCTGATTGTCACAATAAATGATGGTGGGCTGCCTGATAGGAATGCCAAACTCAGAAAGAATCCCCTGAAGCCAAATAGCCTCAGTGGCTGCATTAACAGCTCCCCTGTACTCTGCCTCTGTGGATGATATAGCAATAGCATTCTGCTTCTTGCTAGACCAACTGATAGGACCTAAACCTAGAGAGAAACTGTAACCAGAAGTGGACTTACGAGTCTGTGAATCGCTAGCCCAGTCTGAATCTGTATATCCAACCAAGTCAACCTCTGTGCCAAATCTGTAGTGAATCCCATATCTATGTGAACCCTGTATGTAGTGCAAGATCCTCTTAGCTGCTTTCCAATGTAGCTCATGGGGTTCCTGTATGAATCTGGAGACAAGTCCCACTGTATATGAAATGTTGGGCCTGGTGTGAGTCAAGTAGATGAGACTACCAACAAGTTGTCGATACCGAGTGGCATCAACTAGTGGTGAAGAACAATCAGTCTCAAGCTTGACTCCTGATAGAAAGGGAGTCGGAGATGGCTTGCAATCAGCCATGTGAAATCGAGCCAACAAGTCGAGAGCGTACTTAGGTTGTGCAAGAGAAATCCCTGAATCTGACTGTGAGATCTTGATACCAAGGAAGTAGTGCAACAAACCCAAGTCTGTCATGTCAAATCTCTCCTAAAGAGATGCCTTCACTGCTGTAATAGCCGATGAAGAACTCCCGGCGATCAAAAGGTCATCAACATATAGAACCAAAATCAGAAGCGAATCATCCTGCCGCAAGAAGTAGACATTAGGATCAGAATGGCACCTAGTGAAACCTGCTGTGAGAAGGAAGGAATCCATCTTGGCATACCAAGCCCGAGGGGCCTGTTTGAGGCCATAGATAGATTTCCTAAGTCTGCATACTAAGGAAGAATCCTGAGCAAATCCTGGCGGCTGCTCCATGTAGATCTCCTCCTCAAGGTCTCCGTGAAGAAAGGCACTCTTCACATCCATCTGATGCACATCCCAACCATGTGCTGCGGCAATAGCCAAGGTGAGTCGGATAGAAGTCATCTTTGCAATGGGTGCAAAGGTCTCTGAGTAGTCAATGCCTGCCACCTGTGAGAAACCCTTGGCTACTAATCGCGCCTTATACTTATCAACCGACCCATCTGTGGCAAATTTGGTCCGATATATCCACCTACATCGAACCATCTTTCTTCCCTTAGGAAGTGAAGTCAAATCCCAAGTGCGATTTTTGATTAAGGAAGAATATTCTTCCTCCATAGCACTATCCCACTCAGGTACCCCCGATGCCTCTCTAAAAGTTTGTGGATCCGAAACTAAAGCAAAGAAGGCATGTGGATCTCTCTGAAAATCTCCCCTAGTACGTCTGTCATCTGCGGGGTCTCCTGCCTATGTGCCAGCACTCTCAAGTGTCTGTCTGGCCCAAAGTGGCCCAGAAGTGGGCGAGTCAGGTGCTGACTCCTCATCCTCTGACTGACTAGAGGTGGATGACACTGCATCACTGTCCTCACTGTCTGAATTTGAAGAAGAAGAAGATGACTCTGGCTCAAGAACCTGTTGTGGCTGATCTGAATCTGATGAGGAATCATCATGAAGAAGTAGATCCGATGAGGGAGAAGAAGTGTCAAGTGTTGAGTCTCTAGGACTCTCCTGAAAATGGACACATCTCTCGATGAACAACTCATGTGTGACGGGATCTAGAAGGCGATATCTCTTAATACCATCCAGATATCCTACAAAGATGCAAGGCTTGGACTGACATTCCATAGCTTTGCGTTTCTTCTTCGAAATGCGGACCATGGCTGGGGATCCGAAAACTCTAAGGTGCTCAACATCAGGTTTCCTTTTATGCCAAGCTTCAAAGGGTGTTATCCCTTTCAAAGCTTTGTGAGGAACCCTGTTCTGAATGTAGCAAGCATAATTGATGGCTTCGGCCCAGTACTGTGGTGCTAGGGATTTGGAGTGAATCATACAGCTACCCATCTCTTTTAAGAACCTATTCTTGCGTTCTGTAACCCTATTTTGTGAAGGACTGTAGGTGACTGTGCGCTGTAAATCAATCCCCTCTGTGGTGCAAAACTGCTCAAACCTGATGCTAACATACTCTCCTCCATTATCAGTTCGAAGAACCTTGATGGATTTCTCACTCTGTTTCTCAACAAGAGCCTTGAAGTCTAGAAAATGTTCAAACACTTCAGACTTTTGTTTGAGAAAATATATCCAAGTGTACCTAGAGAAATCATCAATGAAAGTGAGGATGTACTTGGCCCGTGTGAAAGATGGTTTGGGAAAGGGTCCCGATACATCACTGTGGACTAACTCCAAAGGTTGTGAAGCCCTCCAAGCTTTGCCTTTGTCAAATTTTGCTTCGGGATGCTTCCCAAGGGAGCACCCCTCACAAAGTCCTTTTGAGAATTGGACACGAGGCAAGCCAATGACCATGTCATTTTTGAAAAGTTGCTCAAGGTAGCAGTAGTTAAGGTGGCCAAACCGCTCATGCCATAATTTGCTAACTCCATCTGAATGAGTCAGCAATGCTGTAGGAGAAGAATCTGATGCAAAATGTGAAAAGGTGTATAACCTTGCTTGGTGATCTACCCTTCCCACTGCCACTGTAGTATCACTATGCAACTCCCTGATAGATACAGAATCTGGTGAAAACTCAACTCTCATGCCCTGACCAATGTGAGTGATTTGGTACACTGATAGGAGATTGGTTGAAAGAGAAGGAACACTTAGAACATTGTTGAATGTTCCTCCTTCCATTTCAACTGACCCTCTCCCTGCAACGGAAACTGATGTGTCATCACCCAAACTAATTGAAGTCATGCTACAAGGCTATAAAGATGAAAACTCAACTAGTGAAGAGCCCATGTGGTGAGAAGCACCTGAGTCAATGACCCATGAAGATGTGGAAGCTGCTGTAGCTACAAGGGCCTTGCCCTTTTCTTTCTCCTTACCCTTGCCTTTTGCCTTAGTAGAATCTTGGGTTGATGAATTCTGCTTGATGGACTCAGGAACACCTATGTTGTTCTTCTCTAGAAGATGAGTTAGGTGGTCTATTTGTTTCTTCATGTACTTGTGTTCATCATGCCCATTCTTTTTACAATAGCCACACTTAACCTTCTCCTTCTTAGGTTTAGCATTGGAAGATGAAGACTCAGTGTTGTTTTTGGCAGGGTTGGTGTTTTCTTTCTTTTTCTCTTGATCCTTGTTCTTTTTCTTCTTCTCCTTTGTTGAAGTCTTGTCCTTACCATTTTCAGCTATCAAAGCTTGGGGTTGAGTAGACTTCATTGTGCCCATCTGAATTAGCTTATCTTGCTCCCTAGTCAAGTCGGCAATGAATGAATCCAAAGAAGACATTTTCCATGTAGTGCCAAGGGCACTTTTAGTGGCATGAAAAGTGGAGACAAAGACTGAATAACTTGGACCTAACTTTGCGAGAATAGAAAGTATGAGTTGATCATCTTTCTTCTCTATCCCGCATTCTTTCAATTGCAATCTAAGGGCCTTAAACTTAGTAAAGAAGTCCTGTAGGGTGTCAAAGTTACTAGGACTTAGACTTATGAGTTCGTTTTCGAGCTCATGACCTCTCATCTCATCAAGCTTCCCAAACAACTTTTCTAAGGTGTCCCATATGTCATTAGGAGTTTGGGAGGATTCTAAGTGGAAGAGAAGTTCTGGAGACACGGACAAACTCAGTAACCCAAAGGCTTCATCACTACGGTTGTACCACTTAACCTTTTCAGCATCTGTATTAGGTTCTACTTCTATACCCATTGTGATCCTATACAACCCTTTGCTTCTAAGAATGATAGACATTTTTACTTTCCATTCATGATAGTTGAAGGGTGTTAGGGGTTTGAGTTGAAAAGAATCCATTTTTAGCTGAAATTAGGTGAAGTTGTGTTGATTGCAAGTTGTGATTGTATGCAGAAAGGAGAATGAAAGTGAAGTTGCAAGTTGTGGAAAGCAATCACACCCCCCCGAAATATTGAGCCCCCCCAAGTATGCAAGTGCACGCTCAAAAGACGTCGGACTCAGCCGAAAATGCGTCTTAGAGCAATCAGTGCAAGACAAAAGCAAACAGGACGTCGGACACAGCCGAAAATGCGTCCTAGGAGACCCAAATTTTGGCACTTTATAAACTAGTGCGTTTTTGAAAAAGAACAAGTCTACGCTGTGGAGAATTGAATTACAAGAACTTTTGCAAAAAACGGCACCCAAAACCGAGTTACCGTTTGCAAGATTTTAAAGTTACAATTTTCCCGTAAACTAGTGTTTTTACAAAAAAAAACACTAAAACGTTAAAAAAATGCTTTTATGAGGAGAGAAAATGGCCTTCCAACCACTCGTTGGATTCGGCACGGAATGAAGAATCCAAATGAGGTTTTTGTGAGGGGGAATTGACCTCCTACCAACCCGGGTCTCACCCTTCGTCTTTGACAAGCGAAAATACAAGATTTAATTTGAAAATCCCCAAATTACAAAATTGTCTAAAAAGTTTATTATTCAGTCAAATTGACTGATTTTTGTTTTATGAAGTCAATTTTAACTGAAAATATTAAATCAAAGACAATTTTGAAGGATGCCACGTGTCTAAGGGTGCCAAATAGGATGCCAAGTAAGGCAGGGGCGTCCAAAAGTGCACAGTGCAGATTTTGACAGCAGAAAAGACAAAAAAAGTGATTTTCAGACCCGCTGGACGCGCCGTACGGCCTGCTGGTGGCAAGAACTGCTGTTGGAGAGTGAAAACAGGAAGCTAGGTGCAGCAAACAAGAATAACCCAGAGGCAGAGCGCATAAACTAGGCGCAGCAAACAGAAATGGACCAAAAGCAAGGCGCAGAAGTGTCACCAAACAAAAACCAGACCTGATTTGCTGACTTGCTAGATGTTAGATGCCGTACGACTTATGGCTTGGCTGTAGATTGCTGTTGGAGGGCTCTGGAAAGACAGAAACGTGGCAGCAGAAGTGGCGTTGGAGCTGATGTTGTTGAAAGACATAAGCTTGGCGCCTGGACTAGAAGTGTGCTGCTGACCAAAAAGCTTAGAGCTGCTCCTCCCTTTGCTCCACACAACAAAAGACACCCAAATGCAAGGATCTCCAAGAAAACATATCGGAATTGATATATATTTTTTATTTTTGATCAAATAAAAAATGAACTCCACTCTTCTTAATTTCAAAATAAGCTAAAATGCATAAACATACACAAGATTATCGGTTTAGCTCTGATACCATATCGGAGTTGTTGTTGCCAGAATCCGGATAACGCGAGTGCAATGAAGACGTGATCACACAAGATGAACAAGTGCACACCACGAAGATGCTAAAGCAATTTGACAATGACAAGAAGATAAATTGCACAAAACAAAATGGAGAAACCAAATCTGAATTAGTAACATGAAATGGCCAAAATGAAGAATACATATAGGAGAGCTAGAAAGTAACTCCTCCACAAATGGTGGTCAAAGCACCCCAAGAATAGACTCCTCAAAAGGTGGTGACAAGGTGCTAAGAATAGAGAAATAACTCCCATACCCGAAATAGGAGTATCTTATGCCATTCTTATGACACCTTATGACACAAATATGACACACAATCTCCACATAAGCTAGCCTATCCCACGAATGTAGGAAAACTCCATGTATGCACAAATATATGATATTCCCTAATTAATAAATAGGGAAAAATAAAAACCTACACTAATAGTAATACATCTCATTATGAGATCAAAATATCATTGTGTTATGATGTTGTATTTCCTTTTGGTTGAAATTAAATATAATGTTTGAGTTATTTTTGGTTGCATTTTATGCAAATTATGTTGTGTAATTTTGAGGGATGTGTGGTTAATGAATTTATCAATTTATATCCCTAAGTACAACTCCATCACATAGCCTACAAATATGTGAAATTATAATTTTTACTATACATTCTCTTGGCCTTTGAAAATTTTCATTATATATTTATCATGGCCATTGATGTAGATGTCCTTGTTAATATTGTCACTTATGTATGAAAATAGGAACAAACACTCACCTCTATCACATACTCATACCTGACTCTATCCTTTGTTATTTGATTGTGTCACTTTTATCTCTTCTTTAGTTATAAACATTTCCAATTTCTTATTGGTACATTCACTCTTCTACCTCTTAAGAAGGATCTTCACTCTCTAGATGAATTCATCCTATCTATTCTTAGTATCTTTAACCATTTTCACATTCTCCATCACCATATCAAACCATCTCATTGCCTCAATACTCTAGCAATCCTTTCTTTCTCTTTGTTAGTTATCCTTAGTTTATAGGTATCTAAACCTCATTAAAAGATGTTGAGTTTCCTTAAATCTATGAAGGATTTTGAATTCATTACCCTACTCATTTAGATGATTTTTAATCCTTTATTACACTCAAATAACCTTAAAATTCAATGCTTCTATTGCCCACTATCACCTTCCTTAGTCAAGGCTTCCTAGTAGCCTTTTTTCTACCTTTTCTTATTGTATGGACTAGTACAATCAATTATTCAAAAAATAATTATTATTCCAATTACCCTCTATCTTTTACTAACCTTCCATGAAGTTTCATTATCCAACCCTTTGAATAATTCACTTTTAAGTCTCTTTTTAGGCCTTTTAGGTCAATATCTAGTCTTCTCACACACAGTTACTCTTATTCCATACTCCAAGGTGAATTCAAACTTAAAACCTCTAAAATATATTTCTATACCTTAAATAATACCTATCCACCAATTTTCAATTTTGTTTGTATTGTGGCATATCTTGTTATGCATTTTTTAGTTTTGAAACCCTAGGCTAGGGTTTGGTTTACTTGAGTAAACCTGAGAAGGGTTATTTTGAATCTTAAAGCATCCTAACCATATTTCAACCCACACTAATGGAGGATTAGGGTATGCATTAACCCCACACACCTTATTGATACTTTAATGACCTTTATTATTACCTTTATCCATCTTTTCTCTCAACATTTTGCTTTTGACTATATGCACACATAGTCTATGTTTATCTGAAGAGGGGTCAGTTTTCTTCCTTCAAATATTTGGCATGTTCCATGATACTATAACCATTGATCAACATATACCTAACCACCACTAGCCTTCTTCAACCATTGGATTCCCCTTAGGACTCCTTTATTTACCAAATAACTTGATTCTTTGGCCTTACTATGTGTTTAATTATCACAATCCCCAGGTTTACATTAATTCTTATAGACTGTAGTATTGAAATGACTTAATAAAATAGAAAAATAACTTTAAAATCATGGAACAAGTACCTTATCAACTCTCAAATCTATCCAATCAATTGTTCATATGGTCTTTATATTTTACTCAACATATCCCCACTTTTTTTTTTCTTGAGTAAGGACCCATTAGAGTTTGAAAGGTCTGGTTCTATCTTGGTAAACCTTTTAATTATTAAGTTTCACCTATGTATATATCTATATTCCAAAATTAAAAGGTATTGTACATTACATAAATGCACCTTATCATAATTATTTTTCTTTTATTAGCTAGGTTTTAATTATGTGATTTATTTGGAATAATCTATTGACACAATTTTGGGAAGTTTTGCATGTATATGTCTTCAAAATTTTTGTTAGAAATATTTTCAAAAATTGTGCAACATTTGGTCTTCAAAAAAATTATTCAAGATTTGATCTTCAGGAAAATTATGCAAAATTTGGTCTTTGGAAAAATTGTTTAACATTTGGTCTTCAGGAAAATTGTGCAAGATTTGGTCTTCGGGAAAATTATGCAACATTTGGTCTTCAAAAAAATTGGCAACCTTTTATCTTTGAAAAAATTGTGAAAAATTTGTTCTTCATCAAAATTATTTATAACTTGTGTCAAAATTTTGGTCTTCAATAATTTTGTTCAAAAGTTTCATTAAAAAATTTTGTTTAGAAGTTTTGCTCAAAAGTTTTGTCAAACACTTTAGTCCAGTTTAGTTTCTACGGTCACTTTAGTTCTTCCTAGCATGACAAATTCAGCCATGCAACAACCAACTGTGGGTAGATCATTAGTTTTATAAGGTTAATTTTGCATGTAATATTGATGGATGTAACTAAAAGTCTATTTTTATGTCAAAAATACATGTGGTAATTAAACCAAAGAATTTTTTATAAGCATGCACACATTATATTGCATTATAAGAGTGAGTTAATCTTTGAACATATTGTGATAACCAGCTGTGGCTATACACATAGTGTTTTTGTATAAAATTAGAACTCAATTTATGATTATTTTAAAATGTAATAAAGAGTTTTGCATGAAATTGGAGGATGAGGTGACCCCTTCCCTAAGTTTATTTAAACGCATGTAACCTGCAATTTCAAGGGGTGAATTTTTTTTCAATATATAGGAGCAACATCAATTTTGATTTTTAATGAATGTGTTTGTGTATTATCTCTCCAATTTCTATGTAATTAGGCTTATCTTTTTTGGTTGTATGACTCAATAATTCTTAGTGTACAATAACTATAATTAATTATTTCTTATCTTAATTGATATGTTAGTCTTAGATATGCAAAATATATTGAAGGATTAGTAAATTACATTGATTGTTGGCAATTAAGTTAATTGATTCATGTTCTTAGGTGTGTATAAGGGATTTATTTTGATATAGTACTCTATTTGTGTGCAAAATATGCCTTAGATACCTCATTAGCCTAAGCCATAATATCCTAATTAAGGGTGTAAAAATACTACTCTAAAAGGGGCAAACTTTGATTGAGGTTTTTGAGTTTCCTATATCAATATTCCCTTAGAATTCTAAACTATATTTGAATGTGTATGTGTAATAGCTGCTTGTAACAGGCATAGGTTTTGAAATCACTTGTCCATTTAGAAATTAACAAAAGAGGTGATTCCTAAAACCATAAAATCTTCTTTTTTGCCTTACCCTTCCCTCCTTTTTGAGTTTGTTTTGAGACCTACCCAATTTAGATTAGCAACCAACCATCCATCCAACTCACATAGGAATTCACTACCCTTTAAAGACCATACCTCTATCCAAAACCCTTGTCAACAACTTATATGCCCTATTAACTATTCCATCAATAACTTGTTTAAAATGCATACCTACAACTCATACCCTGGAGTGGATTTTACCTTCATTGAGATCCTAAACTGTTAGAGGTTACCTCATTATCTATTGTGTACGTAAAAATTGCATCAATGGTTCACTGGCACTAGAAGGAGGGCTTGAACCTCTGATTGTATTCACATGAGAGATTCCCCCTTGTGAAAACCCAAAACCCAAAAAACCGAAAAGATTAGAAAACTTAGAAAACTAAAAAATTGAGAATGGATGGGCTTGGTAAATCACCTATAAATATCCTAGGTATTCAACATGATCTCCCTGATAACCCATTTGTATACCTTTCTAGGTTCTTGTTGATGGCATAAAATTGTGCTAGATCTTTAACCAATCAACAATGGGAAGTTTCAAGCTATGGGACAATGCGGCTTGAAACAACCTCCAGGTTTTAAAGAAGCTAGTCTCTTCTATTTTATAGGTGTTGGGGAAAAGGGATAGGAGACTAAATAGAAACACAAAATGCACGAATTAAAACCTAATTATGGAAATGCGCCTGAGTGTAATCCTAATCCTAACTTGAGCACAGAGTGACTATTATAGGATTCAATTACATTTAAGAGAAGACAAGTGCATGATCGATGTAAAAGGTCAAAATAACATAAACAAAAGCTCACAACAGGGAAGTCTTTTATTGAGATATAGGAATTGTCAACAAAGGCATAGTGTTCAATCTTCTTAATAAAATCCTTCAATCACATAAGAGGTGTAGAAGTCACGCATAGTTATGTAGAACTTTAGACTCCAAAAAATGAGACAAAAGCAAATAACATTTCCAATCACAACACTTGAAAATCTACAACATAGACTACTTTGCAAATGACACAGATAACATCAACAAGGACATAGTGTTCAATCTTCTTATTGAATCTTATAGTCATAAAAAAGATGCAAAAACACACATAGTCATATAAACCTTTCAACTCAGGAAAATGGAACAAAAGCAAATGATATTATTGGTCAAAACTCTGAAAAGTCTAAAACTATAGAATTCCCCCCACTTTTCTTTTAAAATTCTTCCTCCTTTATAGCCTCAGATCACTCCTTTCATCATCCCCTTTCCCGCGCAATATTCTTCATCCTTCGCTCATAGGGGACAAATAGACGGTGCCTTCAATGCTGTGGGGGGCTCCAAAAATTTACCAGGTGAACTATTCCATCTACTCAAATTAACTCCAGCTGATTTTCCCTACATTTCGCTTTACGACAATAGATACATGGAACATCTTGTTATGTTTGAAATGGGAGAGGACACTTAGTCAATTTTTTAAAAATTCTCTTGGAATTAGAAAATGACACTTGGTGCTTTCTGTCAGATTCATTGAAGACACGTGGATCTCTCCTTTTCTTTGGATGTGCTATAGTTTTATTCAGGACTCATATCAGGCTCTTACGAATGGCGACACTTGGCAACTTTCATGGACTTTCAAGTAACATCTGAGGCCAACCATGACCTTTATTTAGTAATGAAACTCAAAGATGGTCTTTCAAAAATTAGCACATGGCAGCCTCCACTGCTTCTGGGAAGATACGTGACATCTTCTGCTTCTTCATCTAGGTGTGCGTGGCACCTTCCACTTTTACTGGGGATGGAGTAGAGACGGACTCAGAGAGTGACACTTCACAGCCTCCAATGCACTTTAGCATTTAAGAAAAATGAAATGATGCCTTTATGCATTGAAGGAGAGCATTGGATCCAGGTGTTGAAATAAAGTTTCTCGAAAGTCAACACGTGGTGACTTCCACTGCTTCTTCAAAAGGGGAGTTTAGGGTCCTCATAACTGCCACCTGGTGCTTTTAGCTCTCTATACTACTTGGTCTGTTGAAAGTCTTTGCCAAAGGGTAGAATGAAACACAGGTGCCTTTATGAGATTTGGATGCTAACATGTGCATTCTGCTTAACTGCTACTAGATATGTAGCATGTTCCACAATTCTTTGGAAAGTTACAAAAGGGCCTCATAAGATGCCAGCTGGTCAGCTTCACACTTTGGAAGGTGACACACAGTGGCTTCTACAGGAACTCAACACTTAATGTAAAATTGAAACAAAGAATTAGAAGAGAAAGAAAGACTTGTGCTCAAATGACACCACTTGATAGCCTCCGCTACATCTCGACACTTGATGGAGAATGAACTCGTGCCCTGATCCAATTCTGCCACTATGACCAAGGTATTGCTGGAACCAAAATTGCAGCGCTTGACCCAAAATTTGAATGCAACGTAGAGTAAATTTTTTGCTCTACAGTTCTATAATAATCATGTAAGAATTGCCAAAGAGCATCTTATAACTTACACATATGTTATGCATGTTATAGATATCAAATTTGAGGATGTAATATACAAGTTGTTCCCTTTTGTGCTGGGAGAAGAAATTCATGATTGGTTTTTAGAGTTGGCTTCTAGTTATATCACTAGTTGGAGTGATTTTGAGGAATTTTTTTTGATTTGATTTGGTCCAAATATTGATGCTCATGCTTTAAAAAATAATTTAATAGCTTCCATGAGGTTCTCTATAATAGGTATGGTTGATATGAATTGTACAGAAGCTATACAAAGAGAAAGCTAGTTATTGTGCCCAAATAGGAGCATAGTGGAAGGGTTTCCTTTTAATATAGGCATGATGCATAATCAAAATAATCTAGATCCCATCATTGATGCAATAAGTAATCATAAGTATGGACATGATAAACTTAAATCTTTAGACCCCTAAATTTGTGATGTGGTTAAAGAGGAAGAAGAGATCCCAGATGGAGAGGATGATTGGATCATAAAAGAGGTATAAGAGCATATTAAAGCCATCAAAGAATAAATTGTAATGTTATAGGAGAAATTTCGATACCAATAATAAGAAAAGAAATCCATCAAGCTAGGAGAATTATATCATTTTTGTTCCATCCCTATATTTGATGAGATAATTGAAGAAGGAAATGATGATAGTGAGGATAATGTCAATTTAGAAGAATATTGTTAACCTTTACAACAACTCTATGAGATAGAATATACATAGGTAGAGGATCAATTTCTTTGCCTTGCAATGGAAGATATCACCTCTGAAGATGAAGATGATAATTATTTTGAATACTAATTTGCATTTGAATGTCTATCAAAAGACTCATTTGATGATTATATTCTTGACTTGTTCTCCTCTGATCATGCAAGCTTCAATGTTGAGATTTTAGATTATGTTATGCTTGAGGCATGTATGTATTTTTATCATAAGGTGAATGAAAAAGGTATGTTGTCTGCCCCTAAAAATTTTGATTCTATTTTTGATCTCCCTTTCAATGGAATTAATTCATAAGGATGCCCATGCCTTGATTTAATGGATGTGTAATTTAGTTTAGTGCCTAACTCTAATGTGCAATGCACTATGGTTGATTATGTGATTAACCAAGAAACCTAGTATGTGTGGATGCCAACATCATTTGGAAATGAAGTAAATACCTCTCATTGCACATATGATACCCATGAAGTTGCATATCTTCCAAAGCATAACTATTCAAAAAAATTATATTACTTAGATGGTAATAATCAAAGTTTCTATTCAAAAGAACGACAACAAAAGGATCAAAAACATGTAGTGGATGGGATGATCCCTCTGGAATTAATAATTTATGAATTTTTTACACCTAAAATAAAAAATAGTGAGCCCCAAGTAAACAAAAATTTTATTCATAATTTATAAAATTAAGAGTTGAGTCATTCAAATATTAAAGGTCATGCTCAAAATGAGAGTTTAGATGAAGTTTTGGAATAAATTATGGTTCATGATTATACTTATGATTGTGATTCTATATTTGTGGATCCTAACCATAATGAGTTCATAGAGGATGATGACTTTCAAGACTGTAGGTCAGATTAAATATCTATCTCAGAAGACCCTTTCAAGGATTGTTTGTATGTATTAGGTTCTCCTAATAATGTTAGTATAAATGATGAAGTTCCAAAACTTGTCAATTCCTAAGATATTGAACCATTTTAAAGCTCACATGAATATAAGGCAGATTGGGTGTGCTTGGGGACTTCATCTCAGATAAACACAACTAATATAACTTAGGCTATGTATTTTAAACTTTAGAACCCTTGTAATTCTGGTGATTATTGGTTTGATTTTGCCTCTCAGCCAGGTAATATTTTTTGTGATTATGTCTTTGATATTTTCTCCTGAATACATGAGTAATAATTATGAGTTTTAAAAATGTATGCATCATAGGGATGAGTTATTTGCTTATCATGTTTGGGATGTCCCAATGTGTAACCCTAATTTTTTATTTTATAATATGAGGGAAAGGCTCAAAATTCTACTTAAATAATACAAGGATGTCCATGCCTATCTCAAAAATTTAATGGGGAAAACCTTGTTATTACCAAAGAGTGAGAAGCATACCAAACAAAGTTTCCAAATCCATCCCACATCTTGTTTGAGTTTTTTTAAATTAGGAGTAGGTTCGTTTTCTTGTTTTCTATCATTTTATTTCATTAGAATAGTTTCATGCTTTTTAGATTAATCTTTCCTTCTTTTAATATTTTTCTTTTCTAGATTAGTTTCCCGCTTTCGTAGATTAATTATTTTTTTATAATTTTTCTAACAATCTAAATTGTGTTTTCTCTAATCGTAACCAAGTTGAAATCCAAACCAACCAAGCTTATGACTTAGAGAAAGGGGAAAATTAAATATTTGGCAATTTGGGACTAGTTTACATATTGGGAATATTTTTGTGTTTTGAGTCTTCAAGATAAAGGCATGTAATCATGAATCATTCTAGATATTGTCACAATTGAATACTTTCACCAGGTATGTGGAAATGGCTATCAAAGTAGTTCATACAAATTTAGAAAGTTTTCTTCTTTTATTGGGTCAAATGCACTTATCATATTAAATACCTATTGGAAATGATGATTCTAAGTATAGATGTGGCTATCATGGACATTTTGGTAATGATTTATTTTATAATTATAGCAACTCACTAGGGTTCCAACTATTCTCTTTTCATTCAAGAACAAAATAAGAAAATAACAAATGAGTTCAAAAGAGAAATAATATCTAAATAAAATCAAAAGGCTCACATGATGAAATAAGGTCAATGTACCATGCATCATGATTAAAATAAAATAATGGAAAGAGAAAAAAGGAGCCTAAGGTATCTCTATTGGGGCTTTGGATGCCAGGTTGGTAGTAGAGAAATGCCTGAGCTTTGCTTGATTTAGTGAGCTTTAATAGATACTATAATGAAACCTATAGCTTCATCAAGCCTTTGGAAAAATCATTACAACAAGAGTTAAATGAATTATATGCTTGACACACATAGATCCAAAAACTTGGAATGCAAGTATGTTGTGTGAATCAACTTAGGAGTCTTTTTCATGTTTCTAATTTTAGTATTATTTTATGACACAATTCATGTTTGATTTGAGATTACTAATCAAAGTTATAGGTTCTTGAATACTTAGGAGTATTCCCCCTATGAGTCACCATTTGTTATACTCAACACACCCCCACTCTTTTTTTTTCCTGGGTAGGGACCCATTAGAGTTTGAGAGGTTTGGTTCTATCTTGGTAAACCTTTTCCTTATTAAGTTTCACTTGTGTATCTAGCTATATTCCAAGCTTAAAAGTTCTTCTATATTACATAGATGTACCTTATCACAATTGTTTTTCTCTTATTGGCCAAGTTTTCATTATGTGATTTATTTGGACTAATCTATTGACATAATTTTGGGAAGTTTTGCATGTATATAGGTCATTGGAAATTTTATCTAAAATATTTTTGAAAATTGTGTAATATTTGGTCTTCAATAAAATTATTAAAGATTTGGTCTTCGAGAAAATTATGCAAAATTTGGTCTTCAAAAAAATTATGAAACATTTGGTCTTTGGGAAAATTATGAAATATTTGGTCTTCAATAAAATTGTGAAACATTTAGTCTTTGAAAAAATTGTGCAACATTTGGTCTTCAAGAAAATTATGTAAAATTTGGTCTTCAGCAAAATTATTTAGAACTTATGTCCAAATTTTGGTCTTTAGGAATTTTGTATGAAAGTTTCATTTAGAAATTTCATTCAGAAGTTTTGTTCAAAAGTTTTGTCAAAAACTTCAGTCCAGTTCAGTTTCTATGGTCACTTTAGTTCTTCCTACCATAATAATTTCAGGCATGCAACAACCAACTGTGGGTAGAACATTGTTTTCTAAGGTTAATTTTGCATGTAAAATTGATGGATGTAACTAAAAGTATATTTTTATGTCACAAATGCATGTGGTAGTTAAATCAAAGTTTTTTTAAAAGAATGCACACATTACATTGTATTATAAGATCAAGTCAGTCTTTGAACATGATGTGATAACTAGATATGGCTATACATGGAGTTTTTTGCATAAAATTAGAACTCAATTTTTGATTATTTTAAAATGCAATATTGAGTTTTTCATGAAATTAGAGGATGAGGCAACCCCTTCCCCAAGTCTATTTAAACACATGTAACCCATAGTTTTAAGGGGTCAATTTGTTTTCAATATATAGGAGCATCATTAATTTTGATTGTCAACGAATGTGTTTATGTAATCTCTCTCCAATTTTTATGTAACTAGGCTTATCTTTTTTGGTTGTATGATTTAATAATTGTAATGAATTATTTCTTGCCTTGATTGATATGCTAGTCTTAGATGTGTAAAAGCTATTGAAGGACTAGGAAATTACATTGATTATTGGCAATTAAGTTGATTGATTCATATTCTTAGGTGTGAATAAGTGTTTTCTTTTGATATAATTTTTTTTTTGGGTGTAAAATTTGCCTTAGATACCTCATTAGCCTAAGTTATAATCCCCTAATTAAGTGTGTGCAATAATTTATCTAAAAGGGGTAACCTTTGACTGAGGATTGTAAGTTTCCTATATTAATATTCCCTTAGACTTCTAATCCATGTTTGCCTCTGTGTGTGCAATAAATTCTTACAACAGATATAGGTTTTGAAAGCACTTGTCTATTTATAAACCAGCTACATAGGTGATTCTTAAAACCATATAATATTATTTTCTTCCTTACCTTTCCCTCCTTTTTGAGTTTGTTTTGAGATCTACCCACTTTAGAATAGAAACCATTCATCCATCCAACTCATGTAGGAATTAACTAACCTTTAGAGACCATACCTCCATCCAAAACCCTTGTCAATATACTACATTCCCTACTAGCTATTCCATCAATAAGTTATTCATACTACATACTTACAACTTATGCCCTGAAGTGGAGTTTACCTCAAATAAGATCCTAAAATGTTAGAGGTTACCTCATTGTCTATGGTGTGCATAAAAACTACATCAAAACTTTCCATTCACAAAGCAAACATAGTCATCCTTCTTAACATAGGATTATAGAGTACACAGGCAGAAGGTTATGAAACAAGCACTTTATCTTGATATCAACAAACATTTTTCTAATAATACATTGGTAAGCATTTACCAATGGAAACAAACAAAACATTCAAAGTTATATATCCTTTCTTCTTCATACATACACAATTTTACCATTCTTAAATTGTACTCAGCTCTCTTCTTTGGCTCAAAAATTGATAGAGTATATCTCTTTATATTTCAAAATGGAGGTGCTCCATAATATTTCTTGGGATTAGCACCTCTACAAATCCAATTTTTTTTTAAAAACTAACTCAAGACATTAATATATATAAGTTTATATGATCCATAACTAACTCAATGGTTCTTGTACTCTCTCTCTCTCTCTCTCTCTCTCTATATATATATATATATATATATATATATATATATATATATATATATATCTCAACAACATTAATAAGTCTAAACTAACTATATCCAACACACCTATATGAAAAGAATAAATATGTAACTTAGCATTGTTATTATAGTGACATTAACCCATTTTGAGAACCCTCACAAAAGGAATACAACATTGGAGATCCTTCAACATGACCAAAACTTGACAAGAGAGTTCAAAAATTTAAAATTATAAAAATGGTAGGAAAATGCCATATGAACTACAATTCACATTCTAAAGACCTCTATGACTCCTAACCATGAATAATACATTCTAAATAACCTATAACAACTAAGACAACTCAAATTAGAGAGAAAATGAAGATGCCCCTACATCAGCCATGTAGAAAAAATATTGTTTAACGTGTCCTTTCTTAAGTTCCAAGTCTTCATTTTTATTTGATTTTATCGTATCCACTTGGATCAAAACACATGACCACTCCTCATTGATTCATAACCATAAAGTCATGGATAACCTTAAATATTATTAATGTATTTTAGATGATGTATGAAAACTCTTTTGGTCTTTATAATTCAATTTGGGATTTCATGTGTATGATTTTTTCCTTCCCAATGGAAAGCAGAACAGGTCCCAAGGTCATGCAGTATTAGAGTTTCCTTTTATTTGTAAGGTGACCATAATGATCTATATAGATGTGATGAAATTTTTAATAATGTTTTATATTTGTTGGAATCCATTTTACACAATAAACATTGTGTTTATATAAAATAAACTATTATTAATTTGTGCAATCATTATATCTTAATAAACATGTGATATCCAATATAAAACATGTAGCAATCGTCAAGTGGTTGTTGATGTATAGTGTGAAACATTATTAATTTAATGTTATTATTGTTACTTACAATATAACATTAATAGATTGGTCAATAGGTATATGTGTAACCTTATGGATAATATGGTAAGATATCATATTGTTGCATATATGTTTGATTTTATTATTAGGATATTTGAGGTTTTTTTGAAGAGATTTTGTAGGGATCTAGAATCCCTTATTATAGGAATTAGAAATCCTATATATTTTTAATGTGTTCAAATGAAATGAATATACTGAAATATTATTATTGTGTTAAAATATTTATGTGTATTCACCATGATTGATATGTGAAATAGTTTCTACTGTGTTTGACTCTGATAAATCATACTATCTAGTATCAGAGCAGGGAACCATGAGAGTCCTATACAAGAAATTAATTTTTTTTAATATCATCTTATAATTTTTTTAATGGACTATTTCATTCTTCTCAACATTTTTATTCTCTGCCATATAAATATGCATGCAGATCTGAATCCATTCCTTTTGTATCACATTTTGCATCGACCCCTGCATGGTTTCCATCCAGTTAGGCATATATATTTTAGTTGAAATTAAAGCATGACTTGTAGAGGTGAAACACTTTGTCTAAGATAAAAGGTAGTTTGTAAAAAAGAGAAACATCATCTGCATTGGCACCACCTATTATTAATGAATGTGAACTACCATACTTGCCCATGAGAAATTGATTGGAAAGCATTTAATGACTTGGTCAATTCATGATTTTGGGTTTTGAAGCTATATTTAAAGCAAGCCTATTGACTATCATTTCCTAGCACAACCTTCTATCAAAACCATATAATCTACTAATCTGCATGTTATAAATTAGTAATTGATACATAGATAGTGAAAACAATGCAATATAATGGTGTGGCTCATTAAACATAGATCTATTTCTTTATGGCATGGTGTGGCCTATGACAGTGAAATCAAAGATTCACTATTGATCACACCAAGCTCCCTCTCTAATGTGAGCTCTAATAAGGTGACTAGGCATAAATCAAGAAGATATACTTAAGTTGAGCACTTCACATTGCATTTATTTATCATGAAAACTATTCAATCATTAAAATCTATATTTTAGCTCATCATTTTACACATTCTACATGATCTAACCATGTAACTAGTAGCTTATCTAGTTATTTCAGCCAAGATCAACATTGGATTATCAATGATATGCATTGACAATAACCATGGCCTTCCAAATTTCCTCAACCCTGAGCTCGACCACTGCATGCAATGTTTAGATTTTTGTGCCGAGTATCATTCCATTCTGTGAGTTTATTTTTTTATATAATCTAATTTATCTCCATTTAGTCGTATATTGTCATTAAAAAACTTTAATTTATTTTTTAATATGTCATGTCAATAGGTAAGGATAATTGGTTTTATAAAGTAGTCATTTTGAATATAAGAAATTTAAGTAAAAAGAAGATGGTTAGTGTGGTGTTAGTTTCAAAATGAAAACAAAATGCAAGAAACACACTAACTAGCATAACATATATAGACCTATACAATAGGGAGAGATTAGTTAATAAAAATGGATAATATGGTAAGATATCATATTGTTGCATATATGTTTGATTTTATTATTAGGATATTTGAGGTTTTTTTGAAGAGATTTTGTAGGGATCTAGAATCCCTTATTATAGGAATTAGAAATCCTATATATTTTTAATGTGTTCAAATGAAATGAATATACTGAAATATTATTATTGTGTTAAAATATTTATGTGTATTCACCATGATTGATATGTGAAATAGTTTCTACTGTGTTTGACTCTGATAAATCATACTATCTAGTATCAGAGCAGGGAACCATGAGAGTCCTATACAATAAATTAATTTTTTTTAATATCATCTTATAATTTTTTTAATGGACTATTTCATTCTTCTCAACATTTTTATTCTCTGCCATATAAATATGCATGCAGATCTGAATCCATTCCTTTTGTATCACATTTTGCATCAACCCCTGCATGGTTTCCATCTAGTCAGGCATATATATTTTAGTTTAAATTAAAGCATGACTTGTAGAGGTGAAACACTTTGTCTAAGATAAAAGGTAGTTTGTAAAAAAGAGAAACATCATCTGCATTGGCACCACCTATTATTAATGAATGTGAACTACCATACTTGCCCATGAGAAATTGATTGGAAAGCATTTAATGACTTGGTCAATTCATGATTTTGGGTTTTGAAGCTATATTTAAAGCAAGCCTATTGACTATCATTTCCTAGCACAACCTTCTATCAAAACCATATAATCTACTAATCTGCATGTTATAAATTAGTAATTGATACATAGATAGTGAAAACAATGCAATATAATGGTGTGGCTCATTAAACATAGATCTATTTCTTTATGGCATGGTGTGGCCTATGACAGTGAAATCAAATATTCACTATTGATCACACCAAGCTCCCTCTCTAATGTGAGCTCTAATAAGGTGACTAGGCATAAATCAAGAAGATATACTTAAGTTGAGCACTTCACATTGCATTTATTTATCATGAAAACTATTCAATCATTAAAATCTATATTTTAGCTCATCATTTTACACATTCTACATGATCTAACCATGTAACTAGTAGCTTATCTAGTTATTTCAGCCAAGATAAACATTAGATTATCAATGATATGCATTGACAATAAACATGGCCTTCCAAATTTCCTCAACCCTGAGCTCGACCACTGCATGCAATGTTTAGATTTTTGTGCCGAGTATCATTCCATTCTGTGAGTTTATTTTTTTATATAATCTAATTTATCTCCATTTAGTCGTATATTGTCATTAAAAAACTTTAATTTATTTTTTAATATGTCATGTCAATAGGTAAGGATAATTGGTTTTATAAAGTAGTCATTTTGAATATAAGAAATTTAAGTAAAAAGAAGATGGTTAGTGTGGTGTTAGTTTCAAAATGAAAACAAAATGAAAGAAACACACTAACTAGCATAACATATATAGACCTATACACTAGGGAGAGATTAGTTAATAAACATGAATAAAACACAAAACTAAAATGAAAATGAAAATTTCTTTTACCTTTCTTGGATGCTCCAAAATGCTTGTTGTAGTGGCTTGCTTGGTTTGTCCTCATGAAGTCTTCATCAAAGGAGGCTTGGCTATCTCCTCTTCTCCTTAACACCTTTGGCTTATGGCTTGGCTTAGATTGGAATAAATTTTTCATGGTAACACTAGTTTCATGAAGCTTTGTAATCAATTTTTATTTATAACTTTTCATAATCATGTCTTAAAATTCATGTGGTGAGGCCTCCTATTTATAGATTTTTGAGAATGCCTAAAATCAACCTGAACCATCCATCTTGAGATTGAGATGTGTGGTTGAGGGTTAATTAAATTTTTATAATTAATTTTATAAGTATCTTCATCATCACATTGGAAGAAGGGGAAATTAAGAGGCATAGAGGGCATCATGGAAGGAATTAATGAGGTATGGAGGGCATGAATCCTGATATTTATGGCATATATGGCCTAGGGATGTCTTCCCAAGAAATGAAGTCACCTGATGATGTAGATATTCAATATTCATTTCTAAAAATAAGTATTCAACAAGTTTCTATGGAATTATTAATTATGCCTTGATCTGTGTTAATTAGCTCTTAAGCATGTTTAAGCACTTTGTGCACAAATTACTCAAATTGATCAGAATGCCATGTTATTGGTCCAAAATTCCACTGGATTAGAATTAGAAGTCAATGTTAGATGCATTGTAACCATTATAACATTTAGGATGTTACCAATAAAAAATAACAAAGGCATGCATCTTGTGCAAATATTTGATAGGAAAGACCAATTCAGAGCACCTAGGGGCAAAATTGGCATTTTGACTCAAAATGATCTGATCAAAGTTAGGTGGCCCGTAAATTACATTGCCCCATTTAATGATACTTTGGCCAAAATTGGCACTTGAATATGTTAGTTTCACATCATTTAGTGTGTTTTAGTGTTTTTAGGCCAAATTGTGCATTTTGGGTGAAAATTGGTCAAAAGCTTGGTTGGAGGTTATTAGTGGCAAGTTTTAGGTGTTTATAGTTTACCCCTATTTGGGAAGATGTTGCAAACCATAGGAAAATAAATGTATTCTCAAATAATGAGAGATGGTCTATATGCCAAGAAGAAGATGATGGCTGAAGAAAAAATCTCTGAATGGTTTTGGGAAGCCTATGATGATGCCCCCTCGAGGGAGTGGTCATCACATTTATTGATGGGTGGTCCCTCGAAAAGAAACAAGAATAAAGGTGGAGTTAACCGGTGGTTGAGATTAATCTAAATAAGAAAATGCTTGCAAGTATTGATGTAAAAAGGATGCTAATTTTCCCAAAGGTGGTTATAATCAAGAATAAAATTCAAAATAATGATTTTCCCATAGGCAATTATAATCATTAAGTAGACCTAGATTGGCTAAAACTGATGGTACCTTAGTTAGTGATGAATAATAAGCATTACTCAAGGATATAACCTAGAATATAGATTAAAGAGGAGTGGGTGAGAAGTGATGAAAGAGATGGATAGAAGAATAAAGTTGATCATTATAAATGATTTAATTATACCTACCAATGAGGAGATGCTCATCTTTATTATCAATAATACAACTAGAATGGCCAATGGGCTAATTTGATCAAGGGTAGGATGGAAGGATTTGCCAAGGTGATAAGGAGAAATTTCTATAGCTCCATTGATTTTAGACCTTTTTGAAGCTATTTTTTTCTATAGCATGTGACAATAGGCTTCATTATAAAACACCATGAAGACTTGGCTGAAATATGCATAAGGACTGACTCCCAATCCAATAAACAAAATAAAACAATGCACCAATCATAAAAACCATGATGACAATGTTAATGGATGAATATGGATGGACTCAAGAATAATATGCTCAATGAATCACCCAATGAACACATATAGATTGAGTCGAGGCAACAGTGTTGAAAATAAATAAATAGGCAAGTGAACCAAAAAAAAAACAAATATAAAATAAATAAATAAATAACCTAAAATAAACAAATAAATAGAAAGCCTAAAAAAAAGCAAAAGAAATCATCCTAACAATGACAATGCCCCAATAAGGTGGATTGAGGATAACTGACTAGGCTTAGACAGGACAAATATTTTTAGATTTTTGAAATATTTGAATGTTTTTGGAATTTTGAGGGTATCTTAACTCATTAGAGAATGATAAGATACCTACTCACAAAATGGTGAGAGCGTATGGAAAAGGGAACTAAGGTGACCTCAACATAAATTGACCATAACCCACATAGCCCTGAAATGACCTCAAGTCACAATAATTCCATCCACACAAAAGGTGAGGAAAAACCAACTAGGTCCCAACAAGTTCTCAAATCTAGAAAATGGCCAGTCAAATAAAAATAATGATGGCAAAGTGATGTGGCAGTGCATGATAAACAAATGTTGTCCCTAGTTTGCCTATAGGTGGTTATAACTAGGATAAAATGTCATAAGTCAATGATACAATTTGCCCATAGGAAGTTATAATTAGTAGCAAGACTGGTGAAACTCTTATTTACTTATAGGTAGTTATAATCAGGCTCACATAAACAAACTTGATATAGGATGGAAAATGAAAGATACCTTGCCAGATCAACTGTCACACTAATTTCATAGACTATCATTGTAAACATGGATTGGATTGATTATTGAAACTTGATCAAAATACCCCCATGAAAAGGTGTAGAAAGAACCAAATGAACCAAGATCAAAATAGGATTGGGTAGGATGACTAAAAATAGGCTTTGGTCTAGATAGGAATAGAATGATAGGATGTATAAAATGATAAGAGGGTTTGCCCCCAAGTGATGGGGTGAATGGTAGGATACATGACAATGGCAAATGGATTTGTAACAATGGTAATGGCATGTAAATGTGAAATGGTATGGTACATGTTTTTATCTTGGGTGTGTTTTTTATTCTATTGTTCCTATCGATGGAGAGATACACTTCCTAATCAATAAATGATACAAATAGAATACTTGATCATGTTAATTGCTATCCCATACCTAATTTGAATAGATTCTCTATCAAAAATGGCTGATATATTTGGTTTTTAAGAATGATTTTGTGATCTTCATTGGTCATTGATTTTGATTCCTTCAAACGTTGAGATAGGGTATCTTTGTAGCCTCTAGAAAGGAAAGTGTGGCCATGAATGGTAACCAAGGATAAATAATGGATGGTAGGTTCAATTGTAAAATGGAATGGAAAATGATAATGGAAAGGGTAATGGTGGGGAAATAAATGAAGATCAAGACTTTCAATCATACATAATGTTGCTGATGTCAGATTCAACATAACTTTAGTTGTGGTGGGGCCAATGACTTGTTATCTCGATAGGACCACCGATTTTTCTATTATTTGATCTTGAGAGTAGATACCTCTAATAAGGTTATAGATATGAACCTATTTTGATTTGATCTTTGATTTTATCTTCATCAAGTAGTAAAGAAATTTTGTGCTCAACTATTGGTGCCTCAAAGAGGTTTTCACCAATGAAGTTATCTTGATTGTCCCATAGCACCTCTGAGAAGGTTTCACTAATGAATATTGGATTTTAACTTTGATTTTATTTTAGTGCTTCTAAAAAAATTTCACTAGAAGATGCTAAGTTCTAACTTTGTTTGTCCCCTAGTGCCTTCAAAAAAAATTCTCTAGGAGAGTGTTCTTTTGCTACACGAATATGGTCTTAGCCTAATTGCTCTTCTTCAACTGCTATGTCATCATGGATGAAGTTTAAAAAAGTGTGATTCTATCAATCCAAATTGACACTTATGGGAGATGGAATGTAAATAATATGGCTATTTTGGTTTATGGTAATGGCTTGTGGAATGGTAATGGAAAGGGGAAAGGCCACACAATCCTCATAGAAGATACCAGGATGACTCATGTCAAAGATGAAGTACTCATCCTCAAAAACTATAGAAGGATCACAAATGTATTTGAATTGATCTATGAGGCATGCATAACCAATTTCTAACAACCATAAACATATTCTTCTTCTAAATCTAATTATAACTCAAGGGACTCTAAATCTAATGTTGAGATTGATGTTGATTCAAATTCAGATGGTAAATGTGATGCTAGTTTATAAATAGAGCTTAACTCTAACTCTAATTCTTCATTTGATAGGTACTCTATTACAATGATGTATTTTTGAATATTTGGTTTTTGAAAAGTAACATCTTATGATGGTGTAATCAGCTCCATAAAAAATGGTTTGTCATAATGGGACTCCTCTAGGATGGGAAAAAGGTCAAGAGACAACTCCTCAGAGACTAGCTTGTTAATAGGAGGCTCTTGAAAAATAGGCACATAGTCAATGTAATGATTTTCCCAAAGGTGTTTATAATCATGAAGAAGTGACTCAGTAAAGACTAGCTCATTAGTGTGAGACTCCTCAATAACTGGTATAAGATCAATAGGTGATTCATCACAGGTTGACTTATCACGAATGGTTGATTCAATAGAAATATCTTAGATTGATTGGTTCTGTTCACCTTGGTTTCCAATGAGTTGGAAAATACCAATTTTTAACATAGCTTTGTATTTGAATGATTGTATTGATTGAGGTTTGGTTGGGATTGGTACTAGATGAGGAATGGCTTGTGGTTGGATAATGGTAGGGCCTTGGGGAGCATGATTGCTCGCATGAGCTAAAGGAAAAAGTCTTGAGATGGTAATGATAGGATGGTGTGGAGCATGATTTCTCTCAAAATCTAAAGGATTAAATACTGAGATGGTAATGATAAGGAAGTGTGGAGCATGATTGCTTGTACAAGCCAAAGGACTAGGTCTTGGTATAGAAATGGTTTGGCATTGTGGAACCTGATTTCTCAAACAAACTAAAAGATGAGGTCTTGGTATGGGAATGGTGAAACATTTTAGTATTAGAATAGAAATGGTATGATGTGGTGGAGGCTAATTAATTCCACAAGCCAAAGCATCTAAGTCTTCCTCATAAACCATATCATCCCAGTTGTGACTTGGCTCATAAGCTGGTTCCTGACTATGTTCCATGTATTGATTATTGTAAAGAGGGTATGGATCCATATCCCAAATAATATTATCTATAGTTGGATCTTAAAATTCATCCTCACAAGCCTCTTCATACCAATCCAAATCTTGATATGGATTTTGTGGATTTTGACTATGTTCCCCATATGGAGTATTATAGGGAGAACAATAAAACTTCTTAAAAAATCTTCCTCTATAGGGGTTCCTAGTGGGATTTTATGAAACCATTCTATCATTATTTGGATTGTACATGATTTTAACATAATTTTAGTGAGACATATCCATGTAAATGACAAAATCTCTAAAATAAAAAGGCTTAGAGTTCTACAAACTCTGAAAAACTATCTCCAAAGGACAAATGGTTCAAACTTAGTCTAACTTGGTCAAAGGGGTGGAGTTGTATCTCCAAAATGGTTTATGATAAGAATTGGCATAAAATAGTCTAACATCAAATGTCTAATGTTAAATTTCATACACATAAAAATTCAAGTGTCTGAATAAAAACTAACATGTCAAAGGTCTAGGTCAAAGTGTTCCAAACAAGGTCTAAACTAGGAAAGGGAAAAGTTGAGTTACTAGGTCTTTTGTCCAAATGTAGAGTCAAAATCTAGGCTCAAAAAAATAGGCATATGCTAGGACTTTTGGCAAAATGACATCAAAATATAGACTTGAAACAAAGGCTGATGTGAATTGATTTAATCTAACAAGTTTAAAAATAACTTTGATATAAACCTAACACATGGAATTAAACATAAACATGATCAGTTGGCATAAAGGATAAGACAAAAGGTTCTTTGAATAAAGACTGGTGTTATACTCAAGAGAGGATGGTTAGTATGGTGTTAGTTTCAAAATGAAAACACAATGAAAGAAACATACTAACTATCATAACATCTCTAGGCCTAGACACTAGGGAGAGCTTGGTTAACAAATATGAATAAAACACACAACTAAAATGTAAAAGAAACTTTCTTTTACCTTATTTGGATGCTCCAAAATTCTTGTTGTAATGGCTTTCTTGACTTGTACTCATGAATTCTTCATCAAAGGAGGCTTGGCTATCTCCTCTTCTCCTTAGCACCTTTGGATTGTGGCTTGGCTTGGCTTAAAATCAATTTCGCATGATAACACTAGTTTCATGAAGCTTTGTAATCAATTTTTCATTATAACTTTGCATAATCATGTCTTCAAATTCATGTGGTAAGGCCTCCTATTTATAGATTTTTGAAAATGTCTAAAATCAACCTAAACCATCCATCTTAGGATTGAGATGTGTGGCTAAGGATTAATCTAATTATGAAATTAAAATTGATAAATAGGTTCATCAATATTTGGGATAGAATATCAATTAAGAGGCATGAAGGGCTTTGATGAGGCATAAGAGGCATAAATCCTGATATTTATGGCATTAATGACCTAGGTATGTCTTCCCAAGAAATGAGGTCACCTGATGATGCAAATATTCAATATTCATTTCCAAAAATAAGTATTCAACAAGTTTCCATGGAATTCTTGGTTAGGCCTTGATTTTGATTAATTATCTATTAATCATGTTAAAGCACTTTGTGCACAAATTACTCAAATTGATCAAAATGCCTTGTTATTGGTTTAAAATTTGACTGGATTGGAAATGGAAGTCAATTTTAGATGCATTAGATCCATTATCCCATTTAGGATGTTACCAATAGAAAATAACAAAGCCACGTGTCTCATGCAAGATATTTAATAGGAAATAACAATCCAGAGCACTTAGATGTAAAATTAACATTTTGACTCAGAATGATCTGATCAAAGTTAGCTGGCTCATAAGTTGCATTTCTGCACTTAATGATACTCTAGCCGAAATTGGTAATTGAATATGTTAGTTTCACATCATTTAGCATGTTTTAGTGTTTTTAGGCCAAATTGTGTATTTTAGGTGGAGATTGGTCAAAGGCCTGATTGGAGGTTATTGGTGGCCAGATTTAGGTGTCTACAGTTTGCCCCCTATTTGGGAAGGTGTTTCAATCTATAAGCACAGTAACATCTTCTCAAAGAATGAAAAAGGTCCTGTATGCCTAAAACTACAATGATGATAAACTAACTATAATATGCCCCCTCGAGGGAATGGTTGGCACAAGTAGGTTGACAAATGGTCCCTCAAAAAGAAACAAGAAGAAAGGTGGAATTAACCCATGGTTGAGATTAACCTAAATGAGAAAATGCTTGCATGTATTGATGTCAAAAAGATACCAATTTTTCCCAAAGGTAGTTATAATCAATATTAAAACTCAAAATAATGATTCAACCATAGGTGGTTATAATCATTAAGAGGACCTAGATTGGCTAAAGATGATTGTGCTCTAGTTAGGGATGATTAGCAAGCATAAATCAAGGATATAACCTGGAATATAGATTAAAGATGAGTAGGCATAAAGTGATAAAGAGATGAATATAGGAATGAGATTGATCAATATAAAATGATTTAGTTGTACCTACTAATGAGGAGAGGCTCATCTTGATTAATAATGACATAACTAGAATGGCCAATGGGTTAATTTGATCAAGGGTGGGATGGAAGGATTTGCCAAGGTGCCAAGGAGAAACTTCTATGGATCCATTGATTGTAGACCTTCTTGAAGGTGATTTTTGCTGTAGCATGTGATGGTAGGCTTCATGGTAGAACACCATGAAGACTTGGCCAAAATATATGTAAGGACTGACTTCTGATCTAATAAACACTCAAAAATAATGAACCAATGATAAAATCCATGATGATAATGTTGATGTATGAAGATGGATGGAATAAAGAATAATGTGCTCAAGGAATCTCCCAATTAACACATATAGACTAAGTTAAGGAAACAGTGCTAAAAGCAAACAAATAGGCAAGTGGATAAACAAATAAAAAAACAAACAAATGAACAACCTAAAATAAACAAACAAATAGAAAGCTTGAAAAAAAAGAAAAAAAAGCATCCTAATAATGACAATGCCCCAGTAAGGCAGATCAAGTATAACTTATTGGGCTTAGATAGGACAAATATTTTTGTATTTTGAAATATTACAAATGTTTTTTGAAGTTTGAGGTATCTTAACTCATTAGAGAATGACAAGATACCTACTCATAAAATAATGAGAGCATTTGGCTTACGTTTCTCAAAAAATGATGAGATCATATGGAAAGGGGGATTGAGGTGACCTCAACATGAATTGAGCATGACCAACATGACCTCAAGTCATAGTAATTCCATCCACACAAAAGGTAGGGAAAAGCTAACTAGATCATAATAAGTTCTCAAATCAAGCAAATGGCCAGTCAAAAGAAAATAATAATGGCAAGGTGATGTGGTAATGCATGATAAACAAGTGTTGCCCCTAGTTTGCCGATAACCAGTTATAACTAGGACACAATGGCATAGGCCAATGATACTAATTTTATCCTAGGTGGTTATAATTAGTAGCAAGACTGGTGAAATACTGATTTGCCCATAGGTAGTTATAATTAGGCTCACATAAACAAACTTGATATAAGATGGAAAATGAAAGATACCTTTCCAGATCAAATATCACACTAATTTCATAGACTATCATTATAAACACATATTGGATTGATTATTGAAACTTGATCAAAATCCTCTCACAAAAGGTGCGAGCAAAACCAAATGAACCAAGATCAAAACAAGGATTGGATAGGATGACTAAAAATAAACTTTAGTCTAGATAGGAATGGAATGATAGGATGGTATTGTCCTACTTAGGATAATGATGGTTTGATAATTGGGTTGGTAGGAGGGTTTCCCCCAAGTGTTGGGGTTATTGGTAGGATACGTGACAATGACAAAAGGATATGTAACAACAACAATGGCATGACAATGTGAAATGATATGGTACATGTTTTTGGCCTAGGTGTGGTTTTTGATTCTATTGTTCATGCTAATGGGGAGATGCATGTCCTAATAAACAAATGATATAAATAGAATACTTGATCATGCTAATTACTAGCCCACACCTCATCTAAATAGCTACTTTGTTAAGAACTTGATGCATATTTAGTTGATGATAATGCTTTTGTGATCTTCATTGGTCACTGATTCTAATTCCTTCAACTGTCGAGATAAGGTATCTTTTTAGGCTCTACAAAGGAAAGTGTGGCCATGGATGGTAAATAAAGACAAATAATGGATATTAGGTTTGATTATGAAATAGAATGGTAGATACAATGGAATGTATAATGGTGGGGAAACAAGTGAAGATTGGGACTTTCAGTCACATGTAATGTTGAAATGCCAAATTCAAAATAATTTTAGTTATGGTGGGGCCGAAGACTTGTTCTCTTGATAGGACCTCTCTAATTTTATATTGATTGATTTTGAGAGTAGCTACTGTATAATTAGGCTATAGATAGAAAGCTATTTTTATTTGATCTTTGATTTTGTCTTCATCAAGTAGTGAATAACTTTTGTGTTCATCTATTGGTGCCTTAAAGAGGTTTTCACCAATGAAGTTGTCTTGATTATCCTATATTGTCTCTGAGAAGGTTTCACTAAGGAACATTGGCTTTTAACTTTGATTTTCTTCTAGTACTTTCAAAAAAGATTCACTAAAAGATGCTTAGTTTTGACTTTGATTGTCTCCTAGTGCCTATAAAAAGATTTCACTAGGAGAGTATTCTTTTGATACATGAATGTTGTCTTGGCCTCCTTGCTCTTCTTCATCTACTATGTCACCATGGATATAGTTCAATAAAGTGTGATTCTATCAATCCCAATCAACACTAGTGGGAGATGGAATGTCAATGATATGGCTATTTTGGTTGATGGTAATGGCCTGCAAAATGATAATGGAATGGGGAGAAGCTATAAAATCCTTGTAGAAGATACTAGGATAACTTGTGTTGAAGCTAAAGTACTCATCCTAAAAAATCATAGAAGGATCACAAATGTATTCAAATTGATTTGTAAGGCATGTGTAACCAATATTATAACAATCATAAACATATTCTACATCTGAATCTGATTCTAACTCAAGGGACTCTAAATTTGAGGTTGAGACTGATGTTGATTTAGATTTTGATGCTAAATCTAGTTTTAGTCCAAGAGTAAAACCTGAATCTAACTTTGATTCTTCATCTAATGGGTACTCTGTTACAATGATGTCTTATTGAATATTTGGTTTTGGACAAGTAACGGTCTGTGATGGCATAATGGGCTCCACAAAAATTGGTTTGTCAAAGTGAGACTCCTCTAAGATGGGAAATAGGTCAAGAGATAACTCCTCAAAGACTTGATTTTTAATAAGAGGCTCTTAAAAAATAGGCACATGGTCATGGTAATTATTTGCCCAAAGGTAGTTATAATCATTAAGAAGAGACTCAATAAAGATAGGCTCATCAGAGTGAGACTCCTCAACAATTAGAATAGGATCAATAGGTGATTCATCATAGGCTAACTTATCAAAAATGGTTGGTTAAATAAAAACATCTCAAATTGGTTGGTTCTCTTGGCCTTGGTTTCTAATGAGTTGGAAAATACCATTTTTTAACATAGCTTGGTCTTCAAATGATTGGATGGGTTAAGGTTTAGATGGGATGACTTATGGTTGGATAATGGTAGGGCCTTAAGGAGCATGATTTCTCATACAAGATAAGGACAAAGTCTTGAGATGGTAATGATAGGGTAGTATGGAGCATGATTATTTTCACAAGCCAAAGGACTAGGTTATAAAATGATGAAGGGGCATTATGGATCTTGATCGCTCACATAATCCAAAAGACTAGGTCTAGGAATGGTTTGGCATTTTGGAGATTGATTGCTCACACAAACCAAAGGATGAGGTCTTGGTATGGGAATGGTGTGATATTGTGGTCCTAGAATAGAAATGCTATGATGTGGTGGAGCTTGATTACTCACATAAGCCAAAGCATCCAAGTCTTCCTCATAAACCATATCATCCCAGTTGTGAGTTAGCTCATAAGCTAGTTCTTGATTGTGTTCCATGTACTAATTATTGCAAAGAGGGTATGGATTCATATCCTAAACAACATCATCTATAGTTGGGTCTTCAAAGTCCTCCTCATAAGCCTCTTCATACCAATCTTGGTCTCAAGTTAGATCATGTGGATTTTGACTACATTCCCCATATGGTGTATTGTAGGGAGAATAATAAAACTTCTTAGAAAATATTTCTCTATAGGGGTTCTTAATGGGATTTTGTAAGACCATTCTATCATAAGTTAGATTGTACATGACTCCACTATAAGTGTAGTTAGACATATACATGTAAATGATGAGATCTCTAAAACAAAAAGGCTTAGAGTTCTACAAACTCTAAAAAATTATTCAAAAGGACAATTGGTTAAAACTTGGTCTAACTTGGTCGAAGGGGTGGACCTGTATCTCCAATATGGTCTAAAAGTGGAACTATATCTCCAAAATGGTTTGTGATAATGTTGACCATTTTGGTCTTATAAGACAAAATCAGTCTCCTTCTTCCCCTACTATTCTGAGCCAGTTCAAATTTTGATTTGCATAAGTCTTTCAACAAAAAGATGAACTAGGTCAAGGAATGCAAGGCTTTTACAGAGCTTCTTCAAAAAAATTTCAGAAGAAATTCCCAAGGAAAGAGACCGAAAATGTTCGAGGCACTTTTCCTTAAGGTTGGAAAAAATGGTTCGACGTCAGGGTTTAATGACACAATCTTTCCAAGAGATTTAAACTTTGAACCATTGCTGGTTCAATCAATTGGTTCAATCAGTTGGTTTAATTGATTAGTTTAATCGATTGGTTCAATCATTTGGTTCAATTAGTTGGTTTAATTAGAAGGTTCAATTAGTCGTTCAATTGATTGGTTCCATCAGAAGGTTCAATTGGTTGGCTCAATCGGTTGGTTCAATCAAAAGGTTCAAAGTGTTTAGTTCAAAGTGTTTGGTTTAATGAGTTGATTCAATGGGTTGGTTCAAGTAGTCATTTCAATGATACATCTAATTCACAAGGGAATTGAATGGATGTGACTCCTTATAGAACACAAAATGTTGAACCATTGAACTCCAAAAAATGGTTCAAGATTTCAGAGGGTTCAACGATAGAGCCCTAAATAAAGAAAATTTTGAAGGAAACCTGAAGGAATTAACCAAGGGGTGACTGGCCTAAACACATCAAAATTTAGCATAGCAAACTAGCCATCCAGGTTCAAATGCCTAGTGACGTCCTCGTAGATGTCAAATTTAGGGAAATAGAATGGCTATTGGCTTTAAAATAATGATGGGTGTACAAACATAGACTTTACAACAATGAAATAAATATTGATCTTTAAATGCTTAAGTGTGAACCTAAAGGAACTCAAAGGCCTTTAGGCCAAAAGGAAGAGACTATTAAGAAAGGAGCCCAAAGGGCTCTAATTGCTAGAAGGAGCAAGGGATGACAAAAGACAAAGCCAAGAAGAAAAAAAATAATGAGATATGGATAAAACAACCCGAGTGGCAAAAGGGAGGCACCGATAAGAGAGTTATTCTAGTAGTTAAAATAGTCTCTGCCAAGTGGTCATCAAAGAGGATGAATAGTGAAGACGTGCCAATTTTTTCCACACTTTACATTGATGAGTAGACAAACCACATGAATGTCTTAAAGGAGAGGTCTTGTTTGCAGACATAGAGGTGCTACCCATGCTTTCACAATAATGTTTGAATGCCAAAGTCAAAAATGGAGCCGACACAACATTCTCTTTCAAGTGGCTTCCTCTTCCCAATGCTCTCAATGCACATGGGCTACTTGTTAAAGGGTGCCAAAGTCTTTTCCAAAGGGAACCATTGCTTCTTCCCTCTATATATATAATTGTAACTTCTAATATGAGAGGGGGATCTCTCATTTTTTGTATGGCACAGCCCTTCCAAAATTTTAACCTTGAATCAATAAAAGTGTTTTACATCTATTTGGTTGGATATATCTCTGAGTGTGCCTAAGTATTAACCTTATGTCCAGTCATTGTTACATGATGCTTTCATAGGCTTGATACTAACATACCTGGTATAGACAAAGTGCCATTCCTATAGGTAGCAAAAAAGAGATGTATCTGAAGCATAGAGATAGGACAGGGTTATCAGACAGTGTGTCTTCCTACAACACCTATGGTAAGTTCATCCTCTGTGTGTCTTCATTAAGTCTTTCTATTAGGTTCCCTATAGTCTGGTCTTTCATCAGATAAAGTGTATGTATGTACTCTTATGGTTTGAAATGTGAGAAAATGAGTAGATCAAACTTTTTTAGTGTATCACCATCTTAGCTTAGGTTCTGCTTCAGTAATCCTTCTCTCTTTTCACCCCCCCTTTATATATATATATATATATATATATATATATATATATATATATATATATATATATATATATATATATATATATATATATTAGCAGTAGTAGTGAAGTGACCCAGGGATGCATCAAAGGGAGCTATCCCTTATCTAGAGATTTTCCCCTCAGTTTTGCCAAACCCATAGGCAAGAGAGGAGTCTCCATTGTGCCACATGAAAGAGAGAAGCCCATCCTTATTTCAGGGGTGCAATCCACATCATCAATAGTTTTTGGCATGCCTAGTGGGACCAATTTTTAAACACTTAAAAAATCTCTAGGATTATTTCTAGTCCTATTACAACAAAAATAATCATTTATTCTAGCATCTGGAAACTCAACTATCAAGAACATCAGTCTCTAGTCAAAGGCCAGTCTACCATCCTATGCCTAAGGTCATTACACAATCTACTGCTAAGGGTGTCCCTTTTGAATTCATTGATTTACCTTTAAACTTAGAAAGGTGACTAAGGTTTGCAAAGACTCATCCTTATTCAACAAATTATTTTCCCAGACCTGCTATAAGATACACCCACATAAGAATGCCTCGATTAAATCCGGTCATAGCTATGGCTTTACCTTTTATGGCCTTTAATGGTCAGAGTCCTTTGAATGTCTTGTATTATGACCCAATCCCAGGGGTAGTCCTTAAAAGTGTGCCTCCCTTTAATGGAGAAGGGCCCATTACTGCCATTGAACACATCAAAAATATTGCTAACCTCTGCAATATTCACAATGTCACTGAGGAAAACATTGCTATCAAATTGCTAGCATTGTCTTTCAAAGGCAAGGTTCTAGAGTGGTATGGGACTTTGCCCATGAATTTAGTGGACTTATGAAATGAATTGGGCACCCTCTTAACAAATAAATTTGGGGAAAAGAGTGACCACCTCTCACTTGCCAAGAAATTGACCACCATGAAGAGAGCTCCATACAAATTCATGCAAGATTTCAATACTCATTTTCAGAAGACATGGGACAGAATCCCCATTCTGGTAAGGTTGACCCCAAGCTATGATTTAATCTATTATTTTAAAGCATTGAATAGAGACATTGATTTTATGATACAATCCGTGGGAGGACATGTGCTACCTGTTACCTATGACATAGCCATAGCAGCTGAGAATTGCCTGGTGCAAACTAGGAAGATTGCCCCTAGACCTCATATGCCACTCTTTCTAGAATTTTTGCCTCCAGTCTAGACTACTACACCTACCTTAGCTCTTCTACCAAGTAACAAAAAATTGGTTGCTACTCCTTCCAATGACCTCCATGAAGTAAAAAGCTTGTTGTAAAGTGTAACAAATGAACTAGTGGCTCTCAAAAGACAATAAGCTCAGAGCAATCAACCAAATAAAGGATATCAGTAATTTAGGCAAGTGAATAGACCCCCTTTCTAGAATTACAATCAAGGAAAAGGTCAGTTTACATAGGCCAGACCTTATTAAGGTTATAATCCAGGCACTCCATCATCCAAGGCGGTGGTACCCGTTTAAAACAATCTGGTGCAAGAACAACTAAATTTCTCACCCATGGGGTATAGTCAAGATCAGGTTGTTTATACAAATGAGATGCTAGGTCAATACACCAATGCATAGGACAATATGGTATCCACTTAATTCCTAAGCTTTGACGCATCATTTCAACATGGCATGGACAATAGGCTGACTCAACCCGATTCCACTCTCATGAATCACCTAAAAGGTGAATTTTACATAGTCAACAACATGGGAAATGCAGATAATCAAGGTGATTATGTCAAAAATAACATGAGGCCCAAGAGGATAGCTATGGAAGAAGCTCAAGTAGCTACTCAAACATCTGTAACATCATCTTCATCACATATAAATTAGAAACTTACAAATTTTAGATTGCCATTCACACCCTCAACTCCTCAGCCTATGCCCTAGGTTGCAAGTAACCTCAGAGAAAATATGAAAGGAGGCAATCCTCAGATGAATGTGGTGGACTAGATGAAGAATATACACATGAATATTTCCTTGTGGGATTCATTATCAATACTAGGACAAAAGGACTTACTGTAAAAGGAATTACATGGGCTTAATGAACAAGTTATCCTTGCAAAAGTCGATAATGTTCTGATCATGAATGGGCATCCTTCCACATCAGGCCAAGTAAAGAAAGAAGAAAAGGTCCCCCCTTTATATTTGTCCTTGGTCATAGGGGAATTTTTGGTGCACAATTTTATCATTGACAGTGGAGCAAGCACCTCGGTAATGCCTAAATGCATAGTAGATAAATTAGGGCTCGAATATGAAGAGATGACTAAGGGAGTCCTGCATCTAGATGGAACACCAACAAAAATAATAGGAGTTGTGAGAGGCTTGAAATTGATGCTCCATGCTTGTCTAACCTTCTTGGTCCCTCATGATGTGGTGGTGGTGGATGTTCCCCCTTACTTTGCCATTTTCTTATCTAGGGATTTCACATTTAAAATAGGTAGCTACCTAGCAGCAAACTGGTCCTACATGGTTTTCAGAACGAAATATGGGACCAAGGTTAAAATTGAGTTAGAACCAATCCATAGAGATAATTTAGAATTATAGTCACTCAAGGTGGCAAATGTCAGCTATGCCATTATTGATCAAGAAGAATTCCAAGTTGATCATTCTCCACCCTCTGCCGTTGAAGGAGTTGCTAACCTATTCCTAGATGAATGGGGAAGTGACAACTTTAAACATGATCCCTATAAATTCATAGAAGAGGAAGGCCTTGGGATTTATTACATGCATGAAGAGGGTACTTTTGAACCAAATTTGATGAAAGCAAGCCAAAAGAGCTTAGGTCTATGGCAGCTTTTCTTTGATGGCTCAAGAAGTAGGCTGGTAGCTGGTGGGGGAGTGGTGCTAATTTCCCCCTCTCAGGAAAAATAATTTTTAGCCTTCAAGTTTCAATTTTCTTGCACATGCAATGTTTTAGAGTATGAGTCCCTCATCCATGGTTTGGAGTGGGTGAGGAGAAGAGGAATTAGGGAGCTACAAGTTTTCATAGATAGCGAGCTGATCATAAATCAAGTAAGGGGCCAAAATTTGATAAAGAATTACTTTCTTAAGTCTTACAAACACAAGGTATTGGACTTAGTGGAGAATTTCCTCACTTTTAATGTCACTTCTATTCCTAGGGAGTAGAATAAGCATGCTGATAGACTAGCAGTAGTTAGTGCTCAATTTGACGTCCCCAAGGAGATAGGCTGTGACAACACTCCTTGCCATTTGAAAGTGGTAATCAGAGCCTCTATGCTTGAAAACATCACCAATTAGTAAGTGTTTGATAGCAATCAGCAAATAACACTCTTCTTATAAGAGGAAGCTGAGTTTTCTGCTAGAAACTAAGCTAAGCTACAATAGTAGTATGGCAGTCAAATTATTCAATTAAAGAACAATAAACTTCCTAAAGGCTTGGTCACTCTCGAAAGTATCTTCAACAAGGATGAACAATTGAAAAATGATAAATCAAGCATCAAAATGAAGAAGGATAACTATGATAAAGTTGAAATATTCAAGAATAAGCTACTTGCACTTGGGAAAGTGTTACAGATCATGAAAGGTAGGCCTTCATCTTGTTATGACAGGAGCTTGCTAATGTCTTTGCTTGGGAGTATAGTGACTTAAATGGTTTTAACCTAAGTTTGGCTTGACACACCATCAAGATAGAGGAAGGTGCCAAGCTGATCAAGTAGAAATAAAGGCCTGCCAATCCAAAGGTTGAGCCTCTCATGTGTAAGAAACTCACCAAGTTGATTGAGTCTAGAATCATATTTCTGATCAAACACTCTTCTTGGTTGGCCAATCTTATTCCTTTCTAAAAAAAGAATGGGGAGATCAGGTTATGTGTAGATTTAATAGACCTTAATAGAGTCTCTTTGAAAGACCATTATCCTCTCCCAAGTATGGAACAGATCCTCCAAATGGTGATAGGTAGTGACCATTTCTCCCTCCTAGATGGGTATTCAAGATACAATCAGATTTTGGTGCAAGACTATGACCATTACAAGATAGCCTTCACTACCAAATGGGGGATGTTTGCTTATAAGAAAATTCCATTTGGATTGTCCAATGCTAGTGCCACTTTTCAGTGAGCCATGGACATGGATTTTCAAGGCTTGATAAATAACATTGTGCTAGTGTATCTTGATGACGTGACATTATTCTCTAAGGAGGTGGGCTAACACATGAAACATCTCAAACAAATCTTTGAGAGGTGTAGAGAGTTTTGTATCTCTCTCAACCAAAAGAAATGTGTGTTTTCTTTCCATGAGGGTAAACTCCTTGGCCACATTGTTTCAAAAGAAGGCTTGACCATTGATCTAGAAAGAGTTACTCCATCCTAAAGTTATCCTTACCTAAATATAAGAAGGGTCTATAGAGCTTCTTTGGCAAAATAAATTTCATTAGGAGATTTATTCCAAATTTTGTGGAGGTAGTCAAACCATTGACCTCTATGTTGAAGAAGGATGATAAATTCATGTGGACAATGCAAAGGAAGGATAGTTTTGAAGAAATCAAATAGGTTATCGCCTAGGCTCCTACCTTGATCAGTCCTAACTTCACCAAGGATTTCAACCTCTACACCTTCAAAAATGAAGAGGTAATCTCCGCTATGCTTACCCAAGTGAGTTGTGAGAACCTTGAACAACTGCTTGCATTTTTTAGCCAAGGTTTAGAGGGTTTTGAGGTTAGGTATACATATGTGGAGAAGCAAGTCCTTGCAGTCATAAAAAGACTAAATAAATCTAGACATATACTATCCAACATCAGGGTTCACCTCATGGTTCCACATCCCAACATCAAATATTTCTTGACCAACCATAATCTAAATGAAAAGAGAGTGGGATGGATCACTAAAGTAATGGAATATGACATGGATATCAAAACCACCAAGATGGTAAGAGAAAAAGGCCTATGTGAACACCTTGCTATAGACTTTAAATAGAAAAAAGAGGACAATTTGATAATCCATGATGCAACCACAATAGAAGAACCAGCTATCATGAAGGATTGGACATCAAACATGAGACATTTCTATCTCACCAGTGAGTGCCTGCAAGGCCTTGATAGGATCAAAAGGAGATATTTGTGACTCTAATATCTCCCTTATGTCCTAATTAATGGAGTATTATTTAGAAGGGATTTCTCAAGAGTGGTTTTAAGATGCATAGACCTAGGTCAGATTGACAGGGTGTTGTCTGAGTTCCATGATGTGCCAGCTGGTGGTCATTTTGCTCCTAAACCTACAACTACAAGAATAATAAGAGTTGGTTACTTTTGGCCCACCTTATTCAGAGGTACTCATGCCTGGGTATGAAAGTACCAGAAGTGCACATTGTTTGATGGGAAATAATGGCTAGCTATAATGCCTCTACAGCCCATTCAGGTGGAGAAACCATTCATGCAATGGGGCTTAGACTTCATAGGGATGATCAATCCTCCCTCTAGTTTTGGCCATAAATGGGTTTTCACCACCATAGACTACTTCACAAGATGGGTAGAGGTTGTCACTTTGAAGGAGGCCAATGAAAGTGCAGTCCTAGACTTTTATGAAGACCTAGTGATAAGGTTTGGAGTCCCATCTACCATTATATTAGACAACACATTGGCCTTCTTAGGGAGCAAAATGAGTGAATGGGCATTAATATATGGCATCTATTTTAGTAGTTCTTCCAACTATTACCCACAAGGGAATGGGCTGGCTGAGACCACTAATATTAATTTGATCAAGATTATCAAAAGAACAGTAGAAGATAATCAAAGAACTTGGCATGCCAAGTTAAAAACATCCCTATGGGTAGACAGGGTCACTCCAAAGAGGGAAATCAAAAATTCATCATACACACTCATGTATGGGAGGGAAGTTAGACTTCTTATCTCACTTGAATTGCTAGCCTTAGACCTCACTCACTAGCTGTAGATGAAAGAAGGCAACAACATAGAGGTTAGGCTTTGTGAGCTGATGGAACTTCAAGAGATAAGGGACCAAGCTATTGTTTCTATGGTTAGCCATTAATAGCAAATGAAGAATCACTTTGACAAGATAACCTCATCAAAAGGTTTCTTTAAAGGAGACATTATCCTAAAATGGGATGAGGACTGAGCTAAGCTTGGAAAGCACGTGAAGTTTGATGCCCTATACAGTGGTCCATATGTCATCACTCAGTGCAAGCAGCACAATGCTTTCTAACTCTCTAGGTTAGATGGTGAAGAACTATGTATTTCAATTAATGGGATACATCTTAAACATTATCATTGAGCCTTTCTTGATCATGTACATATTTTCCTCATTTTTTCCCTATTTTCCTTAAGTGCTTTTGCACATGTTAGTAGTTTTCTTAATTTTGTGTGTGCTTCATTTCCTTTTTTGGGGTAAAAGGCTTCATGATTGATTCTTAGATCTTTCAAGGCTATTTCTAACTTTTCAAGCTACATTCTGACTCCGTGCCCAATAGACTTTGAGGCTACTAATTTCTAGGCATAACAGGCATGCTTCCCCTGGGAATCACGAATTTATGGACCATTTCAGTCCTATAGGCCAAAATTGATCTCCTTCTTCCCGTACTATTTTGAACCAGTTCAAATTTTGATTTGCAGAAGTCTTTCGGCAAAAAGATGAACTAGTTCAAAGAACACAAGGCTTTTACAAAGCTTCTTTAGAATTTTGTTAGAAGAAATTCACAAGGAAAGAGACCAAAAATGTTCAAGCACTTTTCCTTAAGGTTGGAAAAAGTGGTTCGACGTCAGGGTTCAACGACATGATATTTCCAAGAGCTTTGAACTTTAAACTTTGAACCATTGTTGGTTCAATTGATTTGTTCAATTAGTTGGTTCAATCAATTGGTTTAATCAGTTAATTTAATCATTTGGTTTAATCAGTTGGTTCAATTAGAAGGTTTAATCAGTTGGTTCAATTGATTGGTTCAATCAGTTAGTTTAAAGTGTTTGGTTCAATTAGTTGGTTCGAAGTGTTTGGTTCAATCAGAAGGTTCAATTAGTTGGATCAATCAGTTGGTTTAATCAGTTGGTTTAATCAAAAGGTTCAAAGTGTTTAGTTCAAAGTGTTTGGTTTAACAAGTTGATTCAATGGGTTGGTTCAAGCAATTGTTTCAATGATACATCTAATTCATAAGGGAATTGAATGGACGTGACTCCTTGTAGAAAATAAAGAGTTGAACTATTGAATCGTTGAACCATTGAACTCCAAAAAATGGTTCAAGTTCAATCAGAGGGTTCAAAAACAAAGACCTAAATAAAGAAAAGTCTGAAGGAAAGCTAAAGGAATCGACCAAGGGGTGACGGGCCCAAAGACGTCAAAATTTAATATAGCAAACTAACCATCTAGGTTCAAATGCCTAGTGACGTCCCCACAGACATCAAATTTAGGGCAATAGAATGGCCAATGGATTTCAAATAGTGATGGGTGTGTGAACTCAACTTTATGGCAATGAAATAACCATTGATCTTTAAATGCTTAAGCGTGAACCCAAAGGAATTCAAAGGCCTTCAGGCCAAAAGGAAGAGACTGCTGAGAAAGGAGCCCAAAGGGCTTAGATTGCTAGAAGGATCCAAGGGATGAAAAAGGACAAAGTCAAGAAGAAACAAAATAATGAGATATGGATAAAAAAACCCGATTGGCAAAAAGGAGGCATCGACATGAGAGTTATTCCAACAGTTCAAATAGTCTCCACCAAGTGGTCATCAAAGAGTGTGAATAGTGAAGATGTGCTAGTTTTTTCCACACTTTGCATTGATGAGTAGATAAACCACATGAATGTCTTGAAGCATCAGTCTTGTTTGTAGACATAGAGGTGCTACCCATGCTTTCACAATAATGTTTAAATGCCAAATTCAAAATTGGAGCTGACACAACATTCTTTTTCAAGTGGCTTCCTCTTCCCAATGCTCTCAATGCACATGGGCCACTTGTAAAAGGGCACCAAAGTCTTTTCCAAAGGGTGACATTGCTTCTTCCCTCTGGCTATATAATTGTAACTTCTCATGTGAGAGGGGGATCTCTCATTTTTTTTATGGCGCGACCCTACCAAAATTTTCACCTTGAATCAATAAAAGTGTTTTACCTCTATTTGGTTGGATATATCTCTAAGTGTGCCTGAGTATTAACCTTATGTCTAATCATTGTTCCATGATGCTTTCATAGGCTTGATATTAGCATACCTGGTATAGACAAAGTGCCATTCCTATAGGTAGAAAAAAAGAGCTGTATCTGAAGCATAGAGATAGGAGAGGGTTATTAGATAGCATGTCTTCCTATAACACCTATGGTAAGTTCATCTTCTATGTGTCTTCATTAAGCCTTTCTATTAAGTTAACTATAGTCTAGTCTTTCACTAGATAAATTGTATGTATGTACTCTTATGGTTTGAAGTGTGAGAAAATGATTAGATCAAAAAAATTTGGTGCATCATGGTCTTAGCTTAGGTTCTACTTCAGTAATCCTTCTCTCTTTTCACCCCCCTTTATATATATATATATATATATATTAGCAATAGTAGTGAAGTGACCTAGGGATGCATCAAAGGGAGCTATCCCTTATCTAGATATTCTCTCCTCAGTTTTGCCAAACCCACAGGTAAGACAGGAGTCTCCATTATGTTGTGTGGAAGAGAGAAGCCCATCCTTCTTTTAGGGGTACAATCCACAACATCAACAGTTAAGACTTGGCATAAAATAGTCTATCATTAAATGTCTAATATCAAATATCATATGCACAATAGGTCAAGTGTCTGAATAAAAATTGACATGTCAAAGGTATAGCTCAAAGTTTTCCAAATAAGGTCTAAACTTGGAAAGGGAAAAGTTGAGTTACTAGGTCTTTTATCTAAACATGGAGTCAAAAGATAGAATTAAAAAAAAAAGCATATACTAGGACTTTTAGCCAAATGATATCAAAATCTAGACTTGAAACAAAGGCTGATGTGATTTGATTTAATCTAACAAGTTTAAAAACAACTTTGACATGAACTTGGCACATGAAATCAAACATAAATATGATTAGTTGGCATAAGGCATAAGACAAAAGGCTCTCTGAGAAAGACTATGTTTTCCCAAATAAAGGCATGTACAATGATGAGGATAGGTGTTAATAAACATACCATCAATAATTTTCAATTTTGGGTAATCGATTAACCAAAGTTATGCAACCCAAAAGAGAAAAATCTATGTATCAACCCCATAAATTAAGGCCTAAACAAAATTAAATCAATGTTTGGATCCAAACTTGACAAGGCTGATTGAAAACTTAACTTTGAAAATTGGGATTTGACCAAACAAACTAGACAAGATCAGACAACATGATGGCACATAAATGAGGTCCAAATGGTTGATGTGACATGGTGTGAAACAAATGGTTTTTGGCACAAGGTGAAACAAGTCTTGAAACACATTAAGTAGCCTAATGGTGCAAGCATGTTCAAATGATGTGTTCAATACTATGTTTTAAATATTCAAAAGGCACAAATGGTTTGACATGATTTGGGTCGCATAACACTACCCTCCTAAACTCAAATGACACACACACAAATAAGTTTAGCAAAAATTTTAAGGCACAAGTGTGTTGTAAAATAGCTAACATAACGCCTTTTTATACAAAAGAGACATATAGACAAATTGGTTTTGACATGGATTATACACAAACAAACAAGTTTTAGTCTCAAAACATACCAAATAAGATAAATGAGCAAAAAACACTAAGTATAATCATCCAAATCCTAGCAAGGGTATGGAAAAATGGGGTTGACTAAAACTAGCAAGGTTTTGATCATTATAAAGGAATCAATTACATAATGACTTTCACATCAAATGATGCAAAAGACAAGTAGGAAAATTGGGCAACCATGACATTGGCTAGTTATAAAAAGGTCTAATCTTTTTTAAAACCACTACATCTTGTTGTTCACTTAGTGTAGTGCAATGTCCAAATGTAGATACATCTCATGTGCAACTACAAAGGAGTAAGTGAAGTCAATGCTGGGAGATGAAACCCTAGGTTAAAGCTTCCCTAAAGAACTTGAGGGAGGTAATGACATCCCCCTCGCAAGACAAGTTTGCATGAAAATAAAAGATAATAGAAATACTTTAGGTTCATTTTCAAGGTCACCCAAATTTTGATGAGTTTTTAGGGAGTGCTCTAGATGGATTTCTTTCTAAGCCTTGGACTAGGATTTTTGCAATAATAATGGTGCTTTTGATTCCAAAGGTTCCCTAAAGGGGAAAAATGGAAGAGCATACATGAAACATCCCTCTTCTTACCAAACAAAAATTAGATCAAGCAACTATTGAAGACATAAAGCTTGGAAAGACGAGTTCATTTTTATGCCCAAATGAAAATGAGGTGGTGCTCATTTGACCCCTTGGTCTTAGTTGTAACTTTGAAAACTAATTATAAAAACACTTATTTAAGCACCTTAAATGCTACTTTAAGAACCAAAATAATGTTCCTAATTAATTTTTAACCATGCAAAAGGTGATCTAAACATTTTTTTAGCAAATGTCAAGCTTGGTCCTATAACAAAAATGTTAGCATGTCCTTTAGCCTTGAAGCTCTTTTAGGTTTTAAATAATGAACTTAAAAAAAAAGAGCTCTTAGGTCTATGTTTGAAGAAAAACATAGTGACCGACATCAATTATATAACCAATGATAGTTACATTTGCTAATTGATGACAATTATCTAACTGATGTTAGTTATACCAATGTGACTAATGATAGCTATCCAACTGATGTCAATTTTACTAATCGACGTCGGTTATTGTGTAAATTGTGGAAAACAAAAATGGCAAAAAAAAGTTAAAACATTAATTTTCAAGAGTTTTAATGATCCAAATGAATATTTTAAAACTAAAAAGTGATACTCTTCATGTGTGGGATGCACATAATCCCATCAGGTGTGCCATATGTGAATATAGGAATTTGACTTAAGAGAGGATGTTTAGTATGGTGTTAGTTCCAAAATGAAAGAAACACACTAACTAAAATAACATATTTAGGCCTAAACACTAGGGATAGATTAGTTTAAAAACATGAATAAAACACACAACTGAAATGTAAAAGAAACTTTCTTTTACCTTCCTTGGATGCTCCAAAATGCTTGTTGTAGTGGCTTGCTTAGCTTGTTCTCATGAAGTCTTCATCAAAGGAGGATTGGATATCTCCTCTTCTCCTTGGACCTTTGGCTTGTGGCTTGGCTTGGCTTGGCTTGGAATAAATTTTTCATGGTAACACTAGTTTCATGAATCTTTGTAATCAATTGTACATTATAACTTTTCAAATCATGTCTTTAAATTCATGTGGTGAGGCCTCTTATTTATAGATTTTTGAGAATGTCTAGAATGGACCTGAACCGTCCATCTCAAGATTGAGATGTGTGGTTGAAGATTCATTAAATTTTTATAATTAATTTTATAATTATCTTCATCATGAAATTAGACGAAGGGGAAATTAAGAGGCATGGAGGGCATCATGGAAGACATTGATGAGGCATGGAGGGCTTGAATCCTGATATTTGTGGCATTTATGGCCTTGGGATGCCTTCCAAAGAAATGAAGTCACTTGATGATGAAAATATTTAATATTCATTTCTAAAAACAAGTATTCAACAAGTTTCCATGGAATTATTAATTATGCCTTGATTTGGGTTAATTAACTCTTAAGCATGTTTAAGCACTTTGTGCACAAATTACTCAAATTGATCATAATGCCTTATTATTGGTCCAAAATTCCATTGAATTAGAATTGGAATTCAATGTCAAATGCATTTGAACCATTATATCATTTAGGATGTTACCAAAAACAAATAACAAATTCATGTATCATGTGCAAAATATTTGATATGAAAGAGCAATTCAGAGCACCTAGGCACAAAATTGGCATTTTGACTCAAAATGATCTGATCAAACTTAGTTTCCAATTAATTGGCTCTTGAATATGTCATTTTCACATAATTTAGTGTTTTTTAGTGTTTTTAGGCTAAATTATGCATTTTGGGTGGAAATTGGTCAAAAGCCTAGTTGGAGGTTATCGGTGGTCAGTTTTAGGTGTCTACAGTCATTTTATGTCAAAGTTAAAATCTTTTTTTGGAATTAGTTTTAGTTTCATGGCATTACATTAAAGTGAGTCTTAATAGGTTGTTTTTTTATGTCATTAGTATATTTTAAGCCAATTTTAGTGATATAATGTTTAGTTTTATTTTTTTCAAGATCTAATATGTAATTGAATTTTTAATGATTGTCAAAAATTAAAAAAAATGTCAATTTTTATTTTTAGAGTCAGTTTCAAAATTTATAAAAATATTTTATGTCTAAAAATTCAAAGTTGTTTAGGATTATATTCATTATCAAAAATTGTAAAAATGAAAAATTTTGCCTCAAAGATGCATTTTTGCTTGTACGTGACATCCAGATTATAGGAGGAGTTTCTCCTCAACCAAGCTTCATCAACACATGTGTTGAGTGAGAAACTTCATCAACTAGAGGTCAAAGGAAATGGAGGTAGGGGGATTTTTATGCCTCTCATTAGCCATTAGTGATGGGGCTGCTTTTTGATTTAGTGGTGGTATTTTTCTTTTAGTTGTGTGGTGTGTTTATTTTCAGCATGGTGTGGTGTGAATAAGAATAGATGATGTATGTTTATTCACATTTTTCACAAGTGAACTATATATTACTATTTGAATTCTATAAAATATGAAAATGATGAGAGCTATAATCTATATTGTACATCATGATGTGGTTTATGGTAAACCACTTGTAAAACCATTATTTTGTGGTTTTTAGTTAGCCACTTGTAAAACCACTATTTTGGTTGTTGGTTAATCATTTGTAAAACCATCAGGTATTATTTGTGGTTTCTGGTTAACCACTTTTAAAACCATTATTTTGGTTGTTGGTCAATTATTTAAAACCATCATGTAATGTTTGTGATTTCCCTCTTAAAATCACCAAGTCATGAGTATAGGTGCAAAAATGGGAGAGTTATTTTCCCCATGTTCACATTAAGGGGGTGTAGGATATGATTAATAATGATCACAAGGGGGTGAATGTTGAGGTATAGTGTGTTATTAATGTATTGACATAAATACTTTTATTATAAAAATATTATATTCATAGTTAATAGGTTAGATTCATTAGTTAGTCGAATATATTGTTAATAATAATATATTTATATTATAGAGGGTTGTTTTAGATTATGGTAAAAACAGGTTTTGAAGGGGCCCCGAAACCCTAGTACAAGGAAAAAGATAGAGCATTATAAACACAGATAAAGTCTAAAAACTACTACAAAGAAGTAGTAAAAACAAGTTTTTAATGGACCTGAAACCACCGGAAAGACAACTGGTCACAACCCAAAAAAATAGAGATATGGCATCACCTTAGACAAAGGAATACAACAAGAAAACAAAGAATAGGACTAGATTCTTTACCAACAAGAGGAACCAGATTATTCATCCAGTTCCAATATCATTTTCTTTATTTCTTTTTCATTCAAAACAGTATCCTGGGTAGTGGTTTCCACCAGCATCGCTCCTTTTTGTGTTACCTTCTTTCTAGAACTTAGTCTCGTTCTTTTACTGGGTCCCTCCAAGGCTTTAGTCTCCTCACTGGCTCTTTTACCAATATTGATAGCAGCAGCACAAATATTGGACGTAGCTTCCTCCATTTTCATTCTATTGTCCTTAATTAGTTCCTGGAGGTTATTCTCATAGGCTTTGAGCTTGGCTAGGATCTCTCCTATCTGATTATCCATGTTGATTTTGTTCCATACCTCTTTTAGGGTATCTTCCATTGTTTCCACTTTCCTTTTGAGGTTCATAATCTCCCTACATATCCAAGAATCAAATCGAGAAGATGCCTCTGCTTTGCAATTAACCCAGTTCATTGGTGTATGTGTTTCATCATTCAGTTTTCCCCCCTCCATTCCTTAGAATTTTTATTAGGACTGTTCCTGTCTTCTTCAGTGATATGTTCTCGACCCTTATGTTCTTGCTCTTTTATTCCATTTTGAATTTCCATATCCATATCTTGATTACCATCCTGCCCTGTAGTTTCCTTTTCGTTCTTTGAAGCTGGGTCCTCAACAGGGTCATCTTGGACAAAATCAGACTCTGCCTCTTTTTGATTTTCTTCAGTGTCTTTAGTTCTATTTGCAAAATCCTCCTCTGTATTGACATCATCTTTTTCATTCTTCTCAGGACATTCTTCATCCTCATTAGAGTTTGTAGCCCGACTTTCAGTTTCTTCTTCTTCCTCCAAGTTTTCCTCATTAGGTTTATCAATACTCTCCTGCTCCATATCTTCTACAATCTGCTTTTTAGTACTACGGAGCTTGATTTTGCCTCTCTCAGTAACACATTCACTCTTTCTATTCCCTGACTCCTTGTTTTTCCCCTGTTTAGGGTGCTTTACCATAGCATTGTTCTTGTAGTAGCCTTCGATTAACAGAATAAGGCCTTCATGATGGATAGGGCATGTTTCCTTTTTCCTATGAGCATATAGACTTTGGACTAAGGAGAAATGTAGATAAAAGGGAAAAGACAAACTAACCTTGTGCCTAAAATGGTTAAGGAAGACAAAGTGGAATTTGTGCACACGCTTACTTTTTCCATCCAGAATGAAGTACTCCCTTATGCAGCTTAAGACATCCCTCCATATCCCTTTAATCTGATCCAATTCAAAGAAATCCCCGTTCTTGACCAGTTTCTGCTCTTCCACTTCCATTTTGGGGAACCTATAGAAGGCCTCATTTGAAATGCTTATCTGTTTGGAGAATTTGAGTCCATCCGTAGGTAGCCCAATAACCTCAGCTATAAAATCCTCTGTTAAGTTCACTGTGACACCATGCAGGGTGACCCTTTCATCCGTCCAATTTTTTAAAAAAGCCGTAGTGATATGCGGTTTTGATCCATGAAGTCTTTCCAAGTAGGTCACAACTTTTCCTTTCTGCAATATTCTCCAGACTTCATGTTTTTCTTTCCATTCATCACAGCTCTTGGGTTCCTGTTTCTGAGGTTCTCCCTTCCTTTCGCTTGCCATGCTCATTTTGTTAGAAACCCAATTGCTAAGGTCATTGCAAAAATCCCATCTGTAGCCGAGTTGATAGGAAAATTGGCTTTGATTGTGCTTATTTAGGATCCTCTTCTTTCTCTTGAGGGCCTTACTCTTTAATGATTGTTGTCCTTTCCCCACGCTGCCACTCCTCCTACTAATATTATTTCTTATACACTTCGATCTTTCCTTCCTTTGCATGGGTTGCATCATGAAGAATGAGCGCCCTCAAATCCACATTCTTTACTAATGTTTCATGCCACCTCATTGTTTGACCATTCCTGACTGCACAATTAGCTAGCCAATTTGCAACACCATTGGCTTCACGATAGGTGTGGGTTATGATCACTTCTTCGAATTGTGGGTTATTATAGAGGGTTGTTGTTTAGTTTGTTAGTTTGAGTTATATTTGGAGATTTTTTAGGAGATTTGATCTCCCCAAATATAGGAATGATATTTCTATATAATTTGTATCTCCTATATGAAATCCAATGCAATAAAAAAAATATAATGTGAATAATATTATAGTTTGATTAGAATATTTCTATGTATTCACCATGATTGATATGTGAACTAGTTTTTATTGTGCTTGACTTTGATAAATCCTATTAGTGGTTAAATGATCACAAAGGTCATAGAGGTCATGAGGTTATCACAACACAACTCAAAAAATTTAGTATAAGGAGAAAAAATATGTTAGGAAAAATAGACCCACATGGTCATGGAATCACATAGGATTTAGGATATAACTCAACATTTGAAAGAAAATAAATTTTCATGGTCTTGTTGGTATATGGATTTCAATTTAGACTATGAACATGTCTAATGTGTATTTTACGTAGAACTAATTTTGAACTAGGAATTAGGGATATGGGTATGTGGTCACATATTAATTTAAGGCTTAATAAAGGTTATTCTATGGTCTACTTATTAAACCCAAACTATATTACACAGTAGATTAACCTTTTAAAGGACCATGAAAATGAAATTAACTATAAGGGATATGTTTTAGTTTTTCATCTTCTAATATAAGATTCATAAATTGAGATAAAATATGGGTTTTAAAATAAAACTAACATCTTAATTTGAAAAAATAGGGTCCTTATTCCTGTTGAATAAATGGGGTGTGTTGGTCAAATAAAATGTTTACTAAGCAGTAAAAAAATTGTTCAATGTCTATAATTCATTACTCTCCAGTTCTACCTTGAATGAAAATGAATCAATATGTAAAGGGAATTTAATATTTTGAAATAAAAATTTAACATTTTTTGTAACTTAGTCACATAATGCACTGGGTCTTTACATATATAAAGAGTCAATAGTGTGTGAAATGATTCATTTACCTTACCTTGAAGATTTTTGATATGGCACAAGAACAACCACTTGATCAAAACATTTTTGATGGGTAATTCTCTTTTTTCCTTTTATTTTAAGGGAATCGATTAGCGGGGAAGGTTGGGTAACACTTTGGTATTATCTAGACATATATATCCCCAACAAATTTACCTTTCGCTCCACTCTAGGCCTTACTCCACTAGCCAAACATCCATAGCCCATATAGAGATTACTTGAATCATCAATTTTGAATAAAATTTTAAATTTATTTTTTAGATATTATATGCTCCTTTTATCATTTTTTTATTTTCTCAAGGTTTAGGAAAACATATAGTTAGGTATAGGGACAATAAAAAAAATAATTCACAAGTGATCTTTTGTTTTCTTATATTCCTCAATGTATTGTTTGTTGTGATATAGAATTGTCATTACTCTTTTTAAATGTGATTTTTTTTATTGATTTTATGTGATGTATCTAATATGAAATTTAAAATCTATATGAAAATATAATAAATTCAAACATGATATCAATGTGTAACACATGATTTCAAAGGTTATTTTTATGTTGAGTACAAAACCAAAAACAATTGAAACATACTGCTAACCTAGGCATGCATCCTCTAATTAAACAAGATGAAGAAGAAAATGAATAAACAAGCATGTAAACACAAATAGTTATAACTCTCTTTAAAATACACTTGATGAAAAGAGTGATGTGATTAGATGTAATTTTAAAAGTCTTTTATAATACACATGTGAAATTTGACAGTGTATCCCTTTATGAACTAATTGATTTTATGATGCATGATGGGGGTGATTGAAGATTTTTAGGGTTATTTGAATGGAACATCATTGTCAATTTAATGTTTGTTGATAATGGAAGGTGTTCCTTCCATTTATAGAGTTTCCTGGCTGATGTGGACTATTAGATGAGAATTAAGATCAATGAATGAGGATTAGTCCTCCTCCTCATAAATGAGGGAGGTGGAGTGTGAAATAAAGAGGGATTAAGTGTGTAAGAAGGTGAAATTATGAAGGCATGTAGTGTGTAAGAGCATGTCATACCTCTAACCACTTTCCTCTTTTCATTGAATTTACCTTGTGAAGGACACTTTGACATTAAAATACAGTTTTTAAATTGTCAAGAGGATCTTTTCATGACATCATAAGTTTGAGATGGAAAATGATATTTATTGATTTATAGAAAATAGTAATATTGCATTAATAATTCACTATTTTTATTATATTAGCTAATTAACAAACATTAATTAACTAATGTGATATGATGTGACCTTTGTGGGAATGGATGTGATTATGGAAAGAAATATTAATTGATTAGGGGTATGAATAATGATTATCTAGGGATACTAGTATGAATATAAGATTGATTAGGTAATTTAGGGATGAATTTAGTGTGGATAAAGGGATAGTTAAAATTGACACAAAGTGTTTGATTTTAAGTGTTTACATTTTCCCCCTTTTTAAAAGGTTATTGTGAGACATGATGGGTGGAGTAATGAATTTTCAAATAAAAAAGAATCCAAAAAAAGGTATAAGAAAAATTAGATGACAATGAAGAAAAAATGTGATGGATGATACCCCCTTAAGAGGACATGCTAGGATTAAAAAGAGAGGAAGAAGCTAAAATGTAAAAATCAATGGATGGGTGATGAAGAAAGGGGGTTGGGAAGTTGGATGTGATGATAATGGATGCAATTAATTTTTAGATGAGATTAACCCACTCTAGATAATGATTAGATTCTTTGACTTATGATGATGATGGATGGGTTTTATCCAAGCAGGGTAGATTTTGGGAAGGATATATCTTGAGATAAGATGGACACTTTGATTTAACATAATAATGGTATATTTGGGAAAAACATTCTAACAAAGTTGTGGTCTTAACTTACCCCAAATATGTAATATTGGGGAGTGACTTATCCCAATGATGAGATGACATCTTGTGTTGCCCCAAATAGGGAAAAAGCTATGAACTTGGATGGATTGATGATTGATTGATTTGTAAGCATATATAAATGGAATTAACCTATTGCATAGATTAATGATGAGATTATCATGTTGATGGATGACATGAAGTTGATGGGTTGAATGCAAACATATGTGTATATGGTATAACAATTTTTCAAATAATGAAGAAGTTGAAAAAACCAAGCACACAAGGATTCCCCAAGTGATGAAAATAATGTTTAAATAATGTCATGATAATGATTGAATAATAATGCAATTAGATTTGGAGAGAAATTGGATAAATCATGGAATAATACGAGGTTTTTAGTTATAATAAAGGGATAATGAAAATAAGAGCAAGAATGGTGATGAGAATGGTAATGGTGGTTGATTTGACCCTAAAAAATCTATGTGATTGAACATTAACTACATAGTCCAAATAGACCTTAGGATGCTGTAGTTCTCCCAAATAAGGGATGAATGTGATGAGGAAAAGATGATCATTTGATGTTAACAAATGTCAAATAGGGATGAGGTGATTTTATTTGAAAAGATGACTTTGTAATGGGATACAATTTTGGTTTAGTGCATCTCTATATGATACTTTATAACTTAAGTTTTGATGTAACACATAATGATATGCACCATTATATAAAACACCATGATGACCTAGCTTTAATGTGCAAAAGGACTGGGTCTTGACCCAATAGATAAATGATACATATGCACCATGATATGGAAAAATCAAGATGATATTATTTTCATATACTAATGGATGGGGTCACTTACAAGCAATAAAAATACCATGATATGGAAAAACCATGATGACATTTTTAATGAGATTAGTTTGAGTCAAGGCATAATAGGAAAAGTAAATAAGAAAGAAATAAAATAAACACACAAAAACTTGAAAATAAAATAAATAGATAATGTATCATTATTAAAATAAATCAAAATACTCATGTGAAGGCTTAATCATAATGATAGTTGGATTGTGCCCTAGTCAAATGCCTATTGAAGGCTAGAATGATTATTTTCCCTAAGTAGTGTGAGTGTGAGAATGAAATATATCATTGATGAGATGTATGCTTGATTTGTCCCAAATAAGGTAGAAGTTGAGAGCTAGGATTGGATGAATGGTTGTTTTGACTTGCCCCAATTAGGGCATATTTGGGAAGGACACATTCCAATGGTATCTACAATGATTTGATTAAGGATTTTGACCATATTTTAGGATAGGATATTTTTATTTGTATTTTATTCTTTATATTACTTACAAAGATTTTTGGCCTTTTTGGATGTTTAACATTTTTTTGATTTTTCAATGTTTATGATGTTTTTAAAGTTTACGAATAAGTATATACAAGGGGGTCACTAGTAAAGGGAAAACCTGTTCTAACACCAGGATGAGAGAGGATGCAAGATGGAACATATTTAGGATGATGTTGGTGTTGACTAAATTTTGGCCCTTCAGGCCAAAATTGGGCACCCTTATATGTAAAATATCATCTAAGTCTATATTTTTGGCTAGGTCCAATACTTAGCTTTTCTTTGGAAAAGTGTTCTTTGACAAATCCCATAACAAATGTATAAGTCTATTCCTTTTGAAAAATTCATTTTTGGTCTTTGTTAAGCCTTTGTTGAATTCTTTTAGGTTTTTGTTCTAAGCCTTTGCTAAATTATTTCTATTTTTTTATCTGAAGCTTTTTCCTTAAGTGTATTTATTTTAGACTTTTCATTTGGCCATGTAACTAATTATTTCAGATAATTTGTCTAATACAAATCTCCCAAAGATAAAGTACCAAATTCTTTAAGAACAAATTGTCCACACAATTTTTCCGAAGGTACTTTACAAATTTTCCAAATGATTCTTTCATGTTGAAAAGGACACTTTTAACTTTTCTAAAGGGTATGTTTCATTTTTTGAAAGGGTATATTTAATTTTTTCGAAGGGTATCTTTTGTTGGGAAAATTGTCCATGAAACTTTTTCGAAGGACACTTGCAACTTTTCTGAAGGACCTTTTCAAGCTAAAGGATCACTTGTAACTTTTTCAAAGGGCATTCCAATTTTTTTGAGAGTCATTTCTGAAGGTTGAAAGCTACTTTTTATAAAGTTCTAAGGGAATTTCAACTTTCCTGAAGGGATGTTTTCAAAAATTCTCAAAGATGATTTTCACAAGAAGGTGGACATTTTGAAAAAATCTAAAGGGTATTTTTTCCTATCAGAAGGTCATTTCTAAAAGCTGAAGGTCCACTTCAATAAACTTGAAGGAAAATTTTGAAGGACCAAATAGAAATTCTAAAGGAATGAATTATTTTGAAAAAATTATTTGATATAAAGGAAATAAAAGGGTCGAGATAAAAAGTTTGAAGAAAATTCTTGAAGGAGTGAAGACCCATAAAACATCAATTTTAGATTGTAAAAACTAGCCGTTGGAGTTTAAAAGAAAAGGCTCAGTGGGAACCTGAAGGCAAAGATAAGAGATAAAAAATGGCAAAATGTAATTGAGGCTTTGGTTCAATTATAACAAATTTAACTAATGTTTTTGGTGTAGTTATAACTCATTGTAACCGATCCATTCAGTGACATGGCATAGCTCACCCAATTCTCTCCCATGCAAATTTAACTGATTCTTTCAAGATGACACATGTCCAAGTGACCCTTGGAATTCTTTTGATTAATCTACCTCTTAAGGCTATATATATACATTCCCTTCGTTCATTTTAGAGCCTCTTCTAGTTATTGGAAAAACTCTGGATAGATTTTTACTCAAAGAACTCTTGAAGAAATATACAAGTGTTGCTATCACTCACATGATATAACATTGAGTAATGACTTGAATCTTGTTGGTCTAGGCTAGTGAAAGATTGTCCTTTTTTAGTCTATACTCTTGATGGTCTACCAATTTGTAGAAAGGATATTGTTATAGGTCTTTTCTAGTATTCTTTCTTAAGTGTTGAGATATCATAAAAGTGGTTTGTGATTGTATCTCTCTTTGGAATCATTTTCACCCTTTCTAAGAATCATATACCTTCTTAAATCTAACATATGAAGCATTGATGTAATAATAAATCCTGAGTTGCAAGTCTTATGTGAGAAACACCTTGTTTATTTTAAGTAGTGGTTGTAGTCAATTAGGAGGACATTATTCATTATTGAATCACCATTTTATTTTCTTAGTTGTTTGACTTAACCCTTTTCATACACAATTGATAGATTAGAGAGAGATTTAAAGGTGCATCAAGGGGAGCTAGCCCCTAATCTAGAGATTCATATCAATGAAATTGTCACCAATAGTAAGAGAGATGATTCCATTTTACTGCTTGGATGAGGAGAGCTGAACATTTCATCAAGGGTACAAATCCAGGGGTTAATAGTTTTTGGCATGCCGAGTGGGACCTCTCAGTCCTAGAAGATTGTTCAAGATTGGTGATGATCTTGGCATTGTTGAAGATTGAAAGAAACATCTACATTTAGTACCTAGTGACTCCATTGAAGAATTCAACTTTTTGGTTGAGGATCCTATTTTCCATGCCAAAGGTGACCACTAGGTGTACTGCTAAAGGTTTACCCTTTGAGTTTGTGGAATTACCTCCATATTCCACCAAAAGGTATAGATTTTTAAGAAATCATCCTTATAAAATAGATTTTTTGTTTAAAGCTTATAAGTTTGTGTTACATTCCATTCCCAACACCCATAGTGTTCATTCTAAAATGGCTATAAGACAACCTTTTGTGACTTTCACTAGGGCATCTCCCTTGCATCTTGCCTAATATGCTCAAATTCTAGGAGCAACCCTCAAAAGCGTCGCATCTTTTAGTGGAGATGGTTTAATTAATGCCATTAAGCACATTTGAAATATAGTAAACTTTTGTAATATCCATAATATTACTAAAGAAAATGTATCTATTATGTTGTTGGCCTTGTCCTTCAAAGGTGGATTCATGGATTGGTATGGGACCTTACCTGTAAATTCTATTGGCTCATGGGATGAGTTGGGGACCCTTTTGACTGATAGGTTTGGGTAAAAGAGTGATCATATGTCTCTAGTTGAGTAATTGACCACAATAAAGAGGGCACCATATGAATTCATGTAAGATTTTAATACTAGGTTCCAAAAAACTTGGGACAAAATCCCAATTCTTGTGAGGCCAACCACAAACTATGCATTTTTGTACTACTTGAAAGCATTGAATAATGACATTGCCATGATGATTAAATCCATGGGTGGAGACACATTTCATGATGTCTATGAAATAGCCATAAATGATGATAAAAATTTCTTGTCCAAGTGGGAAAGATAGCTCCTAGACCTCCAATGCAACTATTCCCTGATTTGCATTCTCCTAGTCAAAGTGCATTGCCCACTTTAGTTCCTTTTCCTAGTTAAGAAAAATCTACCATTTCCCCTACTAACAAAATACATGAATTCAAAATTTTGATCCAAAGTGTTACTAATGAATTAGTTACTCTCAAAAGGAAACAATCCCAATTTTATAGGCCATATCAATCCTACAATCAGTTTGGACAAATAAACAAACATTCTTTTCAAGGCAATAATCAAGGACAAGGCCAAATTACCCATGTCAAGTCTTATCAAAGATATAATCTTAGTGCTACCTCATCCTCTAAAGCCCTTGTCCCTAATCAAAATAATTTGGTCCAAGAACAACCCAACTATCCACCTTTTGAACATGGTCAAGAACAAGTTGCTTATGCCAATGAGATGCAAAATCAAGGCATGACTACACAAGGTGATCAAACATCTCAATTTTCAAATTTTGAGATGCCAATGAAATTTTGGATAGAAAGTAGATATGTTTAGTCTAACTCCACTCTCATGAATCATTTTGAAGGTGAGTTTTTTTCCATTAATTATGTTGGGAATACAAGCAATCAAAATACTAGTGTCACCTCTAATACTAGGTCCAAAAGGAGGGCTATTGATGAAGCTCAAAGAGGTAATAAAGGACCTATTATGACTCCTACATCATATCCTATTGTAACTGGGAATAACACAACTCCTATATTTTAATAGAATTAGAGGATTCTAAATTTTAGGTTAGTTGCTACAACTCTACCTACACATGCTACATCATAGAGTGCCAATGTTCATAAAGAGAACCCCACGGTAAGTAATCCTTCCATCAATGTGGTGGACTAGATGAAAAAGATTCATATGAATATTTCATTATGGGATTCTATAAATTACCAAGGAAGAAAGATATACTTTAAAAATAATTTCATGGATTGGGAAAATAGGCTGGCCCATATAGAAATGATAATGTGGTTTTAGTCAATGGAACTCAATCCATAGATGGTCAAGTGAAGAAAGACAAGACGACTCCAATTTTGTACCTATCTCTAATTATTAGTGATTTATTGGTTGATAATTTCATCATAGATATTGGAGTGAGCACATAAGTTATGCCCAAATGTATAACAGATAAGCTAGGGCTCAAGTATGAGCCAATGACTAAAGGAGTTTTGCAATTGGACGAATCACCAACCAAGACCTTGGGGATAGTGAAAGGTTTGAATTTGAACCTTCATTATTGTATTAAATTTTTAATTCCCCATGATGTGTTAGTATCATATTTACCTCCCTATTTTTCTCTTTGCTTGTCAAGGGACTTTACATGTAAGATAGGTGGATATTTGGTAGCCAATTGGTCTTACATGGTGTTTAGAATAAAATATGGCACTAAGGTGAAGATTGAGTAGAACCTATTCATATAAATCACTTGGAACCATATTCACATAAGGTGTAAAATGTTAACTATGCCATCATTGATGAAGAGGAGCTTCACATTGACCAATCTCCATCATCTTCCCTTGATGGAGTTTCTGCTTTGTTCCTAGATGAGTGGGGAGATGACAACTCTGAGCATGATCCTTACAAGTTTATTGAATAATCTAGTCTTGGATTCAATTATATGCATGATAAAGGATATTTCATGCCTAATTTGATGAACCAAGTGAGTATGTGAATGGCTTGTGGTAGCTCTTCTTTGATGGGTCTAGAAGTAAGATGGGACAGGTGGTGGAGCTATGTTGGTTTCACCTTCAAAGGAAAGGTATTTTTCAGCCTTCAGATTTCAATTCTCATGCACTTGAAATGTGGTAGAGTATGAGTTGCTTATCCATGTAATTTAATGGGCAAGGAAAAGAGGTGTCAAGGAATTACAAGTGTTTGGTGATAGCAAGCTTGTTGTAAATCAAGTTAGAGGGTAGAATTTGACCAAGAACTCCTTACTCAAATCTTATAAGCATAGAGTTTGGGACCTTGTAGAAGATTTCATGGCTTTTAACATTAGATCTATTCCAAGGGAGGATAATAAGCATGCTAATAGGTTGGCATTTATAAGTGCTCAATTTGATGTTCCAAAGGGCATAAGAAAAGTCAAGGATCAATCCCATATAAAGGTGATTGTGAGACCATCCATACCAGATAATGTCACCAATTGGAAGGTCTTTGATAATGACCAACAAATAACACTTTTTATACAAGAAGAGGCTGAGTTTTTTTCCAAGAATCAGTTTAAGCTACAATAATAATATGCAGGGTAGATCATCCAACTAAAGTCTAACAAGCTTCCTAAAGGTTTAGTGACTCTTGAAATCATATTCAATGAGGATGATCAGATCAAGAAGGAAAAGGTAAGCATGTAAGCAAATAAAGAGGACTATGAAAGGGTAAATATCTTCAAAGATAAATTACTTTCACTCAAAAAGGTATGCACTAGTCAAGAAAAACATGATTTCATTGAACTATGTAAAGAGTTTAGTGATATTTTTGCATGGGAATATAGTGACTTGAAGGGTTTTGATCCAAGATTGGCTCAAAACACGATAGAGATAGATGAAAATTCCAAATCCATAAAGTAGAGATAAAGGCTAATCAATCCCAAGATTGAGCCTCTCATGAGGAAAGAACTCACCAAACTGATTGAGTCCAAAATCATCTTTCCCATTAAGCATTCTTCTTGGTTGGCCAACTTAGTCCCTATTAGAAAGAAGAATGTGGAGATCAGGTTGTGTGTAGACTTTAGGGAATTTAATAGAGTTTCTTTGAGAGATCAATATCCCCTCTCTTCTATGGAGTAAATTCTACAAGTGGTGGTAGGTAGTGAGAGCTTTTCTCTCCTAGATGGTTATTTTGGGTACAATCAAATTTTGGTGAAAGAAAGTGACCAATACAAGACAACCTTCACCACCAAATGGGGAACATATGCCTATAGAAAGATGCCATTTGGATTGTCAAATGTTGGAGTTACTTTTCAATGTGTAATGGATATGGCTTTCTAGGTACTAATCAATGACATTGTATTGGTATATCTTGATGATGTGATAGTTTTTTCCAAGGAAAAAAAAGATCATTTGAATCAACTAATAGTTTTTTTTTGAGATGTGTAGGTATTTTAGGATCTCTATAAACCCAAAGAAGTGTGTGTTTTATATTCATGAAGGCAAACTCTTAGGCAACATTGTTTCCAAGAAAGGTCTATCTATTAATCTAAAAAGGGTAAGTGCCATCTTGGTATTGTCTTTACCTAAACATAATAAGTGTCTATAAAGATTCTTTGGTAAGATAAATTTTATTAGGAGGTTTATTCTTGATTTTACTAGTCTGGTCAAGCCCTTGACCTCCCCGCTAAGGAAGGATGAGATATTCACCTGGATAGGAAGGAGGAAAGAAAGTTTTGAGGAGATCAAGCAAGCCATTGCCCAAGATCCTACTCTTGCAAGTATAAACTTCCCCAAGAACTTTAATTTTATGACATCTATCTTAGTACCTCCTCCAACTACTCTCCCTAAGGGAATGGACTAGATGAGTCCACAAATAAGAACTTAATTAGGAATATTAAGAGAATAATGGAGGAGAATCAAAGGACTTGGCATACCAAGTTGAAGACAACCCTTTGGGCTGATAAGATCACCCTAAAGAGAACAATCAAGAATTCACCGTATACACTTATGTATGGAAGGGAATCTAGAATTCCTATCTCACTTAAGTTAACAAATTTAGACCTCACATATTAGATAAAATAAATAGAGAATGAGAGCATGAAATTAAGATTATGTGAGTTGATGGAGCTTGAGGAGACAAGAGATCAAGATATGCACACCATGACCACTCACCAACGATAGACAAAGAAGTATTTTGATAAGTAGTCCATGCCAAGTAGTTTTAGAGGAGACATTATCCTAAAATGGGCTGAAGATAGGGACAAATCTAGAAGGCACACAAATTTTGATGCTTTGTGGAGTGGCCCATATGTGATCACATAGTGCAAACAACACAATGCTTTCCAACTCTCAAAGTTGGATGGAGAAGAGTTGTGTATCCCAATCAATGGGATATATCTAAAGTATTGTTACTAAGGTTTCCTTTTCTTTTGTACATAGTTTCCTATTTTCCTTGTGTTCCCTAAGTGATTATGAACATGTGTGAGTTTGTCCTTGTCTTGTTTTGTGTTGTATTTGCTTGATCTTGTTGTTATTATGTGGTGTGTTTCCTTATGTTTTATTTTGGAATAATATTTGTTAGTCATCTCTAAGAATATATTGACTCCATTGGCCCTAAGTTGGATAAATCTACTGGTCTGGTTAGTATAACATGCATACAACCCCTGTGATTCACCTATTTGTTGACCAAATTTTGGCCTTCAAGCCAAAATTGGGCTCCCCTATTTGAAAAAAATCATCTAAGTCTATATTTTTGGCCAAGTCCAATACTTAGATTTTATTTGAAATAAGTGTTCTTTGACAAAGCCCATAATGAATGTACAAGTCTATTCCTTTTGGAAAGTTCATTTTTGGTCTTTGCTAAAAATTTTCGGGTTTTTGTTCTAAGCCTTTATCGAATTCTTTCAGACTTTTTGTTTGAAGCATTTTCCTTAAGTGTATTTCTTTCATACTTTTCATTTGGACATGTAATTAATTATTTCAAATAATTTTTCCAAGACAAATCTCCTAAAGATAAAGTGCCAAATTCTTTTGGACAAATTGTCTGCACAATTTTTTTGAAGGTACTTTGCAAATTTTCTAAAAGATATCTTTCAAGCTAAAAATGACACTGTCAACTTTTTTGAAGGGTATGTTTCAAATTTTTTGAAGAGTATGTTTAAAATTTATTTAAGGGTATGTTTCATTTTTTTGATGAGTATGTTTCATTTTTCTGAAGGATATCTTTTGTTGGGAAAATTGTCCATGCAACTTTGTCAAAGGACACTTGCAACTTTTCCAAAGGACCTTTTCAAGCTAAAGGATCAATTGTAACTTTTTCAAAGTGCATTCCATTTTTTCTGAGAGTGGTTTTTAAAGGCTTAAAGGTACTTTTCAAAAATTCTGAAGGGCATTTCAACTTTCTTGAAGGGATGTTTTCAAAAAGATTGAAAGATTATTTCTATGGGAAGGTGGACCATTTTGAAAAATCGAAAGGGTATTTTTTCCTTTCAGAAGGTCATTTATAAAAGCTAAAGGCCCAATTCAAGAAACCTAAAAGAAAATTTTGAAGGGCCAAATAGAAATTCTAAAGGAATGAATTCATTCTAAAAACTTGTTTGATACAAAGGAAACAAAAGGGCCAAGACAAAAAGTCCAAATAAAATGCCCAAAAGAGTGATGGCTTACAAAACATCAATTTTAGAATATAGAAAATAGTCATTAGAGTTTAAAAGAAAAGGCTCAATGGGAACTTGAAGGTGAAGATAAGAGATAATAAATGGTAAAATATAACTGAGGCTTTGATTCAACTGTAACTCATTATAACTGATCCATTTGGTGACATGGCATAGCTCACCCAGTTCTCTTCCATGAAAATGTAACTAATTTAGTTATTTCAAGATGACACATGCCCAAGTAACCATTGGACTTACTTTGATTTCTATACCTCTCATATATATATATATATATATATATATATATATATATATATATATATATATATATATATATATATATATATATTCTCTTGGCTCATTTCAAAGACTCCACTGGTTATTGGAAAAACTCTAGCTAGATTTGTACTCAAAGAACTCTTGAAGAAATATACAAGTGTTTTAGCCATTCACATGTTGTAACATTGAGTAATGAATTGAATCTTGTGGGTATAGTCTAGTGAAAGATTGCCCTTTTCTAGATTGTACTCTTGATAGTCTACTAATTTTTAGAAAGGAGATTGTTGTAGGTCTTTGCTAGTATTCTTTCTTAAGTGCTGAGATATCATAAAAGTGGATTATGATTGTATCTCTCTTTGGAATCATTCACACCCTTTTTAAGAATCATATACCTTCTTAAATCTAGAATATGAAACATTTATGTGGTAATAAATCTTGAGTTGTGAGTCTTATGTGAGGAACACCTTGTTTGTTTTTAAGTAGTGGTTGCAGTCAATTAGGAGGACATTATTCATTGGTGCATCACTGTTTTGTTTTCTTATTTATTTTCCTTAACCCTTTTCATACACAATTGATAGATTAGAGGGAGCTTTAAAGGTGCATTAAGGGGAGATAGCCCATAATCTATAGATTCATCTCAATGAAATTATCACCTACATCTAGAGAGATGATTCAATTTTGTTGCTTGGATGAGGAGAGCTGAGCATCTCCTCAAGGGTGAAAATCCAACAATCAATAGTTGGATGATATTGGATAATGGTAAGGTATGAAGAGAAATGGATTATAGATCTACAAGGACCATGTTATGTGAGAACAAAGTGTCCAGTCATTGAAGTTCCATTTGGATGATATACCAAGATGTTTTCAAAACAAGTCTCAAGACCTCTTCCACTTTCTTATCAAGGTAAAGACAAGAAGAAAATATGAGAATGATAGGATGGTTACAGGATGAGGATTTGGATGAGTCAAGATGGCTTGAATTATATCGATGGGATGTAGATAGGGTTTACCCTATGTGTCAAGGTACTATTACTATAGGTTTTATTATATTTAATGGTTTTTCCCTATACATGTTTAGTTACCTTGCTTATGTGTCTTTTAGGTCATTATGAAAGATAATCCCACATTCATAAAGAAGTGAGTACATGTTTATATTTCACATATATAAGGTACCTTCTTAAATATTTTATGGATAATGATATAATACTAATATTACAATATTTTGATTATTGAGTAATAAGCTTCTTCTAAATCATGTTTGATTTCACTACTACATAGATAATTTCTTCATCCATTTGACTCTATCTAGTAGATCCTTGATTATGTCCCACTATGACATGGTATAAATTTTTTTATGGTAGATGAATTCAATTATTTATATTTTGAAATCTTAGTTTTAGCTTGCATGTCATAGATCTACCATTCATTGACCAAGCATATTGAATATTCACCCTTTCCGAATTTTGCTCCTTTTTTGGGGTCCTCTTTTGATCTAAATTCAAAAAAAGAAAAAGAAAAAGGTGTACCTTAGTATTCATATTTGATCTATAGGTTTTCATGTAAAATGGCTTGTGCCATCAAATTTATAAGGTGTCAAAATCCTAGGATCAACTATAAACACAACCTAGTCTTATGACAGTCAATTTTTGCCATTTTTGGAGGGTTTCAAGGTTTTTTAGCACTTTCACGTAAATTTGTAAAATTTGTAGTCTTCAAAAGAAAATATTTTATATTATTTTATGTGTTTTTGGAGATATTTAGTGGGTCTTTAGTCAATTTTCATGAGGTGTACCAAACCTAAATTTTTTGAGATAGGTAGAGTTTTTATCAATGTGTGCACTACAAGGAACTCTAACATTCCTAGCACTGTAAGAACTATCTCCATCTCTAACACTTGAAAGTAATCCTCTTGATTATGATGATCTAAACCCTAATAAATAAAAATGTAGGCTACATCCTCAGCATATTTTTTTGACATCATAACTATTGACTACTGAATTAGTCAATAATCCTAGCATCAAGATTATCAACTACCAAAGCATTTAGAAATCCTAACATCAGGGGTTTTGACTGTCAAAATAGTCCATGACCCTAACATTGGGACTACCAATTATAGGATCAATCAAAAACCCCAATAATTATAATGACCCACTACAACCCTAACACATTTCTTTGACTGTAGGAAGTGCCATCAATCTCGACATCAAGACTTTTGGGTGCATGTGTAGTCCTAAACACCACTATTAGAACCATGCGAGCTTGTATAAACTATAAGAGGGAATTATATATAAACTTAAAATCTTGATGTCAAAAATTTTGACTATAAAATCCAAAAAAATAATGATAAGTGTAAGGATGCCCCCAAATTTTTATGATGGCCATAAGAACGTCAAATTTAAGCTCATGAAAGGTGGCATTATTCTTTTAAAAAAGAGTGTCAGTTTTTAAATGATGTCACTTTCATCAATAACATAAATCAAAGTGAGGAGGGGGGGGGGGAAGAGCACCCAAAATGGGTCTTATCTACTAGTCATATGGGTGTTACATCCCTGGTTACTTTTGACCCAAAATTGGTTAACTTTTACTCCAAGGGGGCATAAGTTTCTTTGTGGGGAAGTTGATTCCAAAATTTTATCACACCAAATTTTTTCAACCCAATTTTTTTTCAAATTTATGAAAAGTGGAGATAATTATTTTTTGTAGGCAATAAAAATTCAAACTTCTATAAATTTTAGCCAACAACACTATTTTAGGTGCCATTATTTTGAAAGTGCAAGTTTTTATAAGCTTTATGTATTGGTAATATTTATATGTGTTGTAAATTTTAACCTATATAGATTCATGGGGACTACATATCATAATATTTTAACACATTTAGTTCAAAAGATACTTAATTTTTTATTTGAGTTTAGTTTTGATACTTACACTATTCAACATACATGAGTGGAAAGTTAAAGTGTAAATCCTCTTGAGGATCAAAGGTTTACACTGAATCACAATGGGTATAGAAATAGAACTAATCTCCAAAGTAGAGAAGGTGAAGTGGTACATCAAAAATGACAAATCCTATGGTCTTTTATCACTTTCTATATCTTCCAACTTACTCTTTCATACCAAATCCACAAAAACTCTAAATAATGTATGAACCTTATTGTAAAAATTCTTTGGTAAATAAGATGTCATAAATGGTCATGAGTTGGATAATGAGCTCATAAATTTGAACCCATGTGACTTTTATATGATACAAGACTTCTTCACAAAGTTTAAATCACTCAAGTTACAGTTAAAAGTTTATGGCATTGACAAAAAGGATGATCAATAGATTATTTCCATCCTTACCAAATTAGGATCCAACTATTCTATCTTCATTTCTACCTTTCACACCACCAAGCATGCCATTAGAGATACATGGACCATTCCATCCTTGGATGAATTTACTACTGACTTGACTCAGGATCAAGAAAAGCTCATTCAAATGGGTACATTGAGGTCATCTAAATCACATGGCTTAATTGTGAGTCATGACAAATAAAAGGATTCTAAATAGCAAGGATAAGAAACAAAACAAGGACCCCAAACAAAGAAAAGGTCAAAAATTTGATGCTAAGTATAAATCATATAAAGAATCCTCTTCTTCAGATGGGAAATATAAGAAAGAGTGACTCACATGTGGATATTAGAAGAAATATGGACATGATGAATCTAAATGCATGAAGAATTAAATTGACCAATTGACTAAGATTCTCAAGAAGCACAATATCAGTGTCCCTAATTCTTCCAATCAAAGTTCATCAACAAATGAGTCTTTTGAGACTAAAAATAATAATAAGGGAAAACATAAGGGAAAAAAACTTGTTATAGTTACATCCTAAGATTTTGCATGGGTTATTGATTTTAGTGCATTGCACCACATGGATTCATCATAGGACATGTTCTCATCCTTAGATCCTTGTTCTATGTCTTTAATTTTATTAGGTGATGATACTTATACATAATTTAGTGGGAGTGGATCTATTAAAGTGAATTATGGGACATTTCATGATGTTCTATGTATTCCCTCTTTATTCATGAATCTACTATCTATTTATTAGATCATTCACATTGGTTCAGAAATAAGAGTGGAGTTCACACCCAATTTCATGGTTATTAGGGGACCAAACAATGAATCCATTTTTATTTTTGGGAAAGTAGATCACTAGTCATGATTGTATACTTTCATACATTTTGCACCTAATCTACCCTCTACTACACTGCTCACTCATTTAGATGGGGTGAGTAAATTATGGCATGGGTGATTCAACCATATCAACTATCACTACTTGGAGAAATTTAGTTGTCATGACATGGTTTCAAGGTTGAAATGAGTCAATTTTTTTGATGAAGTTTTCTAGGGTTACATACTTGGTAAGCATATTGAGAAGTATGAAAAAGTCAAATCATAGAGAGCTAAATAGTTATTGGATATTGTCCATAGTGATATTACTAGTTCATTTCCAAATCATTAATTCAACAAGACTAAGTATATATTATCATGTTTGGGTTACACCTTATGAGAAGATGTCTCACATCTCCTCACCTAATCAACATAATGGGAACACCCTAAGACTATGGGTTTCCTATGGTTAAACCTTTGAAGAGACTTCCCCTGATGGATCACCTAAGCTAACACTAAACTACTATAATTACAAGGAAAAGGGAGGAGTGTGTAAAAATAAAGAAAATGAAATCAAAGAGGGGTAATACACCAAAATATTAGGACACACTTTATCTACTTAATCATACACATTAAAAACCTTAGGGACTATGGTATACGTGACCTAATCATAAACCTCTTAGAAATAATGTTTCATAGAGAGGTACAAATATATACATCAGCATTATAAGGAGAAGCATTCATCACCACAACTAGTAATGCACAAATCATAAAGATACATAGAATATGATCTAAAAAATAGAGTTCACTTGCATAGAGGTGAAATGGAATTGGACACAATCAAAGGGAAAAAACCTTTACCACAAACAAAGCATTATCAATTCATAAGATACAAACATAATGCAAGTTATGAGAGGGTAAAATAGTTTTTCATTTATTCAAAGTCATAAAATCTAGGTAGAGGGATCAAAGATGGGCCAATTTATACATAATTTCTACGTTTAAAAGTGGTCCCTTTGTAATGACAATCCTTACTATTTAAATAGGCTAGATATTCAAAGTTTGGGGTATGATTCGGTCCTACCCACTATGGAGATGGTTATAAATTTGATGATGATCAAGGAAGGGGGTCAAGGTAGTGGGTATCCCCTTGGGATCACTAGAGATAAGCATGCATTAATGCTAAAGTCACATCTATGTAACTACTTACCACATCCTCTCAAGTGAAATGAAATTACTTAATTGATTTGAAAAAAAATAATTATATATCACAATATTAAGAGCAAAATAAATAGATCCACAAAAATAATTGGCAAAAGAGCAAAATACTTGAATATTTGACTGAGGCACTTTGAGGGGTTAACCTCCACAATAATTTAATAAGAACAAAATTCATAATATGGTGAGAAAAGACTAACCACTACGTCCTATATATAATATACTTAGCTAAGATTCTTCCATAGGCCTAACCTACTAAGAACATAGAGAAATATAACAAGATAATATGAAGGTGTGTAAGCTACAAGTCAGCCACACATATCCCTAGATGCACTATAGGTTAAGGTTTAATATGCACTTCTCATTCAAAATAATATTGTCCTCAATGTTGAATCAAACTAGGATATTATTATAGGAATGTTTCATCTTCCCATGTTGCATATTTAGAATGTAGGTTGTTCCATTTGATTAGATACTCTTTAATGGATATGGTCTGTAGTGACTTAGTACACATGTGAAGGATCTCTTCAGGATCTAGAATGACTCAGCCTTCTTCATCCAATTCAGGTAAGTCATTATTAGTGGTAACTCTATATCAAATTACCTTCTTTACGAAAGATACATGGAATACCATATGTATGTGAGTGGGTGGAGGGAATTGTAGCTTGTAAGACACACTACCAATTTTATACAATATTTGATAAGGGCCATAATACTTAAGTGACAACTTCTTATCCTTTTTATATTACTTCAAAGACATCTTCTTAAATGGATGAAAATACATAAAAACCCAATCACCTATGCCAAAATATTTCTCACTGTAACATTGATCTAATTATTGCTTGATTCTATTTTGTGCCATTACTAAATTAACTCTCAAACTGATTAACACCTCCTATTGATGGTGAATGTGTTCCTCAAGAACTTAAACCATAAGATGCACTATCAAAGATGAAGTGATAGATGGGGGGTGACACCTATATAATGTCATAAAGGTATACATCTTGGAAGAAGTGTGAAAATAAGTGTTATACCACCATTCAACAAGTGGCAACCAATGAACCCATTTATCCTATTTGTCCAGAATAAGTGAATGAATATACCCTTATATATATTTATTGATTACCTCTATTTGTCCATCAGATTGAGGATGATAGGATGAGCTATGAGCCAACTAGGTCACCAAACATGCAAATAATTTAGCTAAAAAATTAATAGTAAATATGGGATCTCAATCACTTATAATGATTTTTGGAGTACCATGAAATTTATGAATTTTATTGAGAAAAATAGAAGCTAATGTACTAGTAAAAAATGGTTTTGATAAGGAAAAAAAATGAGCATACTTAGTGAGTCAATCCACAACTACCATGATAGCATTTTTACCCTCAGACTATGGTAACCACGTAATGAAATCCATGGAAACCTCCTCCCAATGTTGTCTAGGGATGGATAAAGGCTATAAAATACCTGACGTATTAATGGTTTCACCTTTGTTTCATTGACATTTCTTACATTTAGCCACATATTTATGGACATCCCCATTGAGTCCTTACCAAAATAAATATTTCTTGATTCTATGATATGTTTAAAAAAATTTGGATAAATCTCCAAGTGAAGAGACATGAAGATCCCAAAGAATTTTATGTTTGAGGAGAGAATGCTTACAAAGGTATAATAAATATTTATACCATAATGTGTTCCCATTTCATGTATTTTTTTAGATTCATTAGAACCTTACTAAATATTTTGAATCAAATCCTTGGTAGCACTATCATTCTCTCATTTGGATTTTTCATCCTCTAGCCAATCTACCTACCACATGGTCATGTCACATAACAATGCCTCAACTAATTCATCCCATTGGGAGAGGGAATATACCAACCCATTATATTTTTATTTATTATAAAATATTTCAAAATCATATCCTAACATTTTATTCACCAATTTATGTTTTTCTTTAGATGAAAATCATTGCTCCAAAAAACACTTGAGGCTATCATGATCAGTATTTACATGAAAGCGATGACCCATCAAATAAAGTATCCATTATTTCACTGCATGTAGAATAGCCATCATATCTTTCTCATAACTTGTTTTAAACATATTTTATCCATTAATTTGGTGAATTTCAAATGTCAGTGGTCTTCCTTCTAACATGAGTATATCCCCCATATCATATCTTGATGTGTCACACTCCACAATAAAAGTTTTTTAAAAATTAAGAGTAGCCAAAAACTAGAGTTATGCACATAGCCATTTTCAACTATTCAAATGCCTTGGTAGATGAATTAGTCCACTAAAAGGATTATTCATTTAATAAATAAGAGATTGGGGTTGTAATTCTACCATAATTTTTTATAAACCTGTGATAGTAAATAATTACTCCAAAAAACATTAAAGGTTATTGAGGGCCTTGGGAACCTACCACTCCATCATCACTTAGATTTTTTTAGGTTCAAATTTTACTCCATGTGAAGAAACATGAGCTAAGTAATCTACGTCTTGGATACCAAAAACACATTGGGTAGGTTTGGCATAAAGCTGATGTTGTTCCAAAACTAAAATTACATGTTTCAAACGACTCAAATAATCTTTCCAATTTTTGTTGTAGATAAGGATATCATCAAAAAACGCTAATACAAACTTTATAAAAAAATCACCTAAAATATTATTCATCAAACTTTGAAATGTATATAGTGTAATTGTGAGGCCAAAAGGTATGACCATAAATTCATAATGGCCTTCATGAGTTCTAAAAACTGTTTTAGGTATATCTTTATTATGGATGCAAATAATACGATACCCAAATTGAAGGTCTAATTTGGTAAAATAAACACCACCATACAATTCATCTAGAAAATCATCAATTACTTGAATATGAAACTTATCTTTTATGGTTTACTTGTTGAGTTATCCATAGTTTGGGCACATCCTCCAATTATCATCATTATTTTGTACCATGTCCACTGGGGAGGAATATTTTCTTTGAATGTGTTAGATGATTCTTGCCTCTAACATATCCCACACCATATATTCAATTTAACTCTTCTTGGCATAGGGATACTTATAGGGTTTGATTTTAGGTGGTTTACTTCCTAGAATGAGCTTGATGGCATGATCATGTGCATGACTTGAAGGAAATCCTTTTGGCATGTCACTAAAATCAATAAAATGGTCATCCAACACCCTTTAAAAATTTTGATGTGTAGAATCTTTTGTTGGTTGAACATTTATGAAAAGTAAGCATGCCACAAATCCTTCTACACATTTTATGATAATCTTTGCCATTTGATGGGAACTAACCAGTTATAGAGATTTATATGTAGTTTGAATGTCTTACCTTCTAAATGGAACCTCATTAATATTTCTTGGAGATTCATCTCAATAGTGCCCAAAGGAGTGAGCCACTACACTCCCAAAATCATGTCAACTCCTCTCATGGGAATACCAAACATATGAGAATCTAGCAAGTAGTCTCCAATATCAAGCTTAATGATATGACATTTTCTATAATAGTTAACTATACCAGTATTTGTAATCTTGACCTAAAATTTTAGATTTAGGTAAATGAAATAGTTCAAATGAATAGCCAAATTACTATTGATGAAGTTATGTGTACTCATAGAGTCAATTAACACAATCACATTCTATTTATTTAGGAAACCCACTACCTTAAGAGTTTGAGGAGTACTAATGCCTGACAGTGTATGATAGGAAATAATATGTTTAGAATTTTCACATTCATCCTCTGGTTATTCTAAACTTTCCCCTAAATTATCATCATATTCTTCCTCCTCATTAGCACCTTCAATGTAAAACAACTTCTTTTCATCACATTGATGTCTTTTTCTCCATTTGTTATTGCATCCAAAACATAAACTATTTTCAAACTCTTATTCAACTTGTTGAGGTATCAATTTAGTAGGTTATGGAAATGATGGTGTTAGGAAGGCATGTTCACACACATTAGTAAAATGTCTTCATTTAATCATTTTTTTTATTCAAGTAGATGTTCCCTTTGTATGGATTTAGATACATTACTAGGATGAAACATGCTAACCTCCAATTGGATGCTATCTTTGAGGCCACCCAAAAAAATGTCAATGAGATTTTCCTCAGTGATGTCTACCACACATAATGAAAGATTATGAAATTGATGAATGTAATCCTTTACCATCCTAGTTTGTTGTAACTTGACTAGTTATCTAAAGTATTTTTCTTAGACATTAATGCTATAGTGTAGTTATATCTCTTTAAAAACTATAGATCAAGAAACCAAGAGATGCTTCTTTTTATTTTGAGCACACAACTAGTGATACCAAATAAACTACTCAGGTTCTAAATATAGAGAGGTAATGGCCACCTTTTGTGAATAAGGAATATGATGTAGATCAAATACATTTTCAATTTGAGTAATCCATGTGAGTGAATCAATACCATAAAAATTGTTTAGGTCCACTTTTGCCAATAATATATTTGTACCATGGTTGGAATTATGATTCTTTATAAGAGAATAACCAAATTGAAGTGGTGGAGGGTTATTTTACAATTATTCAGTTGAAATTTGGTCAATTTCCCAGTGATTTTTTGTAATTGACATGTGAGGTCCCCTTTAACCACATCAAGATCATCTTTTTGTACCATGCCATGTAACTCTAACTTAATTTGTTAAACTATCTTCAAAATACATGGATCAAAAGTTTCAAACTCTAAGTCATATTTATGAATATGTTTAGGAATTTATTTCCCTTTCCCATGACCATGAATTTTAGGCCTTGCCATGTAAAAACCCTAGGAGGGTTATGATTGAAAAATGTATCTGTAGATGCTACCATTGCAATTGCCTTCCCAAGATGAATCAATAATTATTAATGTACACAAGAGTGAAAAATTTTGGCTCAAAAAAGTGTACTGGTAGAATAGACCATTGAGATCATCTCAAAGAGATGAATCTAATGACTGCTAATGTGTACAAGGGTGGAAAATTTTGGCCTAAAAAAGTGTACTGATAGAATATACCATTGTGATCATTTAGTAGAGACAAATCTAATGACTACTAATTTGAACAAGATAAAAACACTTATAGACTTATTTATTTATTTACTCAATTTTTTTTATAAAAACAACCACTCAAACAAAACTAAGGTGATGAAAAAATTCAAATCCTCCTGGATCACAAGTTATGTTTTTTTGGCCTTCTAATGCTCAAGACACCAAACCTCAAAAAATGTGTAGTAAAAAATTACCCAAGTCAAAGATATAATACCAATTGTAATGAAATTACTTAGATGATTCATAAAAATAGAATTATATATCATATAATTAAGGGAAGAATAAACAGATCCTTAAAAATAATTAGTGAAAGAGTAAAATACTTGAATATTATGACTAAGCCACTTCAAGGGAAAACTTTCACAATAATGTAATAAGAAAAAAAATTTCAATATGATGATAAAAGACTAACCACTACCTTCCATATATACTCTACTTAGCCAAGGTTATTCCATAGGCTGACCATATTAAGAACATAGAGAAATGTAACAAGATAATATGGTGTGTAAGCCACAAGTCAGCCACACATATCCCTAGATGTACTATAGGTTAAGGGCATAACATGAAGCCTATAGTTTTCCTTCTCTGTGTGTATTCTCCACTCATCTCTATGATGAATAGGGCCATATTAAATTTCCCTCTCATTATTTTTTTAAGAATTTTTATTGAGATGCACCATGATTTGCATGTTAGGCCACTTTACCATTGATTCAATGAGTCAAATGTTGTTAGACAGTCTATTCATGCATTTTACATCTAAGCAGGCAAAATTGGTCATCAAATTTACTTTAGCTAGTATCAATATAGATGCTACCAAACTCTTCAGTGGTGTGTTTCTACCATGTGTTGACATTAATATCATTTTGGAATTTCTACATCTATGGGTATATTCCCCATGGGCCCCATGTACTTGAAATTTTTTAGATATTCATGCTTACTTAGAGATCACCAATTGTATTCATTGTATTGGGTTATAAAGTCTTGGGCTATGCTAAGTCCATGTGGCAGATTTTGATTTCTCTAGACCTTCCCTAAACTCTCTCAACCATTATGTGATTGGGGCCTACTACCTCCACATGGATCTTTCTCAATCTACCCAATTACCAAGGGCTTTGATAAATTTATTGTGCCTATGTGGACCACCATAGGGATGTAGAGTAGTAAGATTTCATCATGTGCTATCATCCCACTAACCTTCTATCTCAAGGCTTTGACATATTATTTGGGTTGTATAAAAATTGTGTAGTGGGGTATTAAGATTGTGCCATGTGGCATCATCTTGGTAACATGCTAGCCTAGAGGGTTTTAAATTGTATAGACTATTCTAAGTTTCTAGGTCATTGGGATTGTGATACATGGAATCATCTTTCTCATTTGCTCACCCACTCACCTAGAGGATTAATGACATAATTCTCCCATTGGGTAAATTTTAAAATTGACTAAGTGTTGAAAATTAGAAAGGGCTTGGGACCACTGTGATATTGACACGTGACATTGGGCAACCTTTGAAACAAATGGATAAGTCCCATTGTGACTAGAAAATCAATAATCAATCAAAACATCACTAGGGGCCCATTAATTTTTATCTCTTCATCTCCTGAAGATGTCACTAGGAAACTTCATGAAAATTAACTAATTCCTTTTACTGCTCAACCCCTAAGGGCTTTGGGAGTGCATTGTGTTAGCCAAAAACACTTGGGAAGCTCAAAATTCATAAATTATTTAAAGTATGGAGCTTTTCTCTAGGGTTACAAGTGACCATGCAAAACTAGCTAAGTCTTGAGATTGATCAATTAAATCTTAAAAATCTTGTGAGTGATCCCAAATCTTTGAATGGAACTCAGATGCTACTCTTCCATGGTGACCTAAAATGGTCAACATTCTGATGACCTCTATGGGTCATTTACCTGTTAATTGGGAATATATTAGCCTTTATGAAATTTATTGGGCATAGAGTCATAGAATCTTTTAAAACTCTTGATTCTAAGAACACAACCCTACTACAACTTACTTGATTTGTGTCTGAATAACTAAGATAAGATATGTATACAAGGGAAAGTGAAGGTGATCTACAAATTAATCCTAGCTTAGAGAAGATAAATCACACTATCTCTTCCACTTGTTGATATATTTATATAATTAGGATCATGACAAATATGGATCATCTAGACCTAACTAAGGGGTCTCTTACCACACAATATCACTAGATAGGGTTCTAAAGCATCTAGTCAAACAATACCACACACTAAACCTAGCTAGGTCCTATGTTTTTTTATGAAAGTAAATGATAAAGTATAATATATTTAATCTAGTGCTCACCAAAGCATGTAGTACAAAATGGGTGTAATAAACATGAGAGTAAACATGCAAGGAAGAATTGTAATTAAGTCAATATAGATATAATACTAATGCATGGTGAGAGAAATACATTCAAAATCCACTACTTATGCTAGTTTTATCTAATAAAATAGAGGACTAATAATTAGAGATACTTACCTTGAAGATAAACCCAATGAGGCTCAATTTATCCCTTAGAAAATGGTGCTTTATAAGTGGCTATTATGGTTTGTAAGGATCACTAAGATAGGCCAACTCTAGGATATATGACTTCTATTAAGCATCTAAGACTTTTACACAAGATAATATTTTTCTCTCCAAGTGTAAACCCTAAATAATGACTCCTCAATTATAATGGTGTAAGAGTAGATTATAAAGAAGCATAAATGAATGATTAACTCTATATCTCTCTCTAAAATGGTGAAAATGATGTGTTTATATATCCATATTTAACGCTAAACTCTTTTAAAGTTTTAGCTAATAGGATCAATATAATTGACCCTGTTCTATAATAAATAAAGTAGTTAGGTCCCATACTAGGTCAACTAGGACTAATATAATCTTTTAACATGCTTATATTTTCAAAACAGGGTCAACCTAGGCCAATTTTGTTTGATAAATGGAAGAGAGAGGTTTTGGCTTAGGTATGGGCTGTTTGAGGTGATGAATTTCTTGGAGGAGTGTGTAAGGGAGGTGTCAAAACTTAGGGACATGTATATGAGAGGTTTTTGTTAGTTACAAGTGGTGGTATAGGGGACCATAATATTTTGAAGCACCAATGGTCTACACACCCCTTTCTTAGTGCACCTTTTAAGGCACACACTTAGAGATATTAAGATTTGATGGGTTCCTACAAGAGAGCAAACATTAGTAATTGATAAAGTTCAAAAATACTGTGTATACAAGATGTACCTATTAAAAAATAGAGAAAGTAAGGAACAAGAACAAACATGCCATAGGCACTAAAATAAAAGAAGAAAGCTAAACTAAGATGTAGAAGCACTTAGATGAAATAAAAGAAGCTAAACTACTTATGTGAAAATTGAAAATAGGGTCTTTAATCCACCTAGGTCAAAATAAAATCCTCTTCGAGCCTCTCTATGTGGTTTATAAAGATGAGCAACAAGTTGATATTTGAATACCATTCTGGTTGGATCAACCTTTTTCCTACTTATCAACATATTTGGCTTACCTCCAAGTGGATCAATTAAATCAAACATATCTCCAATATAGACAAACTCCTCTTTTGTTTTAATGTTCATTTCATTCTATTCTTCATTAGGGATAAATCCCTCTAATATGACCACACTCTAGTTCATATGAATAACTACAACTTTAGCCTCTAATGGATCACTAAAACCACATGCTTGTCTTTCTATGACACTTTAAGATAATTCATTTTGCTTCTCAAATGTTGTAAATTGTTCAATATTTTTAAGTAGCTCCAAATACTACTCTTTAGCTTCACCAAGGTCTACTTGAGATATGCCTGGACCAACATCCTCTTGAACATGTTCTCCAAAGTTGCTAACCATTTTATCAATGTCCCCACTCAGAGATGTAGGCATACAAATATTCTCAATATCTTGAATCAACTCAAGGTATTTCTATCATTCTAAAACATCATCATTTTCCTCTTCATGTGATGCAATATTGTCAATGCTTTCTTTACTACTTGAAAACCCTTGAGCCTTATTGATATCCTCATCTATCTTACCTTGGGGAATATCACCTTCCTTAAGGTTTGTTACAACCTACTCTTGGACCTTCTAAAAATGACCTTCAAGAATTGTTAGCCTACCAAGATCCTCATATTATTTAATAAAATACTCATTCTACCTTCCAATGACCTAAGATTTATTTAACACTTCAATTTCTTGAATGAAATCATGGTAAAGCTACAGCCTTGAGTTACCAAGTTTTTCTAGCTCATTAAAAACTACTATACTTCCCTTAAAGGTTTCATTTTATTCATTTCGGGAGGTGTCATATTGTAAAGTAACCACTGATGCCACCTTACCTAAATTTTATTTTTTATGATCATCATTTTTGATGAAAAAAATGAGTTCATCTAAAACACTTACCTCTTCTTGGCCACTAGGAACATATTGAATATCATCTAATTGTACTTATGATATAGTCATCACTTGAACACCTTTATGATAGACTTATTTAGGCTCACTTGTAGCTACAATTTAATTTTTATCCTCAAGTACTACAAAATGATCTTATTCCATGCCAAATGAAAGATCATTTGATCATCACAACTCCTGGTCATGCCTTGATTACAATCTTGATTAGAGAGACTTGACTTCTCTTCATCAAGATGCTCTTTTCCCTCTTATTTCAGGTCTGATTCTTTCATTTTAGTGGCATAAAAAGTTATAGTAATATTTATTTCCTCATCATACTCACTTGAAACATTTTATTCTTTCCCTAGATGATCTTCACTTACTCTCCATACAATGGGTCCTACTTTGAAAAGGGAGATGGTTGGAATGCATATAAGGTTCAACTAGTGAAATAGGAGTATATGGAATTATAGGATGCTCTTGAATTAGATTTGGGGTTGAAGAGGCACTCATAAAACTTTGAAAGTTATTTGGTTTATCTTCTAAAACATTCTCCCTCTCTTGATTTTGGATTTGCATATGAGGAGTGGGTGATAAACTTGGAAACTTCCTTGGTTAAGGAGTTTGAGGGACTTAGGAAGGATGGAGATTGCATAAGCATAGAATCTTCTAAAGAATGGGAGATTTTTAAACTTGGAATTTTGGTTGGTTTAGCTTCTACAACCATTCTCTTTTATTTATTAAGAGTGGATTTACCTTGATTTAACATCCTAAGATTAAGATGTCTAGTCTAGGAAGGCTACCATGGTGGAGTAGCTTGAGGCTCATGAAGAGGTGTATTTTCAAGTATTGGTTCATCTCGATAGAATGAAACTAAAATTTTGGCATTAAGATTGGATTATTTTACTTTAGTAACCATTGTTTTAGTTATAAATGTACATGTTGATTGGTCATGGGTTTACCTACAAGGAAAATTTGACTTGGATATTAAAATCATGTCAACAAGTTGAGGTAGGTTAGGTGCACGAAGAGGCTTATCTAGAGTAGAGGGATGGCATAAAATTGATTTGGCTTATTAAATCATTGATAAATAGGATGAAAATTTTGATAAGAATATTGATGATGAAGTGGATGATAACAGTCTTGATAGGGAGGTGGAAAGTAGTTAGAATATACCCTAAACCCAACCATATAAGAGGTATCTCTTGGATTTTCAACACTCTAAATTGCTTAGAATAGAAAGTATAATGAAACTAGTTAAATTTTTACCTAAAAAGGATGTTTAAGATACTAAAATAAGCTAGATTAGACTCAGATTCACCATTGATGCTTGTATAAATAACTCTAAAGGTTGATATATTGAAGGATAATACAAATAATCCTTTAATGGATGAAGTACTTTTAGTACTGGTCTATTGGAGATACAAAATGATTAGACTTTATAGGTGCTTATTTAATGTCTTATACACTGAAGCTTACTAAGAGTAGCATTAAATTCTTAGCTAAAGCCTTCTAATTAAATATAATTGAGCAAAGGCCCCCCTAGGCATGCCATAAACTATTTTCATGTTTAGGTTGCACCTTTTTAGGAGGTGTCTCACATTTACTCACCCAATGGACATAATGGGAACACCCCAAGGCTATGGGTCATCTATGGTTGGAGTGAACCTCTAGAGAGGTTTGACTTCCCCTAAAAAATAACCTCAGGTAAAACTAAAATAATTCAAATGCAAGGAAAAGGAATAATGAGTGCATAAAAACAAAGTAATTAAAAGCAAAGTGGGGTAATACACTAGAATATTATGACACCCTCTATCTGCTTAAGCATACACAATGAAAACCTTAGGAATTGTGGTATAAATGAATTAATTATGAAGCCCTTAGCATTAATGTTTCATAGAGAGGTATAGAGATATATGTTAGCATCAGAAGGAGAAGAATTCATCACCACAACTAAAAATACATAAATAATGAAGATACACAGATTATGACCTATAAAAGATAGTTCACTTGCATAGAGGTGAAATCAAATTAGAAATAATCAAATTGAAAGAACACTTTATGTGCAATAAAAAATTCATCATGTCCATAAATCAATCTTGGATTGAATGGGATAGAACACACCTACACTTTTGATTGGGGGCATACAATTATTAAGTGGGAGCATGATCAATGTGAAGATCCACTAGAATCGATTCGAGGATCAATTATCATAACACATCATGTGAGGTAGGGTTACAAAGCCTATAGTCTAACACAATCTCATGACAACCCTAAAAGAGTCATATGATTTTATATTTCACCAATCTAATAACCAGATAAGTAAATCTAATCTAGTGTGCACCAAAGCTTATGTCACAAAGTGGGGGTTAGAAACAAAATAGATAAATAACTAAACTAATAATGCATATAAAACATATACTCATATCAATGCATAAAAATTCCTAATACATGGAAGAGACAAATATAAATGGATTACCTATCTAATCTTACAAAGGAGGAATAATGTTAGGAATACTTACCTTTGAAGATGAATCTGCCAAGCCTCAATCTCCCCCTTAACCAAGGTGTTTCATAAGAGATTATCATGGTATGTAAGGATAAATAAGATAAATCATCTCTAGGCTACAACCTATCCAAGCATCTAAAATACTTATCCACAATATGAGATCAAAGCTCCAATGAAAGTATTGAACCTTAAAGCTTTATTTCCCAAGTAGAATGGTCAATAGTCAGATTTTAATTTACACTTCTTCACTTAATTATTCATTCTTATCAAATGGTGGTAAATTACCTTGTATATATAGTGGTATATTTCCCTAAAAACTTTAAGAAATTTTGGTTGTGCTAGGTTGACCTAGTCAAACTAGCACATTTTTGGGTCTAACTCACTAGGTTTACACTAGGTCAATTGAGAGGCCAACAAACCAAAAGAGAGAAAAAGTCCCTAAACTATGTTGGGTTAAATTTGTCAACCTTTAACAACTAATAGGTCAAAAGGGTGCTAAGTTAAGAAATGAAGGATAAAACATAGCAAGTGATAAGAATAGGTAGAACTAAGAAGAATAAGATTTGGGTTTAATGGTTTTAGGAAGTTAGTGTGTGGATGGCACGTGGCAAAAGGAACAATAATCTTAATGAAGCACTAATGGTCTACCCACCCCTTTCTCAGTTCACCCCTTATGGCATGAACTCAGAGAGAATGAGACTCGATGGGTTATTTTAAGATACAAAGTGTCAGTAATCAATAAAAGTTTGAAAATATTATGTGTATACATATGCCCCACTCGAAGCTCATCATGTGTCATATAAGTGAAACGTTGGATGGTTCTTTAAGATAAAATAATATAACACATAATAATGATGCCAAGTATGGTGTAATAAGTATAAAATAAGATAAATGAAAGAACTGTATTGAAAAACACATACCTTTAACTTACCTTAGTGTAATAGATAAAGAAGTAGATTGTAATAAATATGAAGTTGTCCAATGTAGAGTACACTAGGTGAACCTGTAGAAGTTAGTGAAAATTTAGCCAAAAACTAAAATTTTGGAAGATAGGCATATAATAGTGGCTAGTAGAGACAAATATTTTAAGAAAATTGGTAAATTAGGATTGGTAAGGCAATGATTTTAGAATATTTAAGGAAAATAAATGACAAAAGGATGGTAAATGAATAACAAAAGATGGGAAAATGAATGACAAAATGATTGGAAAAGAAATGAAAAATGATGGAAAATGAATGAAAAATGATAAGAAATAAATGAAAAATGATTGGAACACACAATAAATCATATTAGAAAACATGTAAATCATAAATGTCAAAAAGTAATGTAGAACATACTAAATCACCTTGAGAAGCATGTAAAACATGAATGAAAAATGAAATATCTATGCAACAAAAATATAACAAAGATATGGAAGAAGGTAAAAAGTAAGCTCATGTAAGATTGGTATGAAATAATTAAACACAAAGAAAAATATGAAAGCATGTCAAATGAAATGTAAGTCAAGATGTAAGATAAACATGAACAAGGCATACTTAACGAGAAAAGTATAATAATGGAAAGAGGGCATAGACTCAACTATCCATAATAGAAGGGTAGTACAAAAATGACAAATGAAATAAAAGGGTGATCCATAGTTACTTGGACATATTATTTTTCATTGAAAGATATATAAAATTGAAACAAAGTAATGCTAGCATGTTTTTAAGAGATGAAGGAGGAATTAAATAAGAGGGAGAACAAATTTGGAATCACAATTTGCTTATCAAGGAGGGAAATGAAATGGGTGGAGGGGAGAATGAATGAAAAACCAAGGTAGAGGAGCTTTTTATTAAATTCAAGACACTCAAATTTAGTTTGTCAAAACAAGAGGAATGTTGCCCTTAAGGACTTTGAAGGACTTCTCTTAACTACACAAGTCTTGGGTAAATAAATGGAGTATATAGGTCATCCCATGAAGGTTATATGAATGAAAATTAACATAGACCTACCTTCCCACAACATGTTCCCTATTCTTCAGGGCCCATTGTAAAGCCATCGGTATACTATGAAGATTGGGTACTTGAATTTGAAAGTAGGTATCACCATAGAGTTTTTTTGAAATCCCTTATTCCAATCTATTGGCCTACCATACCCCAAAGGACTTAAAATCTATGTGATGCTAACTATGGAGTTTGAGATTTAATTGGAGATAGGAAATATGCTTGTAATCATGTATTTTGGTGTGAATTTAACTTTTGAGATTTGTACGTTACCTTTTAAATATCATTGCTTTTGTTTCAAATGATTTGGATTTTAAATTTCTTTTGATGGCTCTTTCTATTTCTCCTCCATATGGATTTGGAATACCAAACATGGGTGCTAAAGATGAATTTCATTTAAAAAGTTGGGACAAGGTTGCTAAGAGAGAAAAAATTGAAAGAGCATGGGGTCTAAGAGTCTAGTAAATCAAGGTGAAATAAAAGTGCTATCTTAACTTTGACCTTGTTTTATCCAAAATGGATATGAAAGAAAGGGGGAAATCAAGAGGAGTGATACATGGAACTATTTGAATTACTTAAAATTGCAAAAAATGTGATAAAGGGCAAAAAAGGATACAATGATAGTAAAGGTGTGATTTATTATCATAAGAAAGAGGGAAATGGAGGAAACCATGCTAATATAGAGTGTTATGCAGATTCCATCTAGAAAAAGAAGCAAAATCTAAAGTCTAAGAATAAGGATCACAAAGAACATGAAAATGATGGTAATTTTATGAGGATGGTCAGGTCATATCCATGGTATTACAAAGAAACTCATAAAAGAGAGACCCACAAGGGTGATGATAAGTACGAGAAAATGAGTAACCCAAAGGATGACAACATAAAATTGGAAAGCAAAAAATGTGAGAAAAACATAAGTAAAAGATGGTAATTTTGTGAGGGGTGTCAAGTCCTATCCATGGTCTTACGAAACAACTCACAAAAGAGAAACCCACGAGGGTGTCAAAAGAGAAATGCTGAAAGAAAAAGAAGACTATGGTACATCAAAATGATAAATAAAAATGGGAAAAATGATCATAAAGATCTTAAGGCAAATAATAACATAAAAAGTAAAAAATAAAATATAAATATATGAGGACAAAAATGAAAGCAAAATGCCAAATGTAATGTGTAAGAAAAATAAAGAATGTAAAGGGAAAAAATGATGATAGTAAAGTGAAACTAAAAAAAGGAATTTGTATTAAAAAAACAAATAAACATGAGACAAAAAGAATGAGTAAAATCTATGTTAACATTTTTATTAAAGATGAGCATGTAAAAGTCAAGTCTATAAGTCTCAGAATGTTTCTTGAAGTTGAATTTGTTTGTTATTATGCATTGGACAATAAGAGTGGGCATCAAAAGATGCCCCAATGGGTAATTATATGTAAGGATGGGCATCACAAGATGCCCAAAATTTTGAATGGACATATGGACGGTCATTACAAGATGCCTCAAAGTCTAAAGGGACATATGGATGGGCATCACAAGATGCCCCAACATGTGAGGTAGAATGAGGTGATATTAAACCATTAGAATGATTTAAATTCGGTTGGTAGGTACATATGGAGATAGGTTAATTTGTTTGTTTATTATATTTTAAGGAGGTTGAATGTGGAATATGATGTGTAGGAGAGGTATGAAGAGGTAAAGGAGGTAAAGAAGGACCATGAATGATGTTTTTTCGAGTAGGCATTTGAAATAATTACTCTATTGGTTTAGGTGGCCTAAGAGGTTGAGGTTCAATGGATGAAAAAAATATGTTTAAATTTGTTCATGTTAGATATCCTTTCCTTATTGGTGTAGGAAGAAGGATCAATTGTTGTTTGAATAAAATTGGTAGATGAGGTTTGTTTATTAGGTAGATGATGTTGATGTGATTCTAGTTCTTGAGATTGATTTTGGTAAGCTTGAAGATAGTCTTGATAACATTATCTTGTGAGAGTATTAAGATTGAAATTCAGACCAAGTAAGGAAGAAATAATAAATAAGTGAAGATCGTGATAAGACTCATGAGAGTTATCTATTGTAGCATGCCACCAACAAAATTTATCTGGATTGTACCATTTTGGAAGAGGTTTGGAAGGAAATTTATTATTAAGTTGTTATAGATGCAAGGGAGGTTGGGTTGGGTTAAAATTGGTTAAATTTAATGTTCCATTTTGAGGTTAGGGAGGCCTAGATGAATCAATGTTATTAGAACAAGATTGGAAAGATGCTTTAGTTTGAGGTGGTTCAAATTGAGTCATAAGGAAGTCTTGTATTTTTGCTTAGTCTAAGGCTTGTTCTAAAGTTTTATGTGAAAAGGATAGAACTTTGTATTGAAGGGGAGGTTTAAGAGCTGTGACAAATACTTTTAAAAGAGTGTCATGATTCATGTGATGGTCCACTTTATGAATGATGGATTTTCATCATTTGATGAAAGTATGAGTTGATTCATTAGGATGTTGCTTGACATTGATACAATGGATAAGATAGTTTTTAGGAAGGTCATCATGTTGGCATTCCTTCACTAGAGCATTGACTAAATCCTCTAGTTGTGAGATGGAATGCCTAGGAAGATGGTTGTATCATTCAAGTGCATCACCAACAAAGGTTTTGGATAAGATCTTGGTGTTATCAAAGGTATTAGTTTGGAACCATTCCTTATAAATATTACTAAAATACTTAAGAAAGAGATTAGGGTCTTTAATCCCATTATATGTGATAGTTGGAGATATTTTTTCAATATCCATAGATGCAATAAATAGAGCTAAAGGTTCATTTTGAAAATGTTGAAGCATTTCATTATTCATTAGATATTGAGGCATGATATTCCCATTGGAATAAATAAGAGGATGATGGAATTTTTTTTTATTTGGTTGAGACATGATGATTTGAGGTGGTTGAATAATCATGTTGTTGCATGCTCATCATTTGAGATTGATTGGAAGTTTGCATGATGTTTATTTGATTTATGACTTGTGCAAGAAGTTGAGTTGTATCAATAAGTGGATTAGTGTTTGTAGGAGGACTATTAGTGTTGGTGGGATGAGGATTATTTTTAAGGGAGGATTCCCAACATTAGTGCTAGTTGTCTTGAGTGTGGTAGAAGAAGGAAGCTTGTAAAGGCCACCATTCTTGATAGGAGCGTAACTAGTATTATCATAATGGTTTTTGAATATTTGGAAACCATCTAGATTATCAATTTGATTGGTATGATTTGGTGAAGGATTCCTACCATTGGTATTGGGAAGAGGAATATGATGAAGGATCTCAACTACATTACATTGCGTAGTGAGTGGTTTAGGCTGGAGAAGAAGGAAGAAATTGGATAGTTTCATCAGAAGTAATGAAATAAGTGAGGTTAATATCTAAGTATTTAATAATTAAATGTTATGGATTAAGATAAGGATACAAATATGTCATCACGATGAAAAGAGACTAGATAAACATACAAGGAGAATAAGAAGTGACAAAAAATAGTACTAGGTCCACCTGGTCAACCTAGTGCAAAAATAGGTGTTGTAAAACTATACAAGGTTTACAAAATCAACCTAGTTCAGTGTACAAAGACTAGAAGAAATGGTAAATAATCCTAAAAATAGTGATAGGTTAACTAGGTTGACTTAGTATAGTGTACAGGGGCTGAGAAAGATACTAGGTTGATAGGGTCGACCAAGTACAATAGATAGATTTTGATTTCTATTTTTGCCTATATCTTTAGTTCTACTCATCCATTTTGAAAACCATAAAATGAATTGGATATGAATTTGATGTAGGGAAAATTAATTTTTTTATATCAATATATTAATTAAAACAAAATAATTTCCAAGTAATGAAAAGTAATAAGTGTTGAAAGGCAATTGAATTGATGTTAGCTAATCCAATTGATGCACACAAAGTAAAATATTGCACTAACACTAGATAATGAAATATTTTTCACAAAAATTAAACAAAGAGAAATTAAACAAATTTAAAGTAAAGATAACTAATTATTCAACCTAGAACATTGATTAGATTTTTAAAAATTAAATGTAAAGGGAGATCGGCTATAAGTAGGGTACTAGATAACAATCTATGGATACTTTTAGGTAAGTTTAGGATGAATTGGACTATCATAGAAATGATACATGCTTAGTATTGGGGTCTACCCTCTCACTTCACATACTATATCAATAAAGGTAATGGGTGCTTAGACAAAATATACCATTAAACATACTTTATACTTGATCAGAGCATCAAGTTGGCTTCCCCTTTGGTGATGAAATCTAAGTAGGTTGACCTAGGTAGTCAAAATTTTAAATGATTATTGATGTTTATATGATTTGTCCATGTGTGTAAAAGAATATAAATAGTGAAACTAAGTTATTAATTGTAAATCCCATAATTATATTATGTGAGTTACTCTAAGTATGTAAACAACTGAAAAGAAAGATGTGATTAACATATATGGTTAATTCTAACTTTGAAACAAGGTATATTTGAGAAAATATATGGATAATCATATATAATAGGTTTGAACCTATACTGTGGAAGTAAATTCTAAAAATGAACTAGGTGGGTTAGGTCAACCTAGTTATTTTAGAAAACATAAAACACAGAACTAGTTCCACATGATTGACCTAGTTACTGTGTAGGGGTAGTTTTAAAGACTAAAAAATTTGAAAGGAAATTATAAAAACATAAAGATACAAAGAAATATAAAATGAATTGAATGGTTTAAAGATGAAAATGAGAAGATTTTTGATCAACAACCTTAGAGAAAACTATCAAAAACCTACAAACTGGGTCGAGTGGGTCAACCAAGTAATACAAAAACTTGATAAAAATGTACTAGGTTGACTTGGTTGACTTAATTGACTGAATAATAAGTCTAAAAATTGGAAAAAATTGCACTAGGTTGAGTTGGTTGATCCAGTTATCTGAATAGAATTCTATAAATTCTAAAACCTAAATTAGGTAAAGCTGGTTGAGTTAGTTACCTATTCCTACAAATCTATACACATAGATAAATAAACTGGGTTGATAGGGTCAGTAAACAATAGTAAAGATATGATAAAAATAATGATGAATAGAAATGAAATAAGTAAAATAAAACTTTAAAGGGTTTGATTCATGTCAATTTCACCAAAATTTATGTAAGTGGAAATGCATCATTTTCATAAATAAATCTTATATCGGATGGGATAGAACACACCTACACTTTTGATTGGTAAGCATATAATTATTAAGTGGGAGCATGACCAATGTGAGGATCCACTAGAACTGATTAGGGGATCAATTTTCAAAACACACCGTGTGAGGTAGGGTTCCAAATCCTATAGTCTAACACAATCACACAAAAACCCTAAAAGAATCCTATGATTTAATATTTAAATAATCTAATAACAATACAAGTAAATCTAATCTAGTGTGCACCAAATCTTATGGCACAAAGTTGGGGTTATTATTAAAACAAATAAAAAACTAAATTAAACATGCATAGAAAACATATACTCACGTCAATGTATACAGAATCCTAATACATAGAAGAGAAGAATATAAATGTGCTACCTATATACTCTTATAAAGGGGGAATAAAGTTAAGAATTTTTAACTTTAAAGATGAACCCACCAAGCCTCAATTTATCTCTTGGCTAAGGTGGTTCACGATATATTATCATGGTATGTAAGGATATCTAATACAAATTATCTCTAGGCTACACAACCTATCCAAGCATCCAAAATACTTATCCACAAGATGAGATCAAAGCTCTGAAGAAAGTATTGAACCCTAAAGCTTTGTTCCCCAAGTAGAATGGTCAATAGGTAGATGTTCATTCACACTTATTTGCTTAATTATTCACTCTTATTAAATGGTGGTAAATGACCTTTTATATAAAATGGTATCTTTCCCTAAACACTTTTTGGAATGTCAGCTATGTTAGGTCAACCCAGTGGACCTATCACATTTTTGGTTCTAAATCACTAGGTTTGTACTAGCTTGGTTAAGAGGCCAACAAACCAAAAGAGAGAAAAAGTTCTTAAAATATGCTAATTCTATCAAAAGGGTGTTAAGAAAAGAAATGAAGGGTAAAACATAACAAGTGATAGGAATAGGTAGAACTAAGAAGTATAAGCTTGGGGATTAATGATTTCAGGAAGCTAGTGTGTGGATGGCAAGTGAAAAAAGGAAAAATAATCTTATGAAGGATCGATGGTCTACCCACCCCTTTCCTACTACACCCCTTTAGGCATATTAGGTTGTGGAGCTAAAAGCTTCACTATTTGCAAACATGGAAGAGGTTGCTGAGGTGTAGGGCAATTGATGTCGGTTAGGCCAACCGATGTTAGTCATATTTAGAGCACAGGGCTACTGACATCGGTCAGGGATCGGCTGAGGTCAGTAATCTCTAGGTAGATAGGGATCGACATCTATCACTTGTGCAGTTCTAGAATTGCTAGTTCATGAACAGTTTGTTAACGAACCAGTTGTTTGCATGTTAGAGGCTAATTTTAGTCTTAGAGCTATAGAAATAATTATTGTAATTGGATGTCTAATTATTGTTTGCATGAGATCTATATAATAGACTCATGGGCTATATTGTAAAGGGTGCTATTTTGAGAGAGCAAGGTTAGCTCCTTCAGAGTGAAGAGAGCAAGGTCTATTCCTCCTAATTCCACAGGGCTATCGAGTGTGTATGATTAGGTAGATCTATGGGATAGCAAGATCTGGTAGAAGATCCACCAGGGTACTGGTTTGGAGAATCATAAGGACTTGGTGAGGCAAAGACAAGGGTTCTTCAAGGTGTAGAGAGATCTACATGTGTAAGTAAGGTTGGTTGATTTGCAAGTGTGTGTGTGTGTGTGAGAGAGAGAGAGAGATAGGTTTGCAGGTGTGCAGAACCAGGTTGATTTGTAGGTGTGCAAGATCAGGGAGGTTAACAACACAAAAGGTAGCAAGATCAGGTGAGATCTACTTGGAGTATGGTGTGTACTCGATCATGGAGTACATGGAGTACTTGTGTATTGGTACTAGAGATACTGACTGGTGGTATTGGCAGTAGTGATACTGACTGGTTAGAGGTGAACACCAACTTTGTGTTTGAGTTGTGTGTTGGGTCCATAATTGAGAGAGTGAGCTCTTGAAGAGATTTACTATTTATGCTCTAGAGGTGTGGGAGCCCTAGAGGTGTGTAATGAAGAAGACTGTGGCATCTTCTTTGTTGTATTTCCTTCTGGAAGAGTATTAATACAATTGGGTATTGTCTCTCATATTTTGTGTTGTTTTTGAATTCTAGTTACTTGTTACTTCTGGTTAAATTCCACATTTAGTTGCTTGTACATGGTAATCAATTGTGCTTCTGGGTCCTAACAAGTGGTATCAAACCAGTTTATTATTCTAGATTCCTGACAATTGGTATCAGAGCTAAGGTTGTAGGGAGCAAGTTTGTGTTTGATTACAGGTCACTCTCAGGGGTTTTTGATTGAGTGAGAGTATAGCAATGGTAGAAGAAAGTACACTAAGAATGGAGGAATTGAAAAGCAAGAATGGTTAATTATGGTGTTATGGAAAGAAAGAGCAGGTAAAGAAATATTTTTGGTTGGTAGAAGATCAACATGAAGGAATTGAAGAAGCAGATGTTGCAGGTGTTGTTACACAGGATGCTCTGGGATGTTCCTTGGATAAAGTAGAATCTTTTTTTATAGATTCTATTGCCTATTTCCATGCAGCCCAAAATAGAGTATTTTTCCATGTTAAGGTCCTTGAAGACTTTGGAAAGATTTATTTAGGGGCTGGTGAGCCTTTTCAAAGTTTTGGCAAAGGGGAAGTGCCGCTGAAATTGCAGACGGCCAACACATGGGTGTTGAAGGAGGTCATGCAGGTTCCAGTCTTGAAGATGTGGCTAATTTCTTTAGGAAAGTTGGGTGATGAGAGATGCACAAAAACTCTCATAGCGGATGCACTTGAAATAGCATGTGGTAAGAAAGCAGGTACTCTTTATCTACTTGCTTGTATTACTAATTCTTTTTCTGTTGTGAAGATGTGGCTTTATAGGCTTGGTCATATGAGCAAGAAGGAGATGCATGTTCTTAACAAAAATTTAGATGTGTTTAACAAACTTAAGAACTAGAAAGCCTTGGTGTTTATGGAGGAGATGATGGATAGATTTCAGTGGAGAAGGTTGAGTAACTCTGAGTAGGGCAATTTGGATAGGGTTTTGATCCAAAGAGAGCTCGCGGGTAAAAAGTCATCACTCACAGGAGAACACAGGTGCCAATGTCAGTCATGTGTAGACCAGAGCCAGTGGTGTCAGGTAGGGTAAGACTGATGTTGGTCAGGGAAACAATGTTAGCAACAGGTAGACACCGACATCGGTTAGGAAACTAACATCGGTAGTCAGGACAGTCGCATGGAATTGATGTCGGTCAGATGCAGACTGTGTGGTGACTGAGGTCGATCACTGGAATTGATTTTGGGTAGACATCAAGCTATTAAGGAGTCTCAAATGCCCATATGGAGGACTAAAATGGTAAATAAGCCTCAAATTCACTGTTCCTCTTCTTTATACTCGTTGCTCACTGCAGAGTAGGAAGGATCTAGGAAATAGTGGGAGCATGGCATGAATGAGGAATTTGATTCCTAGGATGCAGAACCAAATGGGAGATTTGGTAGGGTTGTCAGCTGGAAGAAAGCACTGAAAGATGAATGGATTCCTTGGTTAAAGAATAGAGTGAATGGATACGTGAGATGGAAGGCTAGGTCATATGGTCTTGAGGAAGCTCCAAGACAGTGGTACAGGTTTGACAAGTGGATGGCAAAGCATGGCTTTAGTCAATGTCATTATAACCATTGTGGTTTCTTTACCAGGTGGGTGATGATTGCAACATCATCCTATTACTGTATGTTGTGTGTTTGCTTGATGCAGGGTTACACATACAGGGTTTTTCTAAGCTAAAGGTAAAGTTAGTTCAGAGGTGTGTCATGATGAATCTAGAGGAGCAAAATTCTTTGGCATGAGTAATCCTAGAGACAGGGACGATCACAAGTTGATGTTGTCACAGGATGATTGTGTGAAGGTAGTGTAGGATGCAGAATGGCAAGCGCACCTATGGATGGATAGTTCATAGAATAGGGTCCCCAATCACATGATGAGGTTGAGTACATGTGTACTCCCTAATGTTGCCCATGCAGTGGGAGCTGTCAACAAGTTTGGAGCCAATCCAGGAAAGAAACACTAGAGGGTAGTTTAATGGATTCTCAGGTATCTGAGAGGGACCAGCAGCAGGTGCACATGCTATGAAGGGTCAAGTTCTTTTCTACATGGGTTTGTAGATGTAAATGCAGTAGGTTACTTGGATGACAGGGGGTTCACCATATGTTTTGTGGTGGTTGGTCTTTAGGATTGATCTTGAAGAGGGATATAAGCCAAGAAATAGATTAGACAATGTACAGGTATAGGTATAGGTGTAACTATTTATCTCCAATTGGGATATTGTTAGGTTATGGAGTTCAAAGCTTCACTATATGCAAACATGGAGGAGGTTGCTGAGGTGCAGGGCAACCAATGCCAGTTAGGCCAACCGACATCGGTCATATTTAGAACACAGGGCTGCTGACATCAGTCAAGGATCAGCCAATGTCAGTCATCTACAGGCAGACAGGGACCAACATCGGTCACCTGTGTGGTTTCAGAACTGCTAGTTCATGAATAGTTTGTTAACGAACCAATTGTTTGCATGTTAAAAGCTAATTTTAGTCTTGGAGCTATGGATCTAATTATTGTAATTTGATGTCTAATTATTGTTCGCATGAGATCTATATAATAGACTCATGGGCTATATTGTAAAGGGTGCTAATTTGAGAGAGCAAGGTGTGTTCCTCCTAGTTCCACAGGGGTGCCGAGTGTGTATGATTAGGTAGATCTATGGGATAGTAAGATCTGGTAAAAGATCCATCAGGGTACTGGTTTGGAGAATCATAAGGACTTGGTGAGGAAAGGATAAGGGTTCTTCAGGATGTAGAGAGATCTACATGTGTAAGTAAGGTTGGTTGATTTGCAAGTGTGTGTGTGTGTGTGTGAGCTAGGTTTGTAGGTGTGTAGAACTAGGTTGATTTGTAGGTGTGCAAGATCAGGGAGGTTAGCAACATAATAGGTAGCAAGATCATGTGAGATCTACTTGGAGTACGTTGTGTACTTAGAGTACAATGTGTACTCAGTCATGGAGTACGTGGAGTACTTGTGTACTGGTAGTAGTGATACTGACTGGTGGTACTGGCAATAGTGATACTGACTGGTTGGAGGTGAACACCAACTCTGTGTTTGAGTTGTGTGTTGTGACCGTAACTGAGAGAGTGAACTCTTGAAGGTGAATTATTGTACACTTAGTGTGGGAAGCCTGTAAGGTGTGGAAGAGTGTGGCATCTCTTCATTGTAATTCTTTTTGGAAGAGTATTAATATAATTGGGTATTGTCTCTCATATTCTGTGTTATTTTTGAATTCTAGTTACTTGTTACTTCTGGTTAAATTCTGCATTTAGTTGCTTGTACATGGTAATCAATTGTGCTTCCAGGTCCTAACAAAGTGGTATCAGAGCTTTATGTTCTAGATTCCTGACCAAGTGGTATTAGAGCTAAGGTTGCAGGGAGCAGGTTTATGTTTGATTACAGGTCACTCTTAGGGGTTTCTGATTGAGTGGGAGTATAGCAATGGCAAAAGAAAGTACACTAAGAATGGAGGAATTGAAAAGTAAGAATGGTCAATTACGATGTTATGGAAAGACAGAGCAGGTAAAGAAATATTGTTGGTTGGTAGAAGATCAGCATGAAGGAACTGAAGAAGCAGATGTTGCAGGTGTTGTTATACAGGATGCTCTAGGATGTTCCTTGGATAAAGTAGAATCTTGTTTTATAGATTATGTTGCCTCTTTCCATGCAGCCTAAAATAGAGTATTTTTCCATGTTAAGGTCTTTGAAGACTTTGGAAGGATTTATTTAGGGGCTAGTGAGCCTTGTCAAAGTTTTGGCAAAGGGGAAGTGTAGTTGAAATTATAGACGGCCAACACATGGGTGTTGAAGGAGGTCATGCAGGTCCCATTCTTGAAGATGTGGCTAATTTCTTCAAGAAAGTTGGGTGATGAGAGATGCACAAAAACTCTCACAGTAGATGCACTTGAATTAGCATGTGGTAAGAAAGCAAGTACTCTTTATCTACTTGCTTATATTACTGATTCTTCTTCTATTGTGAAGACGTGGCTTTGTAGGCTTGGTCACATGAGTAAGAAGGAGATGCATGTTATTAAGAGGAAGTTAGATGTGTTTGACAAACTTAAGAACTAGAAAGCCTTGGTGTTTATAGAGGAGATGACGGACAGAGTTTAGGGGAGAAGGCTAAGTAACTTTAAACAGGGTAGTTTGGACAGGGTTTTGATCCAAAGAGAGCTCGTAGGTAAAAAGTCATCACTCATAAGAGAACACAGGTATTGGCATCAGTCAGGAGGAACTAGCATCGAACAGACAGGTGTCAATGTCAATCATGTGCAGACTAGATCTAGTGGTGTCAGGTAGGGTAAGACTAATGTTGATCAGGGAACTGATGTCGATGATAGGTATACACTGACGTTAGTCAGGAAACTAGCATTGATAGTTAGGATAGTCGCATAGAATCGATGTCAGTCAGATGCAGACTATGTGGTGACCGAGGTCGGTCATTGGAATGGATTTTGGGTAGATAGCAAGCTGTCAAGGAGTCTCAAACACCTATATGGAGGATTGAAAGGGTAAGTAAGCCTCAAATTCATTGTTCCTCTTCTTTATACTCATTGCTCACTGCAGAGCAAGAAGGATCCAAGAAACAGTGGGAGCATGGCATGAATGAGGAATTTGATTCCTAAGATGCAGAACCAAATGAGAGATTTGGTAGGGTTGCCAGCCAGAAGAAAGCACTAAAAGACAAATGGATTCTTTGGTTAAAGAATAGAGTGAATGGATACATGAGATAGAAGGCCAAGTCATATGGTCTTAAGGAAGCTCTAGGACAGTGGTACAGGTTTGACAGGTGGATGACAAAGCATGGCTTTAGTCAATGTCATTGTAACCATTGTGGTTTCTTTACCAGGTGGGTGATGATTGCAACATCATCCTGTTACTGTATGTTGTGTGTTTGTTTGATGCAGGGTTACACATATAGGGTTTTTCTAAGCTAAAGGGAAAGTTAGTTCAGTGGTGTGTCATGAAGAATTTGGAGGAGCAAATTTTTTTGGCATGAGTAATCCTAGAGATAGGGAAGATCACAAGTTGATGTTGTCATAGGATGATTGTGTGAAGGTAGTGCAGGATGCAAAATGGAAAGCACACTTATGGATGGATAGTTCATAGAACATGGTCCCCAATCAAATGATGAGGTTGAGTACATGTGTACTCCCTGATGTTGCCCACGCAGTGGGAGCTGTTAGCAAGTTTGGAGCCAATCTAGGAAAGAAGCACTAGAGGGCAGTTCAGTGGATTCTTAGGTATCTAAGAGGGACCATTAGTAGGTGCACATGCTATACAGGGTCAAGATATTTTCTACATGGATTTGTAGATGCGAATGCGACAAGTTACTTGGATGACAAGAGGTTCACCACAAGTTTTGTGGTGGTTGGTCTTCAAGATTGATCTTGAAGAGGGATACAAGCTAGGAAATAGATTAGATGATGTACAGGTATAGGTACAGGTGCTACTATTTATCTCCAAGTGGGAGATTGTTAGGTTGTAGAGCTAAAAGCTTCATTATATGCAAACATGGAGGAGGTTGCTGAGGTGCAGGGAAACTAACATCGGTCAGGCCACCCGATGTTGGTCATATTTAGAGCACAGGGCTGCTGACATTGATCAAGGATCGATCGACATCAGTCATCTCTAGGCAGATAGGGACTGACGTCGGTCGCTTGTGTAGTTCCATAATTGCTAGTTCATGAATAGTTTGTTAATGAACCAGTTGTTTGCATTTTAAAGGCTAATTTTAGTCTTGGAGCTATGGATCTAATTATTGTAACTGGATGTCTAATTATTGTTTGCATGAGATCTATATAATAGACTCATGGGCTATATTGTAAAGGGTGTTAGTTTGAGAGAGCAAGGTTAGCTCCTTCAGAGTGAAGAGAGCAAGGTGTGTTCCTCCTAGTTCCACAGGGGTGTCAAGTGTGAAAGATCAAGTAGATCTGTGGGATAACAAGATCTGGTAGAAGATCCATTGGGGTACTAGTTTGGAGAATCATAAGGGCTTGGTGAGGTAAGGACAAGGGTTATTTAGGGTGTAGAGAGATCTACATGTGTAAGTAAGGTTGGTTGATATGCAGGTGTGTGTGTGTGTGTGTGTGTGCGAGAGCTAGGTTTATAGGTGTGCAAGATCAGGGAGGTCAGCAACACAATAGGTAGCAAGATCAGGTGAGATCTACTTAGAGTATGTTGTGTACTTGGAGTATGGTGTGTACTTAGTTGTGGAGTACGTGGAATACTTGTTACTAGTAGTAGAGATACTGACTGGTGGTACTGGCAGTAGTGATACTAACTGGTTGGAGGTGAACACCAACTCTGTGTTTGAGTTGTGTGTTGGGACCGTAATTGAGAGAGTGAGCTCTTGAAGAGATTTACTGTTTATGCCCTAGAGGTGTGGGATCCCTAGAGGTGTGTAAGGAAGAAGACTGTGGCATCTTCTTTGTTGTATTTCCTTCTAGAAGAGTATTAATACAATTGGGTATTGTCTCTCATATTCTGTGTTATTTTTGAATTCTAGTTACTTGTTACTTCTGGTTAAATTCCACATTTAGTTGCTTGTACATGGTAATCAATTGTGCTTTCAGGCCCTAACAAGTGGTATCAGAGCAGTGTATTGTTCTAGATTCCTGACAAGGCATGCACTCAGAGAGATTGAGACTCAATAGGTTCTTACAAGATATTAAGTGTTAGTAATTAATAAAAGTTTGAAAATATTATGTGTATACGCACTTCACCAAAAAGAGATCATAAAAAATTCATAATATATGCAAAAAATACAAGTTATGATAGGGTGAAAGACTTAATCATTACTTCAAAGGCATAAAATCTAAGTTGAGGGATCAAGGATAGGTTAATTTATGTAGCATTTTTGTACTAAAAATAGGCCCTTTTACAATTACAATCCTACCTATTTAAATAAGACAAATATTAAAGCTTGGGTTCTGATTTAATCTTACCCACTATTAGGGTGTTTACAATTTCGATGATGATCAATGAAGGGGGTTTGAGGTAGTGGGGATACCATTGGGATCACTAGAGCCAAACCAACATGACTGATAAAGTCACACTTGCATAACTACCTGTCACGTCCCTTGAAGCATGTAACTTATCTTTTGCATGTGTATTCTCTACTCACCTCTATGATGAATAATACTAGATTCCATTTCCATATCATCATTTTTTTAGAATTTCTATTGAGATATGCATGATTTTCACATTAGGTCGTATTTTCATTAATTCTATGAATCAAATGCAGTTACATAGTTGATTCATGAATTTGATGTCTAAATGAGAAAAACAGGCCATCAAAATTAATTCAGCCAGTGAAAACATAGATGCCAACAAACTCATCAGTAGTGGGTTTCTACCACATGTTGACATTAGGATCATTCTAGGATTTTTTAATTCTATGGGTATATTCTCACTTGGGCACTATGCACTCAGCGTTTTGTAGACTCTCAAGCTTACTCAAAGCTTGCCAACTATCTTCTTTCTATTAGGTTATAAATTTTTGAGCTCTGCCAGGTTCATGTGTTAGATTTTGATTTGTCTACCACTTCCCTAGTCTCTTTTGG
>JARHVA010005153.1:1222500-1300945 GCA_037957365.1 Torreya grandis | reverse complement strand
ATTGACAAATGTGTTCTATGAAAGATAATTTAAGGTTCTAGTTTTATATTTATAGATCTTATAGATGCTCATCTGAGCCAAAAATAGTTTGCATACCTTTTATTAGATTACACAAAAATACCATTTTGCAATGAAATCTAGTGGTGGAGATGCTTTACTCACTCAAATTGGGGAACTACATCTTACCTTGATTCTAAGGAGTATACATGTAGGCTATCAAAGTTGAGTGGGGTAAAGGGTTGTAGGTCTCATGCTAGGTTATGGTTCTCTTATTTCTAATACTTAAGTTAGGCTAAAAATATTTTGCAATGATCACTAGTATATTAATAAAATAAACCATATATAATTCCTAAGTACTATTGATCTTACTACTATGCATATTACCGGATGATGTTTTCTAGTATAGGTGTTGGATTTAGTAGAGTAACTCTTATCTTAGTTGTGTGTTTTTTTCATATGTTATTTGTCAAATTTTTTTAACCTATAAATTCTCGTTCAATTTCTAGAGAGTGGTAACCATGTCATATGTAACTTTTAACATAGGTTTACTAGTATTTGATTAGTGGGCCAATGTAACTATTAAATGACTGACTTTAGGAAAATGATGGCATGTTTTAATATGTTTGAAATAGTAAATAGTATATGTATTTAAAGTGAATCATTTTTAATTATTTATTTTTGTGTTTCTCTATGTGAAAAGATAATATGTGATTGTTAAAATAAGACTCATTATGTGGCAAATTATGTGAAATTGCTAGTGGATTAACACCTCACAGAGATATTTTACATAATATTTTAAGAAAAGAATTGGATTAAAACATTATTATGATAAATAATATATAACATGATCTTGTTGAACTTGATAATGAAATTAAATTGAACTTAAGAACTAAACGAGACATAAACGAATTAGCATTTGTCTATTGAATGGGTGATTAAATACATCATGTGCTAAGTTGATTTAAATAATTTTTTTCCGAATGTTGTATGTAGCTATTAGTAAATCAAATTCAGTTAATCACAACCATCTTGCCTTCTTTGATATATGTTGTTGGATAAATAATTAAAAATATTAGTTAATCAATTAATTACATTTGTGTATCACACATTCCTTGAATTATCTTTTTAGGTAACAAAAATTAATTAGATTTAATGAAATTAATTTTTTTTTAAAATATCATGTTTTAGATGGGTTTTTAGGACCAAAACACTAGACACAACATTAATTCCTAATTTTTGTGTTTATAGATTGGCTCTCTCTCTCTCTCTCTCTCTCTCTCTCTCTCTCTCTCTCTCTCTCTCTCTCTCTCTCTCTCTCTCTCTCTCTCTCTCTCTCTCTCTCTCTCTCTCTCTCTCTCTCTCTCTCTCTCTCTCTCTCTCTCTCTCTCTCTCTCTCTCTCTCTCTCTCTCTCTCTCTCTCTCTCTCTCTCTCTCTCTCTCTCTCTCTCTCTCTCTCTCTCTCTCTCTCTAAATGTTCATTGAAAATCAAATTCATTTCTAAAATAGTTGGGAGCTAAATTTTTCTAGAGTTTGGAAAGTTGTTACTGAACCCAAGCATGGACATTTCCTATGGTGTATGGTACACAACGGTTTAACTGTTGGTAACAAAAATACTCATTTAGGTGTGGCTAATATTTTATGCCAATATTTTGAACATCCAATGTCACTCAAGAATCTCTTTTGATTTCTCAAGAATGCTTAGTCACCCTGAATGTACATCAATACACTTTTTTAACCATTTTGTCTAGAATTATTGTGTTGAAAAATAGATCTCTTCAGAGATTCTAACGTGTTACTTTAATAATATAACCAAAGCTGGCATATTATTCATTATAAAATTGTTTTCAATTATGGAAAGAAAGGAACATTGTAACATTTAATTCTTCAACTTTTGATGGTCGAGTTTTATTACTCACAAAGTCCAATTGATATGTAATTTTATGCTTAAAATTTACATGTGAGTTAAGAAGTTTCAAATAGAGGTTGAACACCATCACTCTTTGTTGGACCATTGTGGTAGTCTTTCATGTTTAGTCTATCAAGTCCCATTGGATTCTCCTCACCGACGATCACATTCACAAGGTAATGCCTATGAATTTTATGATATGCACCATACACGAAGCAAAAAATTAAGTTTTTCACCACATTTATGGTATACTACGACAACTTACAATGTTTGTGATGGTTGTAAGTCCATATGTTTTGACATAAATAGATGGAGGACTCAACAATAAAAGAGATTCCCTTTATTATCCTTAATAACTTCTTTGTATAGACAAGAGCTAGAAGATAAAAAAATAAAAATAGAACTAATGACATATGAAATCCAATACTTAATACAATAGATCCACCCATTACTAATGACTAAAGTGACAACTTAAATGATTCTTTACATCTTCCATTTACATTGTTTTCTACCATATCTTATAATTCTTTTAAGTACTTTATAATTACATAATAAACCACTTATAACATTAGTGGTTATGCTCAAACTTTTTTAATTAAAATATATATTTATTAACTTTTTTAACATTAATTAAAATTAAGGAACTTACTATTTTTCCATTCATTTATTTTTTAAGAGCTTGACCCTATTCCACTCTTATTTTTAAAACACTTTCCAATTACAAGTTTTACAAATATTGTGAATAAATATATCGACTTTTATTAAATACGGATGTGTGACATCCTAGCATTTTTTTTTAGATTCTTTCGTGGACTCTTTCTTTCTTGAAAAAATCGTAGATGCAAACGATGGAGATACACTCAGCATCCTTCGGCTCGCTTATCGATTCCTTGTAAGATGAAATAGACCTACTGTTGACCAATAGGTGAAAAATCAATCTCACAAACCACCTACTGTTGACTAACAGGCAGTAGAAATATTTGTTTTTTTTTCAAATTTTCAGAGTTAACCAATGGACATTGACTCGCAAAATACTTTTAGTCATGCTGCCTATAGTTCGTTTGTAATAATCTCCCGATTCCATATAAATATTTAAGACGCTTAAATATTTTTGGAGTCTATACTCGAGCGAGTAAGAGACGTTCAAAACGGTGAATCCGGAAATGGTTGACAATTTAAAAAAAACAAAGTATGGTATTCCGAGCGTCTTGTCTTACTGTGATCTGTAAAATCTATTGTGAAGGTTTTTAAGAGAACCCTACATTATTCACATGATAGTTCTACATTAGTTCTGGTAAGGTTGACTCAGTTTTTTTAGTCGAGGAATGTATTAAATAACAAACATTTACATGGTCTTGTGATAATTTTTCCTTTGCCTTATTTAAATGTATTTTTTATCTTTTGGTGATGATTTTAACTTGCATGTACCACGACGTGTAAGTGTGAATAAGTTATATAAGAGATGATTAAATAGGTAAAAATTTAACTTTTGCATATGTTCATCGGTAATAGCATGACAAGGTCATCATTACTATCATAATAATATGAAAGTTTGCTATCTTGTTGCTCAGTATTAACCAATAAAGGAAGATCAAATGCTGGATTTTCCTTTTGTTGTGTTATTATTGGCTCATTTTGTGATGGTTCCTGTTCTAAGTGTGCATCCATGTGACCCTAAATAACTAGCACTTAATAGGCATCTTGAGGTAAATGAGTTATATTTATTGATTCTCCCATCTTCTGATTGGGTATTATTTTAAGAATAATATATTGCTTTGGTTGTATGAGTTTAGGAACCCTGTTTATGTTAGAATTTAACATTTGATAAAATTTAAACAGTTCATCATCGACAAGATTTTTCCATAATGTATTATCATATATAAATTTGACACATCTATGTAATTTAAATGAAACAACATCCATCATGTGTATCCAAAGTCTACCCAAGAGTAAGTTATATATCAATGATTGAGACATGACATGAAATGTAGTTGATATTGTTTTGGTCCCAATATCACATTTAATGTGATTTGTCAAATTTCAAAGATAGATGAGTTATCAAATAATTTGATATATGCATATTATTTTTGGAGAAGATTAGTATTAATGCTCATGTTTGTCAATAATTATATGTTACAAATGTTTAGGCCAGACCCATTATCGACTAACACTCTTTTTATTCCTGTATTATGCATACTAACTCGTACGAATTAAGGACTCTTGGTTAATAATATCTTTTTATGGTATACATTTTAGATCAAAAGTAATGAGATTAGCATTACTTTTGAGATATTACATAATATTTGTAATGTAAGACAATGTTAAATCACTTGGTACTTGTGACTCGCACAATGCATCATATATGATATTCTTATAAATATTAGATTATTTTAGAAAGTTGAGGATTCATATCTTAGCATGTGTATTGCTCAAGTAGTCGATGATATCACATCCTTTACTTTTAATCACTAGTTTGGGCATGGGAGGAACATGTTTTGTATTAGCGGGTGGCAGGATAGGTTGGGAACCACCCTTACCTTTTCATGTAGTAAAAATATGGACCTTAGAATCCAATACAAGGCATGGGAAAATAATGGATGTGGGATGGTAGTTTTCATTCACATAGGCTATATAAAAAAAATTAGGGTTGTGAGAAAGCATATTGGTGTTAGGAAGCCGATAGTATCTTATTACAAAAGGAGTTGTAAATAGAGATTAATGTTTGATCTTGTTTTTAAAAAAGTAGCTTTATATTGACTGGTTTTGTTATTTCACTTGATTATATATTCAATTGATTTAACATAACAAATAATGAGTATCATTATGTAATGTATAAAAATATAACTAGTAGATGTATCCATACTAAACATGATTGCAAGAAAAGGAATTTTGATTTTTAGATTTTAAATATTTTTAAATTAGAAGTTAAAAATTAGAAAAAGAATAAACCAAGAAACCCTAGTTAAACTTGGAGTTTTGAGACAAAAGGTTGGGTTCACCAAATTATTAAACCTAAATTTATATATATGGATAATATATTTAATAACATATAAATAGTCAAGAACAAAGGAGATAAATTAATCCATAGCATCCCAACTAATTATAGACCCAGATAAATAAATATTTTGAATTATAATATTGAGATATTGTAAATATAAAAAGTATTGAATTTTTAATATATTTAATTGATTAAAATACCAAAAATAAATAATGCTTAGTTTGGTTTACTATACACAAGTATATTTAGACTAGAACATGTGAAACATATACCAAGACATTACTATAGAATAGTTGTTAAACTTTGTAAATTATACTTCTAAGTTCATATAAAATATCATTAAACTATGACACAACCATCGACACTAGTGTTTAACTGTGATGTTGGTGTCTAGTATGAAATAATGACTTGATCTGCATGCAACTGACTTCACCCTTTTGTCACCTTTATCTTGATGTATTTAGATCTTAGATACAAGTTGTCACCTTTTGTTAATTGATCAACCTCCAAATATTCACAATTATTCACCTTTATTATGAGTTTTATAAAAATGGGTTAGTGGATTCACAATGTCATGTTGACCCCAAAGACCCCTCTATTGATAAACACTACCTACATGGCTAATACTTCAAGAAGGCCTCTTACTTATGTAGTTATCCCCTATCTCTAAGAATTTGAGTGCACAAGCATGAAAAATACTATAAGATCATGTATGGAGTGATCTAATTTATAATTTCATAGATATCCCTCATGGTCTACTCTTTGAGTTATTCAGATCTGTATTATGACTATTCATATGCTTGGTATGAAAATAGGGACAACTATGGAATAATAGTACTATTATGTAGTTGATTGATATAGATTTAGTAGTATTTTATTTATATTTTCTAGTCAATGAATGAGAAGGCTTAAACGTATATTTATAAAAACACTTTGTAAAATATCTTACAATCAGTTTTAATAAGATAAATAGGCCAACTCATAGGTTTAAAAACATTTGAATTTTTAATGGTTTCTGGTAACTAGACTCTACATAAGCATCTAGACACTAAAATTAGTTGTAGTTTCCTTATATGGTTAGTAGTTTCCAACAGGGTAGCAAAATTATGGATCTAAAACTAATAGTAAAGGATGTTTATCAATTTTAAACTTTAAGTGTAGTGTAAGATGACTAAGTAATCAGAGTGATATGAATCAGACTATGATATAAGCATTTATCCATAATCAGATGGTGAATATGAGCCTTTCTATAGTTTGGAGATCTATAACTAAAGGGTAGAACCCTAATTGATATTTATCAAATTTACAAGATTGGGATGCTATAAATATCCACTTTTATTATCTACACTTTCACTATTATTTTATTTCCTCTTAAAACGAGATGGAATTATTATCACTTTTGCAGACTTGGTTTATTCATAAAATGTATTAGGGGATCATACAAAGAGCTTCTAGTAAGTATCATTATCCACCATATAAATTATATGAGTGGAAGCTAGGGTAAGGGATTTTGATTTAGCAAATAAGAAAAATAAGAAAATCATGGCCTAGTGGAATTCATCTTCAAAGTTTCCAAGTTGAACATCACAAATGGAATTTTTCAGGGACATCAAAAGAAATAGTGGAATACCAAATATTTTTTTATGATGAAAATGGTTCTTCAATATAAGTAATAATAAAAGACACATTTATATCTTCCCTCAAGGATGACATACCTCATGATCTAAAATAAGACCTCATTTTAGAGAGTAATATTGGTAAGAGCAAATGATTGTTTTGATTATTTTATTCATGAACAAGAAGGTGTATATATACAACATCAAATTGGGTAGGATGTAACTAATCATAACCATAACTGACTCTCGACTATCAAACTACACCTAACCATAGTAACTAAGTACTATATATTTAAAAAAATGTAATATTAATGTTTATGAAAACATTCCCCCCTTTAGTGCATTATTTTTAAGAATATACCCATGAAACAAATCAGATTTCACCTTGTCAAGTTACTTGGTGATTATATATGTTATCTATGAATAAGTTGTGTCTTAGGGTCTATGAGATGATATGATTTTGAGGTAGTACTATACCCTAATAGAAGGCACTAGAGTGTCTTCAATTCAATCTTATTCCTCTTTTTTTCTTTGATATGCATAAATGATTTATAACCAAATATTCTTAAATGGGAGAACAAATTTTTATGACCACTCCATACCTCTTTTGGTGTCTTATCTTGTAAGATCTTCATAGGTTATGTATTGTCAAGATATACACCTTTTTCAACTACTTCTACTGATAATGACACCTCTAATTTCATAATGGAAATCATGCCATGATCCATCTCCATGACTAAACGATTGTGTCACTTGACAGTTCCGTTATGATTGAGGCATATAGGAGTAGTCAGTTTTTGTTTGATGTTGTGTTGCTTCAAGAATGCTAAGAAATCCTTTGATGTGAATTCCACCACTGGATCTGAGTAGAGGAGATGAAGAGGCCCCCTTGACTGGGTGATAATAAGCTGGTATTAGACCTTAAAATGAGTAAAGGTTTCACTCTTCTTATTGAGAAAGAACACCCATGTCTTTCAAGAAAAATCATCAATGAACAATTGGAAGAACATGAATCCTAGGAAAAAAGTAGTTAAGGGTATGCATAATTAATATGTACCAAATTGAGATGATCCTTGGCATGTGAAGAACACAACTCAAATAAAACCCTTTACTATTTGTAGCAAGGAATCCAAGGCATACACGGGAAGAATGTGATAGCTGAGGATGTGCATGTAGCATGGCCTTACAACTAAGCTGGTACAAAGAGCTAGTAAAAAGGTTCCCATATTGATAATGCCATAGTGTAGTAGATTCTATGGTAGAGGTAGAGAGTAACAAGATCAGATGAAACTGTATCTAGGGAAAATAATCATTCCTTCAAAAAAGATCTAGGAATGACATTACCTTCCCATGAGAGGAGACATGATTTTCTACCATTCTTGATCATAAAATCCACCTTAACCTTATGATTTAAGACTTGACATACAAATAAGAGATTTATTGTCAAGCTAGGAATATATAGTACCTTTGTGAGAGTACAAGTTCTTTTCCTGAGAGGAATGGTGACATTTCTAATTCCTTCTATAACTCGATCTGCAGTGGGTTGATTCATTACGGAATAAAAGAGCTCACTACATCCTTTCATATGCTTGTTGGTCCTAGAGTCGATCAAACAAATATTACTTTTTTGTATCGAGGTTTGGGGAACAAGAACTACATTATTATATGTGCTACCAGAATCTACTTTTACTAGTACCTCCTCTTCATATTCATCATCCTATTGATGTTGTTTTGCTATATTTTCATGCTAATTTTGTCATCGAGGATGTCTTTTGTATTTATGTGAGTCATCTCCACTAGATGTGCCCTCTTGACTAGATGGACCTTATGTTAAGGCATTATACCATTAGCGATCAATGTCATGCATATTGGTTTAGTAAATATGACACCATCATTTTGCCTTCTCATACTTTTATTCTTGTTGTGACTGCTTTGGTTGTCCTTTAGGAATCTTTGAACCATGTTTCTTGGAAATCAGAGCTTTATCCTCAAACTCATCTTCTGTAGATTAGATGGCTTCTTCTTTTTGAGGCAAATTCAACAGTTCTTCTAAAGAGAGTGTTTGCTTTGTAGTGTTGAGTGTCATGATGAATGCACGAAATTGAGAGGGGAGAACTCTCAATGTGATCAAAACTAATAACTTGTCCTCGATCATTTATCTAAACACAACTAATTATTCTCCAAGTTCCTACCACCTGGCATAAGAACTCCTCAACTTTCTCACCATCCTTCATACTAAGAGTATAAATCTTGGATTAGACATCAAGGATCTTCATCTAGTTCTTCACCATGTAAATGGTGGATAAAAGGTATTAAGCCTATTTCGATGTTGAAGCTTCCCAAATATGACGTTCAATCTCATCAATGACATTGAGTGTGAATAACATCAAGGCTTTGGCATTGACCTTATCATATTTTGATCTTTCATCATCTCCAACAAGATGGATCACTGTACCCATGATGATGGTCCATAATTCTATGAATTGAAGAATCATTCACATCTTCATCTTTCATGTGGCAAAATTTGTCCCTTTGAGAAGTTGGGCATAGGACAAGAGTAGTTTTGGTGCAGACATTTTCTTTTATGCAAGATTTCACAAAGCTAAAAAAACAATATTTTATTTCTTTGAAATTCTATATTAAAAAATTGTACCTATTTGAAAGCACTTTCTTTTCTCTTTCAGCAAGAACCGCTTTCGTGGGAGCAACAAGCTTGGGCCTTTTATCCTACTTTAGAGGGGCAACAACAGGATCCTTTACCGGAGGCACCTTCTATATAAGCTTTGGCTTGCGCTATTGTAGCCTTCTTATGTTTTGACGTAGGTACGCCCGCCACGTGATCGACACCATCTGGCTTGCGATATTGTAGGATTCTTATGTTTAGTTGCTAGTTTCTTGACGCAGGTACGCCAGTCACATGATCGACACCATCTCTTATTGAAAGAATACAGACTCTATCAAATCTTTTTCCTATCAATTACCCACAACAGAATAAATGTTCTCACTGTTCCATTAGTGCAATTATCCTCCAGATATATAGGTGGACGGAGAATGTCTTCTTAAGGTTGGGGCGTTTGCTGCAGGCTTTTGTGGCTGTTGTATTGTTCTCCTAGCTATCGCCGCCTCTAGGAACTCTTCCAGTAGATGTTGCTGGTCGCAGGTTTTCTCAACCCGATGAAAGATCAAATGTGACGCCAAATGCTATTGCATCATTTAAGTTCTGTCCCTTAGCGTCTCGTCCCAGTGTGCTTTACGACGTTCAGTTTGCTTCACGGCAGATGAACAGATGAAGATCAACTCATGAAGAACGATAAATGTTGTGGCTGGAATGTGTCTTGTGCTAGGGGGTTTCAGCCGAGCTTGCATTTGCAGAAGTGTAATTAAATCCACGTCGAGCAGATGTAGCACGAACCAGCTGTGTCACGGTTGTGTGTATTCCACTCTGATACCAGATGAGAGCAAACGATTGCTTCGATTATTTTATTCATCATAAAGCAGGTGTATATATACAACACAAAATTAGTTAACGTAACTGTCCATAACCATAACTGACTACCGACTACTGGACTACACCGAACCGCAGTAAGTAAGCCGTGTATATTATAAAACAACGTAATATTAATGTTTATTGTAATCATTGGAATCTCTCAAGAAACCACCTTCGAATTTAATCACTTTTTCTTTTCCCCTAAGGAAGGTATTCACATTTTCATCTTTAGTTATCTCGATTTATATACTCTACATCCTTTCACAGACATCCATGTAGCCTAAGCTACGCTTTCCTTAAAATGAAAAAACTAAATGCGATTCATTTCGCAATGACTATCCTAACCTTCTAGAGTATTAAAAACTTCACGAAGAAAAAAAAATCAATTTGCGTGATTATTTACATAAACTTGGTTATTCAACCGTATTCTCTAACGTGCTATATTAGGGCATTTTTATTGACCATCTTAGGAATATAGTTCAACTCTTAGACTTTCATAATCCATACAGAAGCTTCTAGTTTCTCTTTTTGGGGAGGTAGTCTTATTTTCTCCTTCACTTATCTTTGTTATGATTTGTTGCAGGCCATTCTTTGTTATGGTGATCAGATCCAACTTATATCATCAATAAGTCCTTGATATTTGTCAACATCAATGAAATATTTTATGGAGGATAATATCTTGTTTATTCTCCTAAAATAAATTCCTTCGTAAGTGGCATGACATTTCGTACAAACCCCAGTGCTTTGATCATGTAAATAGTCACTTGGCAACAAAATGATAATTTTGTTGCAAGACTCTTATATACTAACGTTTTTCTTAATTTTGACATTCGAGGGTGAGACTAAAATGTAATTCCAAGAAACAAGGAAGGAAATGATACTTGCGATAATTCTACCACTAGTTTTACATCCAAATCATTCATTAGCCAACTTCCTACCAATGATACAAACATAATGAACTCAGAGATTATTCAGTAGGGATTTGATTTATAGTACTTAGGAGAACTTGAATATAAACCCAGTTCTCAAACTTTTAGATAGATATCACTTGATTCACAAACCAATATCTTCATTTTTTTGCCCTCTTTAAAAAAGACAAATGTAAATTTCCTCAAAGATTTGTAAGATCTTAAGTGCATCGCTCATAAAGGTCTTGATGGTCTAGTTAGGAGGATTTATATAACATGAAATTTAGGATATTAATTTAATCTCCTTCAACTAATAGTATCTTAAATTTAAATTTTAAATATTAATTGGGATTTGCTATAATGCTAAATTTTTTTAAAAAAATTTATTAGTATGAATATAAAGAATTTCCCTTTGTTATTGCTTGTCCTTCTAAATCCACCATTATCACATGGTTTTCCTTTATAATTGCCCTGATTGAGATGGAAAATTCCATTTTATTCATTTTCTGTTAACCCTCTTAACTTCTGCCACTTTATCCTCGAGGATCAAAGATTTTAACTTAACCCTCTTCTAAATTTACGCTCCTTAATCATATCATTCTTCTTATTATTAATTGTACTAAATTTATCCTTATACTAAACTATACTAATTAATCTTAATGATCTTATTTTAAAATTTAATTAAATGTTTCAATAATTAGTGACCAATAGAAGGCATGCATCTTTTTAATCCTCACAACACTATATTATACTCGTTGTTAAGAGATTATAATTGTGAAGGCTTGATGGACTAAAAAATGTAATTAATTTTAATCTTTCTCACTAACACTCTAGGATGGGATTAATGATAAAGCTGTTTTCTTAATGATAATTTATGATTCAAGTGTTATATGTCTAAAGCCTATAGATGTTCTTATGAGCCAAGATGTTTGCATCCTTTTATTGTATTAAACCTCCATCGTATATTTTGATGACATCTCATTGAGGAGATGCTTCGCTCATTGAAGCACGGAACCATATCTTACATTGATTCCAAAGAGCAAATATGTAGTCTATTATAATTGAGTCTGTGATAGAGTCGTAGGTCTTAGGTTATGTTATGATTTTTTTAATGCAAGTTCTCACATTACATAAAAACTCTTTCATAATGATCAATCGTATAATAATAATAATATAAATTGTATATAATTCTTAAGTATTAATAATCTTAATATCATGCATATTACCAAATGATGTTTGCTAGAACATTTATTTGTTGTAGTAGAATAACTCTTTTCTTGATTGTGTGTTTTATTTAAATGTTATTTGTTTAATTATTGTAGATTAGACCTTCTCCTTAAATTTTAACATAGACATTCTCCTTGTTACGAAATCTCTTCTCACACTGTCGACTCATGCTCATACTTTATGTTTTGTTGGACCTCATTTAGTATTTTTGTTGGGATGAGTTAATTTTTAAGTTAACTTAAATTTGTGATGATTTAAAACATATATCAGGTCACCAACGAGATTTCAAAAAAAAAAAAAGGTATTTCATTTTCAAAATCCTAAAGTTATGAAAACAAATCGTTAAAGTATTCAAGCTAATTTTTTTTGAAGAAATACACACACACACACACACACACACACACACACACACACACACACACACACACACACACACACACACAATGTTGTCATGTTTGTGAACGAGGGAGAATTTAATGGGATCACTGTTTAGTCTTATCTATTACTCTTATTTTGTATGTATGTATGTATGTATGTATGTAACATACATACATACAAAATAAGAGTAATAGATAAGACTAAACAGTGATCCCATTAAATTCTCCCTCATTCACAAACATGACAACATTGTGTGTGTGTGTGTGTATGCACCAAAAATATTTTTATAATGACTTAATTTAAGATAAGAGGAAAATGTTATCAATTCGATAATATTAAATAATACGTTAAAGGTTTTCTATATATATATATATATATACTCTAAAACTTATTAATAAATTATATTTTTCGTAAATAAATTTTACGTTTTCTAATTAATTATATTATTAGTTGATTACATTTAATTTAAGCTACTAAATGCTTGAAAAAACAAAACTAATCTAACACTAAAATATTAAAATAAGATTATGATAATCCTACACCCTACGCACCAAATCCACCATGCATGCAAATTTGTAACGCATGTTAATCATCACATCTACCATGCAACACGGAGGGAATAAGCAATAAACTTTCTATTCTAAAAATATCCTTCTTTCAGTTCAATTTAAAACACCCCACCTCCTAAGTTCTTACGCCCATTTTAACTCATGATTGTAGAAGAAACTGTCATGCGAAGGGATGAAATCGTTGCCTCATTGACCCCTTAGTGCTGGTAGTTAAAAGACAAACAACAAGAGTGATAGCAAAAAGTGTGAGACATGTCCATGTGAAATAAGTTTATAAATACTTGAAGGATCGATGCAAATGGGAAGGGGAGCAGAATCGATGCTTAGAAAGGGAGCAGTAAAGGTTTTTCGCCTTCTACATTTACTTCACGCGATCCCTGTTATCACCACGTGAAGTAGCCCTTTCATCCATTAACGCTAACATTATTGCTATATCGAGTTCTGTTCTTTTCAACAAACTTCAAATATGAGTTTACCTCCCTGACTGGACATGATATATATATAATACATTATGTTATTATGAGTTAATGAGATGAGCAGATCAACGTTGGGAGAAGGAAGGGCAGTTAATCGCTAGAATAAGGGAACAGTAGATCGACGAATAAGGAAGGAGCGAGTAACAATAATGGAGTGGTTCGATCGATGCATAGAGGCAGCAGTGGTTTCGACCACATCTATCTCACCTTTGGTGAGTTTATAACCTGACAGCTTGTTTGGAAAACACGGTGATTTGATGGTTAGTGCAATTTCATCATTCATAAAAGAAATCGACAATATTTAGTATTTATATTAGTCAAGACATCTTTCTTTCTCATCTTTGATAGAAAAGGTGAATATGCCTAACAGCCCTAGCTTCCCATTAATAGTGACGTAAGTATGAGATACATGTGGTACTTCAGATTTAATCGCTTCAATTATAACAACTTCCACGTCTACATTCCACCATTCGCCCATTAATAGAAATCCCAAATCATTAATCATTATTTATCACATATGTTATGTGATAATAAAATAAAATCAAGTAAGTGCTTTTAGTATTCATTTATCTAACAATAATAAATTGTTAATTTATAATAAAATGAAATCATGATATTTATTATCGTAAAAATAATGTGATTTATAAGTTTTATTTGACAAATAACAGGTGTGTTATTTTGGATAAAATAATTATTGTTTCAATGTAAAGATCATAGGGACCATAACCTATCTTAAAATATAGTTTTTTTGGTTTAATTAATTTTTGTCTGTGAATATAACTTGGATATACTTTTTCCTATCAGATATCTTTTACTATTCAAGCAAGCATCTAACCATATGGATTAGGCATCTATTATCCTTTACCAAATGGGCAATCATCTAAGCATATGAGTTAGGAATCTATTATCATGTGCCAAACGAGTAAGCATCTAACCATATGAGTTAGGCATATTACATATGAATAGGTTATGCTCTAACTAGAGACTTGACTCATTAAGATCAATCAGATCCTAAGTCACTCACTGTTCCCCAGTCATCTCTACTAGATAAGCACTGAGGTCACTATGGTAGGAGTATAGAATATATAACAAATAGACACATTCTACTTTAGAATTTGGCCTAAAGTCTTGAGAAATGCAATGATCCAATCGGTATCTTTCTGAGTATATCACAAAGTTATTATTTTTTCTTTGTTTATCTGAAATAGGGTCTTACTATAATAGTCTTATCTTTTCATTTAACTTTAATCCTATTTAGTGCATAACTCCAACCCCGTCTTAATCCCCTGCTTATTGGAAGCATCTTTCACTTCTTAAAATGCCTACATACCTGCTTATAAATAGGATCAAAATGTAATATGCATGTAATTTTATTTCCTATTATATGTTTCATCTGAACTGTAGGTGTGGGTATGTAGCCATTTCTTTGGCCCAGTTCTCCAAACAATTCCTCTATGATTGCTACCCAAATAGGAGTGTAAAAAATATCGATTTAAGTAATCGAATACTTATTTAACTAAACTAACTCTAAATATTAACAAGAAATAAAAATTAACATTTTCAAGCTACATCCCATTTCTACTTTTATTTGTATCATTAATGTTTTTGATCCTTGCTTTACACAACGTAATCCTTACAATCACTGTTGCCAAGGTTTCATTATTTGAGAGCCATATGGTTGGTGGTTTAACATTGTCAATCCAATTTTTTATTGTTCCTTTTTGGTGGTACCAAGTTTTTAGTAAGAAATATATATTTTTCATCTTTGTTTCATAAGTTTACAAGTCAGAATCATTTAAGGTAGTTCAAGTTGTTTCCTCATCATAATTAGTGTTGTTGACTAAGAGAGATTACCAGACCCCTTAATTTTAATGACATGACATGGCCCTTATTTCTCCATGATAATTTTATAGGGATGATACCCAGACATCGTTGTTACAACTATGTTCGACGATGGATATATTAAGTCAAATATGATGGCATTATCTGTAAACATGAGCTAGAGACACCACTTAATAATCAATGCTGCATATTTTTATGTAACCTTAAATTCTTGATCTATGTTGAGATTAAAAAAATAAATAATATTTGAAGTGAATTAATGTATTGTATTTTAAAAGAATGTTTTTGAGTAGAAGGAAAGAAATTAATTCTGTAACATAATCTCCTATTTTATTCATCATGTTAATTTTAAACAACATTACTTTCCTTTGGCAATTATATATTTAATCTACTTAGGTAAAATTTTCTAGAAAATAAATTATACAAAAAGAGTTTAACAATGTGGTATTGAACATGAATTTTAATTATAAATAAATCGTTTATACATACAAATTCACCATCAATCATCAAGGCACATTCTTTGACACATTTTCATATTTCTCTCACTAAAAACCAATATTTATAAAACAATTATTATTTTATCCAAAGTAACATACCCATTATTTATCCAATGAAACTTATAAATAAATCACTTTATTTTTATGGTAATAAATGCTATGATTTCATTTTATTATAAAATAATAATTTATTATTTTTAGGTAAATGAATACTAAGAGCACTTATTTGATTTTATTTTATTATCACATAACATATGTGATTAATAATGATTAATGATTTGGGATTACTATTAATGGAGGGGATTGGTGGAATGTAGATGTGGAATTTGTTATAAATGAAGCTATTAAATATAGATGAGTATCAAATGTGTCTCATACATACGTCACTATTAATGGGAGCCTACAGTTGTTAGGCATATTAACCTTTTCTATCAGAGATGGGCAAGAAAGATGTCTAGATTAATATAAATACTAAATATTATTGATTTTTTTTATGAATGATGAAATTGAACTAACCTTGAAATCACCATGTTTTCCAACCAAGCTCTAAGGTTCTAACTTGACCAAAGGTGAGATAGACATGGTCAAAACTACTATTCCCTCTATGCATCAATTGAACCACTCCTTTACTATTGCTTGCTCATTTTTTATGTATCGATCTACTTCTCCTTTATTCTAGTGATTTAACGCCCTTTCTTCTCCTAATGTTGATATGATCCTATTGTAAACTTACAATAATATAATGTATTATGTATATATCATGTCCAGTCAAGGAGATAAATGCATATTTGTAGTTTATTGAAAAGAATAGAACTTGATATGGCAATACTATTAGCATTGATGGACGAAAGAGCTACTTCACATGGTGATAATAGGGATCGTGTGAAGGAAATGTAGAAGGCAAAAAAAACTTTGTTTCTCCCTTTCCAAGCATCGATTATGTTCCCCTTCCCCTTTGCATCAATCCTTCAAGTATTTATAAACTTATTTAACATAGAAATATCTCTCACTTTGTGCTATCACTCTTGTTGTTTGGATCTTAACTACTAACACTAAGGGGTTGATGAGGTAGTGATTTCATCCCTTCACATGGTTGTTTCCTTTTCCATCATGAGTTAAAGATGGCATAGGAACTTAGGGAGGTGGGGTGTTTCAAATTGAACTAAAATAAGGTTACTTTTAGAAGAGGAAATTTAATGTTTATTCCCTCCATGTGGCATGGTATATGTGATGTTTAACATGAGTTACAAATTTACATGCATGGTGCATTTAGTATGTAGGGTGTAGGCTTAGCATTATCTTATTTTAATATTGTAGTGTTAGATTAGTCTTATTTTTTTTGTAACATTTATTAGGTTATATTAAATGTAATTAATTGTTAATAGAGTTAATTAAAAAAAGTAAAATTTATTTACGAAAAATTTAAATTATTAATAAGCTCTAGAGTTACAATAAAAATAAAAATTCCTTTTATTAAAAAACTTTGACGTATTTTACAATATTATTGAGTTGATAATATTTTACTATTATCCTGAATTCATTCATTATAAAAATATTTTTCATATGTATATAATGATAGTAACAAATAAGACTAGACATTCATCACATTAAATTTTTCCTCATTCACAAACATGAAAATGTTGTATGTGTACACACACACACACACACACACACACACACACACACACACACACACACACACACACACACACACACACACACATACATATATGTACACATACATATACATATGTATATGTATGTGTATGTGTATGTGTGTGTGTGTGTGTGTGTGTGTGTGTGTGTGTGTATATATATATATATATATATATATATATATATATATATATATATATATATATATATATATATGTATGTATGTATGTATGTATGTATGTATGTATGTATGTATGTATGTATGTATGTATGTATGTATGTATGTATGTATGTATGTATGTATGTATGTATGTATGTGTCGATGTGTGTGTGTGTGTGTGTGTGTGTGTGTGTGTGTGTGTGTGTGTGTGTGTGTGTGTGTGTGTGTGTGTGTGTTTTGAAATAATTATCTTAAATACTTTAACAATTTGATTTCCTAACTTTAGGATTTTGAGAATGAAAATAAATCATACCTTATTTTCTCACAAAATCCCATTGATGAGCTAATAGATCTTTGACATCACCACAATAGTTAAGTTAAGTTAAAAATCAATTCATCCTAACACAAATACTAAATGAGGTCCAAAACAACTTAAAGTATGAGGATGAGTCCATAGTGTGTGAAGAGAGGTCATGACATTCTCCCCTTTAAATTGTACATTATCCCAATGCACTATGAAACACTGATTGAGTTCATCAATTTAAAATAAAAATGGAAACATGTTTTTAATTTCTTTACTGTCCTCTCAAGTTGCACTTCCTTCACCATATTGATCCATCTGTAGCTTGCACTGATAAATTTCTTTGTTATATAATTGGTACCGGTGTCTCTACAACACTCTACATGGCTCTATCATTATTCTATTGGGTTCTTAGACTTGAAAAACATTCTACTTTAAAATGTGTTTATTATCAACAACATATTTCTTAAGAAGTGACACATGGAAGACATCATCAATGTGACTCAGTTATAGGGTAAAGCCAATTGATAGGCTATTAAGTTGATTTTGTCTAGGATCTCAAAATGTCCAATAAAGTGAGGAGTTAACTTCACCCTTTTCCTAAAGGTTATGGAACATTTTTTATGTCTAACCCTTAAAAATAGTTCATCACCAATCAAAAATTCTCTCTGAAATCTTTTCCTATCTATGTAGCTCTTTTATCTATTTGATGTTTCCTTTAACCTCTCCCTTATAACTTTTAGATGTTCCTTCATGTCTTTCAACATTTTTGGACCAATTACTATTTTGTCCTCAAGGTTGTCCCAACTAAGAGGTATTTGATAGCTTCTCCCATATAGAGCCTCAAATGGAGCCATACCTAAAGATGTTTGAAATAAGTCATTATAGGAAAATTATACCAATGAAACATAATCTTCCCATTTGGTTTGATGATCTATACAAGATATCCTTAGGAGGTCTTATACAACCTGATTTGTTATTTTTATTTACCCATTTTTCTTGAGATAAAATGTGAAGTTAATTTTCTATTCTGTACCTAAATCTAATTGTAGGGTTGTTTCAAAACCTAGAATCTATGTTTGATATGATATTTTTTGGTATTTCATACAATCTAATTACTTCATAAATCAGTTGGATAAGATTGGTGCATCCTCATCCAAGTTATTAGGTATGAGATGCACCACCTTAGTAAGCTTGTCGATTAGCACCATAATAACATCATCCCTGTAGAGTGTCATAGGTAATCCTTGCATGAAATATATACAAAAAACTTACCATTTATATGTTGGAATGTCTTTCAGATACAAAATTCATATAGGATGACAGTGTTCTTCTTTAACCCTATTACATTCAAAGCATCATGATACATATAATAATATATCTCTTTTCATCCCTTTCTAAAAGTATAGTTTCTTAAGATCAGCATAAAGTTTGTTTACCCCTAGATGACTTGAGTAGTGTGTATCATGAGCTTCAGTCAAAATTATCTTCCTTAAGTCTTATACATTTGGAACATAGATACTATTCTTATATTGAATAAAACCCTCACGATCTAAAGTATATCCTTTAATTATTGGGTCTTCTAAATTTTCTTATATCATTAATCTCACTTGATTATACCATCAGGTGTATTTTCCTACTTAAAGCATCGACAACCCTATTCTTTTTTCCCTTGATATAATCAATTTCAAAATCATACTCACTCAAGAACTCCATCCACATTCTTTGCCTAGCATTTAGATTGGGTTGAGTGAATATGTACTTTAGCCCTTGATGGTCAATTTTTATTTGAAAATGTTTTCCAATAGGGAAATGTCTCCACTTCTGTAAAGCATGAATAAGTGTCACCAGTTCTAAATCTTGAGGAGCATAATTTACTTAATGGGTTTTCAATTTACTAGATTTATATGTTATTATGCCATAATAATGAATGAATATACCTCATAATCCTTTTATGGACACATATGTTACAACCATGAAATGTCCATTCAGATCAGGTACCTTCAAGATGGGTGCCATCATCAACTTTTCCTTCAGAATCATAAAAGCTTTATCACACTACTCTACCCATATAAAATTATGACCTTTCCTTTATAATGTTATAATTGTGTTGGTAATCCTAGAAAAATCTTCAACAAATATCCTATAGTATCTTCCAAACCCCATGAAACTCCTTACTTCTGATACATTCTTGGGGATTGGCCATTCCATTATTGACTTTATCTTGTCTAGATATACTACAATCCCTTCTTTGGATATGATGTGGTTTAGATAGTGGACTTCCTTTTTAAAGAACACACATTTGGACAACTTACCATAATGTTTAAGTTCTCTCAACCTTTGAAGAACCAATTGGAGATGTGATAAGTACTCTTCCTCATTATTAGAGTAAATTGTAATATCATCTATAAATACCAAGATGAACTTATCTAGGTAATCATGGAACACACTATTCATTAAGCTCATAAATGATGAAGGAGCATTTGTCACTCCAAAAGCATATAACAGTAAACTCATAGTGTCCATATCTAGTCCTAAATGTAGTTTTTGGAATATCCTCCTTAATTCTTAGTTGATTATATCTTGATCAAAGGTCTATATTCAATAAAATTATTTCTCCTTTCATTTTATCAAAAAGGTCTTCTATTCAAGGTAGGGGATATCTAATTTTAATTATGACCTTATTCAACATTCTATAATCAATGCATAATCTTAGAGGTCTATCTTTCTTTTTAATAAATAAGATTGGGGCTACCCAAGGAGACACACTTGCTCTAATCAATCCTTTACTCAAGAGTTCCCCTAGCTGAATTTTATGTTCCATCAACTTTATGCTGTGCATTCTATAGGTTGCTCTACAGATTGACTCAGCTCTAAGTAAACTATCAATTGAGAAATCAAATTCTCTCTTAGGGGGCATTCCAAGAAATTCTTCAAGAAACACATCTTCAAATTCTTTTAGGAATGGATACCCTTCTAAGGTTGGTTCATATTTACTCTCATCCTTATCATCTATGATTACCATGAAAATTAGAGCTCCTTTCCTTCTCTCCTTATTTAGTTGCATACAATTTATGGTTTATACTTTTATGGGCCTATGACCCCCTTGAATCATGATGCATCTCCCTTAATCGTTGTAACACCTAACCAGCTTACTATAATAGTCTACTTTATATTGGTGCTTGGTAAGCCAACACATCCATATTATTACGTCATAGGCTCCTAATGGTGCTATAAATAGGTCTAAGCTTGTCTCAAAATCTAGAAATTATATTTTCACCTTTGGTAGACATTGAGATAGTTTCTTGACTACCTTATCCCCATACTAGACCGTCCATGATGAATTCTTGTGATTCACTGGAAGGGACATTTTTATTACTAATTCTTGAAAAATGAAACATTCTGATGAACTAGTATCTATGACAATTGAAATGGGTTTCCTTGATAATATATTTGTAGCTTTAACTAGTACATTATGGTATCTATTTTGGTGATTCATTATTGTAGCATTGATCCTTTGCTATGGTACCCTCTAAGGCTGATTGGACTTTATCTGACCTTGCATCCTTGGGTACTCATAGGAAAAGTGATTTACTCCACTTTTAAAGAACCCGTTTACATTTTTGACTCGGATATAATAGTTATAATTCTAAGTAAACTCAAACCTTTGAAAGTGGAGCTAGTTAAAATAAAAGTATTTACGTTTGAACCTATAGTCAAATGTCCATTTAAGGGGCCTTCAACAATAAAAAATTTTCTATTTAGAATGGGTTCCGATGCACCTTACATTAGCCCTGAATTATTTAAGGAATATAACTTATGCCACCGATACATGGTTCATTCAAAAGATGAAGTTCTCGCAGAAACAAAATTGCATGAAGAAGATTTTGTTTAGAAGAATTTTTGAATAAATGTTATACAAACATCTATTTGTTATAGTCATAAAGCATATCCTCTATAAAGCTAATAAATCTATGTAATAAAAGGATGAATGAGATTATCAAATGCTTAATTTTTTGTTAATTTTACGTGTGACTATGATCAATAATAGAATGTATGAAAAAATTAGAGTTATCCAAAAGAGATTTATGCAATCAAATATCATAAATGAAAACTTAAGGGATTGTGTTATTTCTATCAAGAAACCAAATGGCAAGGTCTAGATGATCAACTAGGAATCAAAAGGAAAATATGAGATACATAGAACTCACCACAATGTATAGACAATAGGGGCCATAACTTATCCTAAAATATAGACCTTTTTTAGCATAGGTTATGGTCCCTATGGTCTCTACACTCCTTCAATTTCTATTGTGAAAACAATATCATATGTAACTTGTAACATAGGTGTTGGAAATATTGTCATTGATGTCAAAGTTCTTGCATTATTAGTGATATAGGCCCTATTGCATTTAATGCTGTTTATCTTGGCTAATGTGAGTTAATATTTATTTAATATTAACGAATATATTTTTGGTTGCATATAAGACAAAAGAAGGGCCCATGGAGAAGTCAAAGAGCCATGGGGTAAAGACAAAAGAAGGATGGGATGCATTTTCCCATGAAGAGTCATCTTGAGGAATTCCAAGAGTCACCAAGTGAAGAGAAAAGAGGAAGGGCGCAATTTCTCATGAAGGAACACTTTGAAAAATATGAAAAGTCACCAAGATAAGGACAAAAGTGGAAAAAGAATTTTTGATCATGAAGGGTCACCACATGACTTTTCAAAGGCTTGAATATGAAGGGTCATACAAGTTTGGCACCATTTTCCATCAGGATTGAAGGGTCACAAAGGGGGAAGGCCAAAGGTCATTTGGAAAGCTATAAATGAAGGCTTGAGAAGCCATTTGAATGATGAGAGATAGAGGTTGATTTGATATTGTATTATCTATCTTAGAAGAGAAATTGTGAGAGATGAATATGATTTGTATTTGTTATATCTATCTTAGAAGAGCAAAGGTGAGAGAGAGGAAAGAGATGTTGTAATGAAATATCATTTGTTGAGATAGCAACATTGAGAGATAGGTGTGTGGTATACACAAAGGGGTTGGTTCTCCTATGGGTTGGTGCTCATGAATTATTACTAGGTTGGTGCTCGACAAAGTGGTTGGTGCTCCTATGGATTGGTGCTCACAAATAGTTGCTTGGTTGGTGCTCAACAAAGGGGTTTGGTGCTCCTGTGGGTTGGTGCTCATGAATAGTTGTTGGGTTGGTGCTTAGCAAAGGGGTATGGTGCTCCTACAAGCTTGGCTTGAAAATATTGTTTGGGTTGGTGCTCATTCATATACTTGAGATTATTCTCTATGGTTTTTCCCACATTGAGTTTCCATGTTATATCTGGTGTCTCTCTCTATCTTGTGTGGTGTTTATTGTTTGAGTTTTATTGCATATCTTGAATGGTTGATTAAGTGGAATTTGGTTAAAGGAAAGTTTTATAAGATATATGATATATTGATTCACCGCTTACCCTTAGTATATCCCATGATTAATAATTGGTATCAAAGCAGGTTCCTTCAGAAAGGGTTTAACAGCTTGAAGGAAGATGAAAGAAAAGCATAAGATGACCAAGTAGCTAAAGAAGGAGAATCAAGAGTTGAAATCTGTGGTTGAGGCTCTTAAGGAATAGGTGTGCATCTTGGATTCTAAGTTGGCTATAGAAGTAAAAGAAAATAAGGTATTTATTCAAGATCTTAAGAATCAATTAGAGGTTGCAAATTCAATTTTGACATCAAAAGAAGAAGAGTGTAATCAGTTGAAGGTTGAGTTATGTTCTTTAAAGGATAATCATGAGAAGCTTATAATCAAGGTTGAGAAAGATCATGAAATATTAGTCCAAGGAAAGAAGGATGTAGGTTTTAAAGACAAATCAAAGAAGCCGATCAGGCAGGCCAATGCTTTCAAGTTTTCAAATTCTTTTCATGGCCGTTGTTTTTTTTGTCATCATGTTGGTCATAGGGCAAGAGACTATATGAGGAGAAGCAATCAGTCAAAGGGAAATCCCAATCACATTCAAGAAAAAGGTATGAGAAATATTGTTTGCTTTTGTTGTCATGAGGTTGGCCATATTGCTAAAGTATGTCAAAATAAAGTAATGAGATATTCAAGGTATGTAAAAGGATATAGAGTCCCTAGAAAATATGAGAAAATACAAATTCAGGTTTGGAGACCTAAATAATAAAGGTTGATCAGGTTGAGTTTAAGAATGAAAATGAATTACTTGCTATAGTAGATAAAGAATTAGAAAAAAAGGATTGTGTAGAATCTCTTGTTACATTTGAGCATGAGCTTTGTCAAGATAAGATAGTTGCAAAAGTTGAGAAGATGAAAAACATCATAAATGATAAGGTTAGTAGGTCAAAAAGGTTAGACATGCTTAAACAGATTCTAAAAGAAAAAACACAAGAAGATCAAGGAAGAAACAGAGGAGATGTGGGAATCTCCTGAGATTTGTTTCTAGGATCCTTTTGTGTGGGGTGTCAACTATAGGCTTTAAGGAGACACTTTTAAGAAAAATTGAAGCATGGTGGATGCTATTGGGTCTTGGCTATGTTACATGACAAGAAGGTGAGTTGGTAGATTAACCTGTATATCTTTTGAGGGAATAGAGTTTTGAAAAAAAAATTGCATCAGTATTATGGTTTGAGGCTATTAGAATGATTCTTGCATATGCAGTGTTTAAAAGTTTTAAAGTGTTTCAAATGATTATGGTCACAAGAAATTAGAATGTTGAAAAAGAGCTAACAGTTTTAGAAAGAAGGAGAAGGATACTCATGTAGATTCAAGAAGAAGGATCAGAGTTTCAAAGTTCTATTTCATCAAGAAGAAGGTTCAGTGGTGTTCATGGCAGAAGAAACAACCTGAAGATTCTATGTTGGTGCAAATAGCTTTGCATAAAGATTAGCCATGTTTTGTTGATAGCAGATATTCAAGGCATATGACAGGAGATAAGAGTAACAAAGGTCAATGGTGGCATAGTGAAATTCAAAGATAAAGCCACTGCCAGGATCGCCGAAAAAGGTATTCTAAGTTTGGATATTAGTAGAACAAAAGCTAAGAATGTTTTGTAAGCATAATCTATTGAGTGTAAGTCAAATATGTGATCAAGGATACACCTTAAAGTTTCATGGGGAAGGTTGTGAGATTAGAAGAAAATATTCAAATGAGTTGATTGTAGATTCTCAAAGGACAGGCAATGTTTTAATCAGATATCTTCTCAAAAACATGCAAAAATACTTGGGAGTAATTTTCGTTACTTCCTGCCATGGATTTTTAGCATCAGTTGAGGAGGAGCTAAGTGTTACCTCTAGGTAGGCCCTTTTCCATTGATGTCAAAGAGGGAGAATAACAGGTATAGGTACAGGTGCATAAAATAGGTACAACAAACATATATAGGGTGCTACAGTAAGGGGGAGTTACTGTATGTTTTCATATGATAGTATGTGTAGGTGACAGGGTGTGGCAATTTTAGGGTTGAGGTTTCCATCAATGACAAAGGCGGAGATTCTTGGAAATATTGTCATTGATGTCAAAGGTCTAGCATTATTGGTGATATAGGCCCTATTGCATTTAAAGTTCTTTATCTTGGCTAATGTGAGTTAATATTTATTTAATATTAATGAATATATTTTTGGTTGTATATGAGACAAAAGAAGGGACCATGGAGAAGTCAAAGAGCCATGGGGTAAAGACAAAAGAAGGATGGGACGCATTTTCCCATGAAGAGTCATCTTGAGGAATTCCAAGAGTCACCAAATGAAGACAAAAGAGGAAGGGCACAATTTCTCATGAAGGGACACTTTGAGGAATACGAAAAGTCACCAAGATAAGGACAAAAGTGGGAAAGACATTTTTGGTCATGAAGGGCCACCACATGCCTTTTCAAAGGCTTGAATATGAAGGGTCATACAAGTTTGGTGCCATTTTCCACGAGGATTGAAGGGTCACAAAGGGGGAAGGCCAAAGGTCATTTGGAAAGCTATAAATGAAGGCTTGAGAAGCCATTTGAATGATGAGAGATAGAGGTTGATTTGATATTGTATTATCTGGCTTAAAAGAGCAATTGTGAGAGATGAATATGATTTGTATTTATTATATCTACTTGAGAAGAGCAAAGGTGAGAGAGAGGAAAGAGATGTTGTAATGAACTATCATTTGTTGAGATAGCAACATTGAGAGATAGGTGTGTGGTATAAACAAAGGGGTTGGTGCTCTTGTGGGTTGGTGCTCAACAAATGGGTTGGTGCTCCTGTGGGTTGGTGGTCATGAATAGTTGTTGGGTTGGTGCTTCGCAAAGGGGTGTGATGCTCTTCTGGGTTGGTGCTCATGAATAGTTGCTGGGTTGGTGCTCAGCAAAGGAGTGTGGTGCTCCTGCAAGCTTCACTTGCGAATATTGTTTGGGTTGGTGCTCATACATATACTTGAGATTGTTCTCCGTGGTTTTTCCCACATTGGGTTTCCACATTATATTTGGTGTCTCTCTCTATCTTGTGTGGTGTTTATTGTTTGAGTTTTATTGCATATCTTGAATGTTTGATTAAGTGGAATTTGGTTAAATGAAAGTTTTATAATATATATGATATACTGATTCACCCCCCTCCCTCTCAGTATATCCCATGCTTAACAATAGGTTTAGTAATATTTGATTAGTGGGCCAATGCAATGCCTAAACGATTGACTATTGGAAAATGATGGCATATTATGATATATTTATGATAACAAATAGTTAATGTTTCAAAGATAAATCATTTTGATCTATTTGTTTTTTTCTTCATTCTAAGTGAAAATATGATAAGATATTGTCAAAATAAGACCCTCACTATGTGGAAAATTTTAAGAACTTGCTAAGGGCTTAACATGTTTTAATTATATTGTAGATAATTTGTTAACAAAATAATTAGAGTTGAACATTATTCTAATATATAATATGTAAGATGATTTTGTTGAATTTAATAATGAAACTAAATTGAAACGAAGTACTAAATGAGGTACAAATGAAATAGTATTGATCTATTAAATAGGCTATAAGTATTGAATCGAATCAAATACTTTTTCCATATATTTTAAGTTAATATTACTATTTTAATTTTGCTTTATCATAACCATCTTGTATTATGTCAAATAGAAGTTGGATAAATAATTTAAAAATGTAATTAATTAATTTTATGTATCACATTTTTATTTGATTTATGTTTTTAAGTAAAAATAATTAATTGATGTAAAGGAAATTAATTAATAAAAAAAATTGTGTTTTACTTTAATTTTTGGGACCAAAAAATTGGGCACGACATTAAAGCCAAATTTAAGTGCTTATATATTATTATTTCCTCTCTCTCCTCAACTCATTCATGTATATTTGTGAAAAGCTTACTTAAAATTTAATTTATTTGTAAAATACTTGGGGTGTAATGGTTGCTAGAGTTTGGAAAGATGTTATTGAAGCAAAGCATGGACATTTCCTACTGTTTATTGTACATAAAGGACATTTCCTACTGTTTATTGTACATAAAGGTTTAGTTCTTGGTAACAAAAATAGTCATTTACATGTGGTTTATCTTTTGTGTCCATATTTAAAACATCCAAAGTCCCTCAAGCATTTTTTTGATTTTTCAAGAATGCTTAATCAGTTTGAAAGTACATTAATATGTTTTTTCAACCATTTCATCAAGAATTATTATATTGAAAAATATGGCATATACTTTGGTGTGAAATTATTTTCATTTATTGAATGAAAGGGAAAAACACAATATTTAACCATTTATTTCTTGATGGTTGTATTCTTTTACTCAGAAAATGTAATTGATATCTAATTTTATAGATAAAACTTATGTATGACTTGAGATGTGTGAGATAGAGATTGATCACCATCCATCTTTGTTGGACCATTGTGGTAGCGTTCCATGTTCATCCCGTCAAATCTGTTGGTGCTATATTATTCATCATATAATTTGAGCCATACACAGTTGTGCCACCTAAGACTGCCCATTTGGCACTAAAGGAGAGACACGTAGACACCAGAAAACGCACTCCTTAATAGACTCCTACTAGATGGAAAGTCATGCGTTGATAACGGTGTTTTGACTAAAAAACATAAACATGTGGAAATGTGGCGTAAATTAACATGGTAACGGGTCTAAATGCAACTTGCAAACGATGGGGTCAAAGCGCTGCGGAAATTTGAACGCTATAACAAAACTTGCAAATAAAACATGGGATGTCTGCGGGAAAGTGTCATGTAGAAAGGCAATTTCAAAGTAACATGCCAAGTTCTACCGTGGATCTGAATGGTCGAGAGCAATTGTGATAATTGAAATATAGTACAGAAAACCCTACAGAATAAAGGAATCTTGGCGGATAATTTACATTTGACTGCAAGTTTGACTTGCCATGAAAATTGCAATTGTTCGCACAGTTCCGCGTCCCATGGAAAGAAAACAAAAGGTAGAGTAAGTGGGAGACTGCGAAGCAATTTGCAAGTTTGATAAATGTGTAAATTGTTGATTTGGCTCCGCATCCTGCGAGGCAAAGAGATAAAGAAATGAGCGGGAAAACGTGAAATGCCCTACGAATTTGAGAGAGAGAGCTCGAAAAAGGTTTAAATCATCAAAACCCATGCCAGCTAACAGTTCAGTGACCAAGGGGCTGGTGTGATTAACCGATGGAACTTTGAACATTCATGATGACATTCAGCTGTTGTGCATTTTATTGTTGAAGATGTATATGGTGGAAATAACCCTTTTCTTGAATTTGCTTCAAATGTTGCTCCCATAACACACAAGGAAACCGCAATTCCATCTACGTTCCATTTGTGTTCCATTTGGGTTCCTCTACGTTCTATTTGGGTTGTAGAATTTGAAAGCAGTCTAGAAACTTTTCTTTAAAAATATGGGAGAACTGTCTTGCCACCTGTCCTTTACAGAGCCACGAGGCAACCATAAATTTTCGTAACTTTGGATTTGGTAAGAGAAGAGCTCCGTCACCATTCCTTGGTAGTCTTTTCAAAGTCATTGATGGTGAGGATTCATAGACAGAAGGTTGGTAAAATGCCTCTTAATGGTATTCGTATTGAACACTCTCATAAAGGAATGTATCATCTTCTTATAGAAAAACTTGTGATGATCCTCCCTTTTTTAGGGGTGGAATGGTTTATTTTACAAGTTGTTTCTGAGCTCAAGAATGCGATGGAGAATGCTTTTGGGTTTCAGGCGTAACTTCTGCAGAAAGACCTTCGCTTTTTGCAACATGGCTTTGTTAAATTTCCAGACACTAAAGTGCTTCATAAGTTACTCATAGGGGCCGATCCAATCTCAGGAAGCAAGGGATATGTATACATACCCTGGACCACATCACCTCAAGTCTGCCATTGAAATGGAAAGCATGCTTTAGATGGCTGTCAGAGGATGAGGGTCTCCAAAAAACTATGATATAGAAAAGCTGGGCGATGTAGATTTTTTTGGTGAAATGCTCAAGATCCGAGTACATTGTGCAAACAGAGAATAACTGTTTATTGAAGCCAGTAATGGCGACAAGGAAAGAGTTGAGTTTCTGGAAATATCCTCTACAGGGTATACTGCTAAACCAAGTTGCTTGAGTGGAGTTAAATTGAAAAAATAAAAAATATACAAGTTTTGGATGTTGTAAATAAGAGCCCAAACTCCCCAGGAAATTTGTGTGGGAAAAGCAATTTGTAAATTCCAATCAACTCTCCCAATCCCCCTAGTCAAAGCAAGAATGGAAAAAGTTAACTCAAGAGGAACATCAGGGAGATGTTGAGGATAAATTCAATTTTACAATTTCACACATGTACAAATTGAAAATTACGCTTGGATCTTCCATTTCCACTAGTGAACATTGGTCAACACGACGCCTTAGTGCAAGAGGGAACATCTATCGCCAAATGCAATTTTGGAATTTACGATTTTTCAAATTGCATATGCAAATTCTAATTTACAAAGATACAATTTGTAAATTACAATTTGCAAATTGCAGTTCTATGAATTGCAATTTTGTAAATTGTAATTTACAAATTTCTAATTCGTAAATTTGTAATTTGCAAATTACAGTTCTGCAAATTTGCAATTTGTAAATTGTAAAACTATTAAAGGGGCCAGGGTTTCCCCAAAAGGTTAAAATAATGCATTTATGCATTTAAAAGTATAGAGGAAACCTTAAAATTGTAAACTTGTAGAAAGTAAATGTGAAAATTGCAAAGTATAAAAGCAAATTTGCAAAAAGTAAAAGTACAAAAAGCAAAGAATGAAAAATGCAAGGTGTTTAAAAACAAGTTAGAGGCAAAAAAGCAAAAAGGTAAAATTAAACTTAAGTGTTACATTTTGTCATGCTTTGCTTGTTCAGGCACTGCATGGGAGAGAAAATACACGTATGCAAATCCAAGGTGGGCCACTCCAAAGAAGATCATTTGAATAGCCATGCAACTAGAATATTCCCATGCCATCATTGCAAGAGAAGGTTGCTCCATGGCATGTATAGAAAGAAAATTAGTTGTCTAAGTGGTTTCAGCTATGCAAGCAAGTGGTCAAGGGCATCTCCAAGAAACTATAGATAAATAAAAAGTTTATTTGGCCTCCACCATGAATTTTTACCTTCTAACTCATGTAAAAGACATCTCTAGACAAGAAATCATAAGATATGCTTCAAATCTTCATAATTCCTCATAGGGGTAGTTAGAGCAGTGATTTTTCCTATAAATGGGTAAAGATTTTAGGCATGGTAGAGGGGTTATTCATCCGGGAGCATCTTCGCAAAACCTTGGGGTGTTCATTGCAATTTTGAATATTACATAATGTAACACCCATTCCTAGATTTGAAAAGAAGGGTAAAGAATGTATAAATAGAGGGCTTCTTCTCTATTCTTATGATGTTATTATTGGTGTTTATTTTTCTCCATGTCTAGGATCTTCAAAGTTTGGGGATCAATTAATGTGTGCATTATCTCTCTTGCAAGGGTTTTTGTAGTTGTACAACCATTAGCAAACTCTAAGAGCATGTGTATATATCTCCCCTATCCAAATAAAATAAATCCACCATGCTTGTTCCCATGGGAGCATTTTGGTACATTGATGTATGTAAATTTTAATTTAAACATAATAGAAAATACTTGTGGTTCTTACCTCTTTCTATTAATGAAATGCAATAAGATGTTTTACATGTTATTCTAATCGGATATCTAGTTATGTGCTTATGTATGGTTGTCATCTTGGGCATAGATCTGGGTTATAAACCCCTTTTTTCATAGAGATTTAGAAATATTTTTTTGAATACCTCTTAAGGGAACCTTGGGTTCATGAATTTGATAGGGAAAGGTATTTGAGATTCTAATTGTAGTGTATGTTCTAGGTTTCTAATGATCATTTGGGTACTTCCATTGTATTGGTACTAATGGATTCATATTACTCCTATTAGTTTCCATTAGCTTGAAGTCAGTTTTATCTACATCTTTATAATAAGTGATGTCATGCATGTTGAAGGAAACCCTGCTATTTGAAAACCAAAAGCACACAACCACTCTTCATATTTACCTATCTTACCCTATCCTACCCTACAAATAATACACCCTTTGCATATTATAAATGGTGTTTACCTTATAGATGCATAAGATCTTGTCTATATAACATGTGTTTGCATTTTGTACATTAAAGACATAGTACTACAATTTTGCATTCTAGCCATGTTATTGATAATTATTTAGAATGAAGATTGCAGTCACTTTCTCATCTATCTTCAGTATCTTGTATGTGACCTAGAGCATTTAATCATTCTATGTGACAACCCTTTCTTGGTGGATTGAACAAGTTTGGTTATGCCTTGGTCATATTTGTTATTCTTTGTGCCAAAAATCCCCATGGAAGTTGAATCAAAAAATCTTTCTATGTGAGCTAGAAGTCATAGGGAGTTGTCCATATCCTTTGTTGATGCCTCTCATTCATTTTCTTTGATTGGTCCATTCTTGATGCCAAACCCTTCCCTAGCTATAATGACATATCAATAGGTTTTTCAAAAAAAAAATCCATTTTGTTCAAATATGCAAACAACTAGGAACAACCACTTTTTTGACATCATTTCTAGGGATTAAATTGAAGTCTAGGTCACTTTTGTTGTTAGCAACTCTTATAGAGAGATGATTACATAAGTTCAGGTTTGAAAAAGTTCTCTGCCACTATTTTATTGAAAGTAGTCTCAGCTACATTTTTAGACAAATTTTATTCATATTATCTCATAAGTTTCAAAGTTGGGGTTATTTGAGATTTATTTTGTTATCTTGGCCATAAACACCATAGTACTTCATTGATGATGTGTCAAGAATTGAGAGATTTGATCAAATTCAAATCTACTTAATCTGTTACAGAGTGTTGTGAATTTGTCATGTTTTGAGGTGGTTTCCCCTTGTTGAACATGAGTCTAAATATTTCATTATCTTTATTTTCATAAATCATCACTACTTTCAGCAAGATATGGTCTAAGTATGTATCACTGCAAGTGTGTAAATGGTTATATTCTTGAAGTTTACTTTTAGTAGTGACTATAAAAAATCATCTAGTTTCAAAGAAAGATTAGTTCCTGCTTCAAATATTTTCAGATATGAGTATTATTTTAATTGTAAATATGGAAGTATTGAGGTCATCTTTTAAAGGTGACTCATATAATAATCTTGTCTCACCCATAAGTTTTCATGAAAAAAGAAGAAGACAAGATTGGAGGCCTATTGAAGGACAAAGTGCAACTATTAAGGATTGTTTGGGCTGTCAAGATTCTAGCAATCCTAAAAAACTAGTTGAAATTCCTATCATTGAATATTATCATAGCACTCTCAGTGACTCATAATTGTATAGTCTAATTTATTATCCAATTCCTTCTCAACCAATTGAATCCACTTCATTTACCCCCTCACATCCCTTTTCCATTTGTTTGTGAACCTCTCATTAAACCAATCATGAAGAATCAAGACCAAAATGAAAATGGGCATCCTATATTCCATATTTCTAGATTCAAACTGATTGATTTTGATGAAATGAAAGGTTATACCAATGAAGTCAAGAATGATAGAACCATATTCCAAAGTTTCAAGGGAATAATGTAGTGAGAGGTGATCAGCACTTGAGGTATTTTCAAAATATTATTAAACATTATCAAATTGAACACAAGTATGTGTACATTAAGTTTTTTGTGAACACATTAGAAGGATATGCTCATGAGTGGTTCAATTCTCTTCCTTGTGGATGCATTGATTCATGGGAAGAAATACATAATGTGTTCAAAATTTAGTATGGTAATAGAATTGATCCAACATTTGTTTTAGCTACATTTGAAAACATCAAGAAGAAACCTAATGAGTGTGTTTAAGACTTCCATACATGATTGGACAAAGCTCTGATATAGCTTCCCAAAAACATAAGGCCTAGTGATACAGTGTGCTTGATAAGATATTATGATGCCTTCGATATGAAGTTTGTATACTACTTCAGGGATAAGGCTTCCATGAACCTACAAATGGCATTCAATATATCCATCTAAATTTATAATAATATAATGTCTATGATAAAGCCTATGAACAAGTGGTATGATGAAAATTTGGTCAATTATGAGAAAATATAGTCCGCTAAGACAACCAACCTTGAGAAAATGGTTAAAACTTTGGCCTCCACTATCAAAGAAATGTCATACAAGTTTTTTAAGGCTAAGTAGGAACTACCTCATGAGTCTACAAGTTAGGAGAGAGCTCTAAATCTGAATTAAGCACAATGGAGACTAGTACATGGTGACAAAAATGAGAGTAGAGGAGTTAGATAAGAAGTTCTTGATCCATTACACACCAAATTAAATGCTATGAATTGTGATTTTAACATTGATTGGTGTGATAACTGCTTATTTACACATCCTTCATTTGATACTACTAAACAAAGTGATGAATATATGGATGTTCCTTAGTCTACATCTGATGATGATGAGATTTTCATGTTCATTGGTCAAGTCTCCTAGGGTAAGTTTTCCTCCTCTATGAAAATGATGAGTGCTACTACTATTGATTAGTTTTTCATTGTAGTCATGAAGGTATGTTTCCTAATGTATGAATTTTATTATGATTATAATATGATACAACCATATAAATTACCCAATCATGATGTAATCGAAGATCCTAAGTGTGCTCTAACCAAAGTGGTACACATGAATATGGAGTTAGGTATCCTCATTGGGAGTATGGATATTGTTGACCAACCAATTATTCTTTTTGTTAGATTTTATAACAAAGGTTATGTTTGGAGAATTTCATTCAATGATGTTGGGGTTATCTTATGTGCCCCTAAAGATGAATATTTTTAGTTCTCTCTTAAGTAGTACTTTGAGTGCATGGATGACATTACTAATTATGAGGCACTCTTGCTTGGTACTCACCTGATTGTAGTTGAGAAACAAGTTTATTCACTACTCTTGAAGGAGTATAAAAATAGTTTGGCATGGTCATATCTAGATTTGTGACCATATAGGGAAGATTTGTTTCAGTACTTCATCCCATTAGAGCCTGGAAATAATACCTTTCGGTATGTGGAGCGATTGGTTTATGTCATTTTGGCCACCGACCTACTAAAAATGTTTAATAAATTAAGGGATCATAAAATTCTAGAGCTACCAATTAATAACACACATCTAAAACATTTCCTTGACTGAGCCTTTGACTTTGTATATAATTTGTATTGTGTATAGTCTTACTGTTACATTGATTTATTACCCCTCTACTTTGAACCTTGATTGTATAGTTCCATTTATGTTTTTTTATCATGTATTTATTTTCAAATCCTCCTAATCTATTTTTGTTAGTATATCTTATTTTTTTAAACCTTCATGGGACCTTACTAATTTTTTCTAATGTTTGATTTAGCCTAATGGATTGTCACTTGGTCTTGTGTTTTGGGGTTCTTTTCACACCCACAAGAGGTGTACATCACTATGTGAGAGCTAATGTTGCTGTTACATTTTGCACCATGTAATTCAAGCCATGCATAATCATGCCACATAAAACATTTGACATGGCACTAAACTAGATACATGTAGACACCAAAAAAACAAAGCCATGATAGTGTTTTCACTAACAAACATAAACAAGTGGAAGCATGGAAAAAATTAATGTGTTGATTGTAGGTTTGACATTTTCTAAAGGCATTATAAAGCTCCACTTGGAGGTCACGGATCTAAATATAAATTGAAAATGACGGATTAAATATTGATAAAAATATGAATGCTAAAACATAAATTAAAAATAAAGAGTAGTTAGTCTATGGTAAAGTGTCATGTAGAAGGGGAATTCCAAAGTAACATTCCAAGTTCTACTAAGGATCTAAATGGTGGAGAACAATTATGAGAATTGTAATATACTATGGAAAATCCTGTAGAATAAAGGAACCTCGATAGATAATTTCCATTTGAAAATAGGTTTGACTTGCCAATAAAATTACAAGTTGTTACTACAATTTTGCATTACATGGAAAGGAAACACAAGAAGGTGGTACAAGTGGGAGATGGTGAAACAATTTGCAAGTTTGGTAAATGTGCAAATTGCTGATTGGGATATACATCCCATGAGGTAGAGAGATAAATCAATGAGTGGGAAAAGATGAAATCGCCTATGGATTTTAGAGCGAGCTCAAAAAAGGTTAAAATCATCAAAACCCATGCTAGTTGACCATCCAATAACAAAGGGTCTAGTTTTATTATCCAAAGGATCTTTGAACATTCATGATATCATTCAGTTGCTATGCGTTCTATTAAAGATGTATATGGTGCAAATAACCCTTCTTTTGAATTTGTTATAAATGTTGCTTGCACAACACACACAAAAATTACAATTCCATCTATGTTCCATTTGTGTTTTATTTGGATTTCTCTGTATTCTACTTGGGTTACAAAATTTGAAAGTAGGCTAGAAACATTTATTTAAAAGATGGGAAAATTATCCATCCACTTAATTTTTATAGATCCATGATGCTAACAAAAATTATTGTATCTTTGGATTTTTCAAGAGAAGAGCTCTATCAACATTCCTTGATGGTCTTTTTAAAGTCATTGGCGGTGAGGATTCATGGATAAAAGGTTGTTGAAATGCCTCTTAGTGGTATTCGTATTGAACACTGTCATAAAGGAATGTATCATTTTATTATAAAAAGAATTGAGGTGCTCCTCCATTTTTAATGGGGTGGAACATTTTATTTTGCAAGCAATTTCAAAGCTAAAGAATACATGGAAGAATGGATTTGGGTTTCAAGGGTATCTTTTATAGAAATGTCTAATTTTTTCATAGCATGGCTTTGTTAATTTTCTAGACACTAGGGTGTTTAAGAAGTTACTCACAAAAGGTTGATATATTCTCAAGAAGTAGTAGATATGTATACATCTACTAAATGACAACACCTCAAGTCTACCATCAAAAAGGAAAGCATGCTTTGGATGGTTGTCAAGTGATGAGGGTTCTCCAGAAAGGTCTGATATAGCAAAGTTGGGCAATGTATATTTTATTGGTGAAATGTGCAAGATCCAAATTCATTATGAAAATAAAAAAGGATAGGTTATTGAATCAAGTAATGGATATAAATAAAGAGATGAGTTTATAAAAATATCTTCTATTGGACCAAGTTACAAGAGTGGAATTAAATTGAATAAATCAAAAATTTGTAAGTTCTAGAAGTTATATATGTGACCCTAATGTCCTTGGGAAATTTGTGTGGGAAAAGTAATTTGAAAATGCAGTTTTCAAATTGCAATCAACTCTCCTAATGGCACTAGTCAAAGAAAGCTTTTCAAAACTCAACGCAAGAGGAGATTTAGGGAGATGTTGAGAAGAAATGCAATTTTGTAATTTTGCACTTATATCTCCTATTTTTACTTATCAACACTAGTCAATATGAGGCCTTAGTAAAAAGAGGGAACTTCCATAGCCAAAAGCAATATTACAATTTGCCATTTTACAAATTATAATTTATAAATTTGTAATTTTTAATTTACAATTCTAAAAATTGTAATTTGTATATTTGCAATTTGTAAATTATAATTCTATGAATTGCAAATTTTGCAAATTGTAATTTGTAAATTTGTAATTTACAAATTTTAGTTTTGTGAATTACAATTTTACAAATTAAAATTTGTAAATTTATAATTTATAAATTTACAGTTTGTAAATTTACAATTTGCAAATTGTAAAACTTCTAAAGGAAATTGGATTTCCCCAAAAGGTAATAAGGTTAAAGTAATGAACTTATGCATTATTAACTATGGAGGAAACCTTAAAAAGGCAAAATTGTAGAGTGTGAAAATGCAAATGTTAAAAAATAAAAAGTGCAAAAGCAAAGAGTGAAAAATGCAAGGTGTTGAAAAATAAGTTGGATCCAAAAAAAACATAAAATGAACTTAAGTATTGCATTTTTTCATGCTTTGCTTGTTCTAGCACTCCATGGGAGAGAAATTATTGGTCTACAAATCCAAGGTGATTCACTCCAAAGAAGATCATTCAAATATCCATGGATCGAAAATATGCCCATGCCATCATTGCAAGAGTAGGTTGTTCCATGGGATACATAAGAGGAAATATAACTTTCTAGGAGATTCCAACTATGCAAGTAAGTAGTCAAGGGCATATCCAAGCAGTTGCATCTCAGGAGAAAGTTTTAATGGCATCCACCACAAATTTTTACCTTCTAGATCATGTAAAAGACATCTCCATACAATAACTCAAAGGATGTGCTCCAAATATTCATCATTCCTTGTAGAGGAAATTAAAGCAATGATTTTTATTATAAATGGGTGAGGGTTCTAGGCATGGTAGAGAGATTTTACAACTACGAGCATCTTGGCAAAACTTTGAGGTGTTGAATATAATTTTGAGAATTGAAAAATGTAACCCCTATTCTTGGATTTGAAAAGAAGAGTAAAAAATCTATAAATAGATGTCTTGTCCTCTATTCTTAGGTTGTGGTTATTGGTCGTTGTTTTTCTCCAACTCTAGGTTCTTCCAAGTTTTGAGATCAATTACTATGCGTATTTTATCTCTATTGCTAAGGGGATTGCATTTGTACAACCATTAGCAAGATTTGAGATCATGTCTATATGTCTCCCCTATCCAACATGGAGTAAATGCACCATGCTTGTCCCCATGATATCATTTTGATAGATTCATGTATGTAAAATTATCTTTTAGATTATGTAAGATACTTTTGGTTCTTAATTTTCATATTAATGAAAATCAAAAACATGTTTTAGTTTCTATACTGATTGGATATTTAGTTTTGTGCTTATATATGGTTGTCATCTTGGACATAGATTTGGGTTATGAACCTCTTTTTCCATAGAGATTTGGAAATATTTTGTTGAATGCCTCTTAAGGGAACCATAGGTTCATGAATTTGATAGGGAAAGGTATTTGAGATTCTAAGTGTAGTGTATGCTCTAAGGTTTTAGGAATCATTTGGGTAATTGCATTGTATTGGCACCAATGGATGCAAATTATTCATGGTAGTTCCTATTAGCTTGTAAATCAATTTCTTCTTCATCTTTGTGATAAGTGATGTCATGTATGTCAAAATAAACCTTACTATTTGAAAACCACCATCACACCACCACTCTTCTTATTTACCTAATCATTATACCCTATTCTACCCTATAAATAATACACCCTTTGCATACTATAAGTGTGATTTGCCTTACAGATGCATAAAATCTTACATATATAACATGTGTTTGTATTTTTTTGTTTAAATACCTAGCACTGCTTTTTTCCACTCTACCCATGCTATTGAAAATTCTTTAGAATGAATGATTTAGTAAATTTTCCATCTATATTCAATAGCTTGTATGTGACCAAGTGCATTTGTTCATTCCATGTGACATCCTTTATTATGTGGATTGAACAAATTTGGTTGTGCCCTGGTCATATTTGTTGTTCTTTGTGCCAAAAATCCCCATGGAGGTTGAATTGCATAATCTCTCCATGTGAGTAAGCTGCCCCATAGATCCTGTCCACTTGATTTAGGCAGACCCAGAAGTAGTAGGGAGGTGACCATACCCTTTGTCGGTGCCTCTTAGTCATTTTATCTAGTCAGTCCATTCTTGATACTAAACGCTTCCCCAACTATAATGTCATATAAGTGCCCTTTTCATATTTGTTTTTTATTTACTTCAAGTATGTAAGGCCCAATGAAAGATGTGTACAACTAGGAACCAACAAGGTTCATTTGAATTCTTGTCACCAACGATCACCTTCAGAAGGTTGTATCTATGAATATCGTGGTAAGAACCATTCATAGGGAAAAAACAAAGTGTTTCACCATGTTTATGGTTTAATTTATCAGCTCACAATGTTTGTGGTGGTGGTAACTCTACCTATTTATACATAGATGGATGTAGGACTCGATAGTAAGTGAGATTCCCTTGATTATCCTTAGTATAGACAAGAGCTACATGATGAAGAATATAAAGAAAGAACTAATGACATGTGGGAGCGAATACTTAATATAGAAATCCACTTATTGATGGTGGCTAAGGTGATAACCAAAACAATTCTTTGCATCTTCCAATTATATTAATCTCTCTAATATTTTAAAGTTCTTTTGATTTGTATTTGATTACCCAATAAACTATTTATAATGTTGTTGGTTATGTTCAATTTTTTTTAATTCAAAATATATTTATTTAACTTTTTTTTAAATTAATTTAAATAAATTAAGTTGTTATTTTGTGATTCATTTATTTTGAAACATAATCGTATTCCAATCATTTCGTTAAACACTTTTCAATTACAAATTTTACAGATATTGTTGATAATTATTTCGATTTTTATTAAAGATGACTTTCAGGCATCTTCACATAATTTTGTATATCCTTTCACGAACTCTTTCTTTCTTGAAAATTTCGTAGATGCTAACAAGGGAGCTACACACAACGTCCAACGACTCGCTTATCCATTCCTTTTACGATGAAAGAAACCAATAGGTAAAAAATCAATCTCACAAACCTTCTACGGTTGACCCGTAGGTAAAAAATCAATCTCACAAACCTTAAACTGTTGACGAATTGGTGAAAAATCAATCTCACAAACCTTGTACTGTTGACTAACAGGCAATAGAAATATTTGTTTTTTAAATTTTCAATGTTAACCAATCGACATTGACTCGCAAAACAATATTAGTGATGATGCCTATCGTTGGTAATAATCTCCCGATTCCATCCAGATATTTCAGACGTCTTACAGATTTTATTAGTTTATACTCGTGCAAATTAAAGACGTTCAAAATGGTAAATCTGGAAATGTTTGACAATTTTAACGTGTGATGCAGCAATATCTTACTGGATGCAAAAATTTAATGGCGAATACTTTTGGAAGCGCAAATCAGACAAAAATGATAAGAATCTTGCAAAACTGATTATACAGAATGATAAGAATAACAATTAAAGAAGAAAAGACGATTCGACTTTTTCTATTAGAATTTTTTATTGTCAACACCTATAAAGCTGGGTCGTCGTCATTATTTCCATCCATCCATCGCAGAAAGAAGACATTGTAAGTGCTTTGCAGTAACACGGAGTTTTCAAAGCAACCCATAGATATAAGTTTCATGGAGTTTTTACAGCCCAGCCCAGCCCACCGCACCGCACCCCACCCCACCCTTAGTTCTGGTCTTATCCACTACTGTTCTTACTTTCATACTCATTGTGCTTGCAGACAAGATTTTCTACAATAACATAATTGAATTATAGATATATACAACAAATATCCAAAACAAGGGCTATTTTAGGCTATTTTCTACAATAACATAAATTATTGTTTTTATATGTATCAGCTGGTAGAGGACCTGGATAACATTGCTGGGATAAAGGCTTGTGTCGTTATAATGCTTATTAAGGCACTTTACGATTAGAAATATATATTTTTTCTTTACAAGGCCTCTACAAATGTATAAAATGAATTTCAAGAATTCAAATATTTTAATATTAGAATATAATTTCCTAAACAATGTTTTTAGGATTATAAAATTATAACATAAACCTACATCATGTTCAGTAATTCTTTTCTTGGATCACAACCCCAAAAAAAAAAATATTTTAGGCATTTTATCAAGCGATTAAGCTTTATTCAACCATCAAATTCACAACTCCAGCTAAGATAGTTAGATTGTTTTGAATGCTCTGAAACCTACTCAAAACACCATATGAATTATGAAGTTATATGGTGGAGAAGATGCATCTAGTCAATCGGCCTTTTAAAACCATTGAAATTGCTTTATATAATTTTATTTTATTTTTTTTTAAAGAAAAGGGGGTAAAAATTTATTGAATCAGAAAAATATTACTGTGCAAAAAGGAACAGTCCACATAAACCACCCACTGATCATTCAATGAAAGTCCCCAAAGGGACCGAACTAAGGAACCGATTGCATGTGAAAGTCGTCTATGATTATCTTTTTGACAGACAAAGAGAGATCTAAGGATAAAAGACACCAGTCATCTATAATCCACCTCTCCACATGCTCAGAGATCCACTTTACCAGAAGATCACTACCCTATTGCATTCTCTAGGAATATGATGAAAAGAAACAAATTACAAATAATTGAATAGCTTCACAATATGTTTGATCACAACAAAAAATTACCAATTAACACCATCAAAGCTCTACTCATTCAGAATATCAACAACAATCTGTGAATCTAATTCACACATAATCCTCTTCCAACCTAGGGAGCAATCTCTTTAAATAGCATGGAAAATAGCAAGAGTCTCCATGAGATTATTCGAATGGTGATCCTTATAAATAGAAAAGAAAAACACCACTGCTACATTACTATCTTGCCAATACCACCAATCCCTGCATGCCCAAGAATCCCCCTAGAAGATCCATCTGTATTTATCTTTAGCACTCCTTAAGGGGGAGGGCATCATCGACCCTCCTAATGAATCTTCTTTTTACCTTGATGAGGGCCATTACTAGTGGAGAAACCAAGCCCTCTACCCTCCAAGTGAAAATTCCTCACAAAAGCCAAATCACTTTGATCCACAGAAACTGATAGGTCACATTTAGCTAAAATAATCTCTTGGATCTTGTTGAAGATCCTCCACAATAAAAGATCCCCTACCTGCTTAACATCTTGGAAAATCCTTCTATTTCTCTCAAGACAAAGGTGCCAAATAATAAAGGTAGGGCCAATAATCTAAGCAATCTGAAGAAAAATCATCTTAGAAGGAGGCCTCCCCAAGCTTTCCCTCTATAAAAGAAGAGGCATGAACACATGGATGATGCCAGAACCCCCACCAAAGATGCCAAATCATTCTAGAATAAGGACCTTGAAATAAAAAAAATTAGTTACACTCCTCACTATTATTGCCCAAAAAACAAATAGAAGGACCTTGGAAGCCTCTTTTTCACAAATTTTCCCAATTAAGACATCTATTTTGAATAACCAAGCATAAAAAAAATTACACTTAGGCCAATAAAATTTATTCCAAGCCTTTTTCCACAAAGGGACCCCAACCTTTTCATTTAACTATCTATCAAACTCCTTATATCTAGAGGCAACAGAGAATCTGCCCTTCAGATCAGGACACCAAGCCAAAATATCTTTGTCTTGAAGAGAACCAACCAAGATTTTAGGAAGCTCTTGCCTCTCCTCCTTAGTAACTCCTAAAGGCCACTCCTAGGGATTCTTCTAATGCCGCACCTCCACCTGACCTAGGACTTGAACAGTTTTAAAGTCTTCTACATTACACCAACTAGCTTCCATCAAGCTATCACATAGAGCCTGAAAATGAGGAAAATTAAAAATAATAGAGGGATAACCATTCCAATAATCATACCAAAAGAGGCCTTCTGAGCCCTTATTACAAATCCAAAATAGATCCTCCTTTATCAGCTTCACCCATCTTTTGAGAGTATCCCAAATCATAGATCCTTTCCCCTAGAGACGATACTGAGGAACCTCATAGGAGTTTACCCAATTGAGGTACTTATGATTAATAATTCTATCCCAATCTTGATCTTTGCAAGTGCACCAATGATAGTACATCTTAGCAGCTAAACCCTGACCCATCAAACTAGCAACCTTGAGACCAAGACCACCCTCCTATTTTGGCCTATAAATAGATTTGCACTTCACCGAATTACACTTTAAATTGAGAAGATTACCTGCTCAATGGAACTAATGAGAGAGGGCATCAAACTCCCTAACAAATTTGGCAAGGGCAACTTGTACAAAACATCGGTAGATAGGAAGAGATGGAACCACAAATTTGAGCAAAACCACACAACCCACTGAAGAGAGCCACCTGTGATTCCAATGACTAACCCTCCTACGAAATTTATCTAAGACATCTTGCCAAAAATCTCTTGACTGAGGACCCACTTTAATGGGAATCCCCAAATAAACTAGAGGAAGAGTGCCAATTTGAAATCAAAGAATCTGAGCAATCTTAGACCGAATAAGCTGAGGAGTATTGAAAAAGTAAATAAATGACTTGTTGTTCTTTTACCATGATGCAGCCAAAGAAGTATCGAAGGCCTTTCTTAAATTCATAGCTTAATTTATTTAGCTACACCCATTAAAGCCGTATCCTCAACAAATTGGAGATGATACAAAGGTGGCACATGCTTTATATAATAACAATTCAAACTATTTTTAATTATTTTAAAATAGTTGTATGAAGATGTCATTATTTTAAAAACTCAACAAAACATCTCGTTAGATTAATCCTCTTAATAATAAGATAAAATCCATTATTCTATAGCTTTCATGAATGCACATATGTCACAAATATAGATGAAGATATAGGGTACCTATGTTGACCCGTTGTAACTTTAAAGCTAAGCGAAAAATAGAGGTTAAAGACAACACAATATTATTGGTTCATACAAGATTGGATTTCCCCCATCACCTTGGCGAAGGGGCTTAAATTTTTTCAGAGTTAAATATTTTATCAATATATTTTACCAAATTAATTTTGGTAATTCATTTTTTATAGATATTCTTACAATATAAAACCATAGCAGATTGCATATTCCTCAACAAAATATCACATATTGCATATTTAACTCTACTTTTTTCATAGAATGTTTAGTTATTTTACTTTTGTCAAATGAAATATATTTATATAGCTTCAGATCATGAAGAGCTGGATGAATATATGCCCTTCACATTAAAAATGGGACTAACCATTGAAATTTGATGCCTGAAATTCGTCTATTGACCAACAGAAATTGTTTATTGTAATTCAACAAAATGTGTAAACAATTGTTAATTTTGCAGTTACTTTGGGAGACTAGTACTACACAGTCCAATGGAGAATTTTCCCAGGAGCGAGCTAAATTTGATCCCGGTCATTTTGACAATAAAACACCACCTTATACGATTATTCCATTTGGAGGTGGAGCCAGACTTTGTCCAGGCTATGATTTCACAAAGCTGCAGGTACTCATATTTGTTCACCATTTGGTATCTAGGTACGAATGGTCTATGATAAATCCGAATGAGAAAGTGGTTATTGAACCTCTTCCTGTTCTATACAAAGTATTAACGATCAGAATTCAAGCAAGGAACAACTTATCATGTAATCCCGTCTACTATGGTTTGTATGGTGTATTTCCTATTTGGTTACATGGCTTGTTTGATTTCCAACCTGTAGCCAGTTACTAACTAATTTAGTCGTTATCCTTAAAGATATGGTTTGATTTGTGGTTCTATGCAAAACATTTGAGAGCCTTGGGCAAGCATCATTTGTTGTTTACTGTTTGGAGGGTTCTCGCAAGAATAAAAATTATGTCTCTTCTGTTTTTTATTAATTTCATTTTTAGTGTCTTTTGAGTTGTGCAATGTTGGTTATAATTAAATATGTACTTTTTTATATTTTAAGATAAGAATAATTACATTTATATGTGTAAGAAATATTTTAAATGCTATCTAATGTGATACAGAATGTTGATTACGTTTTTTCCACTCTGCTTGCATGACTTTTACTGAACTTTCAAAGAAAAATGAAGGAATAATTTACTAATGATTTTAAAAACTTCTTCCAATAATAGAAATATGTAAATTAAATTTATACATTGTGATGCGCTAATGGTCATTTCTTTTTCCCTTTCTATCACACTGTCCGCATTTACTCAACTATATGGAAAATTTTCATCTTTTGCTACCATTTAATTGCATACAGCTTACAAAATATCTATTTTAACTTTTTTTCCTATATAATAAGCTCATTATATAAGACTTTATCATTAGATGCATCTCGCTATAGACATGGAAGCAATGGCACCAAAGAAATCTTGAAAATTTGTAATGAAAGGATTATACAAGGCAATATACCCTCTTGTGAAGATGATCCTTTTGATGTAGTTTTAACAATTCCTGAGTTTGAAAAATTATGTTAGTGGCTTGAAGCTCGTACAATAATTTGATACTTTGAGGGCCAAATACTCTCTGACTCCAAGATAACAGCTATCAAACATACTTAATGGAAACCCTAAGGTTTGAATATTGTTAGTGTAAAACCTGAATAAAGATTATTTCATTTTATTGTTTGCAGTCCAAAATCAATACGTAACCATATTTCAACATAGACACTAGTATGTCCGTTGCTCTTTGTTGGGTTATCCCACCTTCATTAAAATATATATTTTCTTACTCACAAATCCAAGCTTATGGTCCCTATTTGGATGGAATTTCCTAATATGCCTATTCATTTTTGGCCATTCATAAAGAAAGTTTTGAAACCGTTGGGTTCTTTTCTTTCTTTCAAATCTGATTGATTTTATACCACTAGACCTAAAGAAAAGTTTGTGTAGAAGTTGAACTTGCAGAAGACATTGGAAACCATACACATATAGATAAGTAGGAAACACTTCGTAAAAAAATGTCATATATCATCTTACACAACACTTGTTTACACTACCAGTCAATTGAGCACAAGATATTAAATTTAACTTTGATGGAAAACACCTACTTTTTAGCCAAAACCATGGTTGAAGAAAGTAATCCCCAGTTACGGTGAAAAAATAAATGTAATTTTTTGGGCTAACACATAATCAAAATAATAAATCCCTCAAACAAAACATAATTGTTTTGTGGCTGAAATGTTTATTAGCTCACACCCTTTGAATCAAATCCCAAATACACAATCCCCTCATGCTCCTTAAATTATTTCTATGCTGATAGTGTCATGTACTTTGCAAGTAGAGAATCTAGGATTTAAGTCTAAATAGTTTTTGAATCTAAGTTTTGTTTAAGATCAAAATAATATATAAAATTAAAAACATACTGAAATTAATTATATTTTTCAAAAAAAGGAATAAATAAATAGAGTTATGAATAAAATGGGTAGATCCAAAATAATGACTGATAAGAGAGTAGAATACATTATAAATATCAGTGGGCCACTTCGAGGGAGGAACCTAAAAATTAACTCAATATGAGCATAATTCAAAATGTCATGAGTGATTACTTACCATTACCTCTTATGTATATTATACCCATCCATGGTTGTTCCATAAGCCAACATTAATATATATATATATATATATATATTTGAAAAGATAATATGAAAGGTATGTAATCGATAAGTCAACGCACAAACCTTAAACATGTTATAGGGTAAGGGCAAAGTAAGCCACTCCCTTTATGAATAACATTGAATCAACATTGAATCAAATATAGATGTTATTTTAAGAAAGCTTTATCTTGCCACGTTACATCTTCTTGATTCAAATTCTTCAACTTGATCATATAATATTTAATACCTTAGGTTTGTAGCATTTAATTATGCGTATGAAGGATCTACTTAGGTTACAAAATGACTCTAACTTATTCATCTAGTTCTGGTAACTTAGTCTAGATAGAAAATATTTGTCCAATTACCTAGTTTAATAAATATACATCAAATCCATGATTTATGTTAGTTGACTAGGGTAGTTCCATCTTGGATTGCAAACTACTAATTTTTTGAAGGATTTTATAACTGTTATTATACTTAAGAAAATGCTTAATATCATTTTTTTGTTCTTTTACATATATATGCTTATATGTCTATAATTTCATAAAGACATTTAAATCATTAATCTAAACATTCATCTAACTATGATGTTGATCAAATTGACACTTCATTTAGTTTTGTCATTACAAGATTCTCTCTCAAACTAGCTAATACCTCTTGTTGATGTTGAATGTGTTTTTCAATAGCTCAAACCTTGGGTTTCACCTTTCAAGAAGATGTGATATATGGGGACTGATAACCATAAAGTGTGACAAATAGAGACATTTTTAAAAAGGTATGATGGAAGTTGTACAACAAATCTATTAATAGCAACCAATGACCCATCATTCATACTTGTCCAAAGAAAAATAATGAAGATACCCTTATAAGCATTTGTTGACCATATTTATTTTCCAATCATATTGAGATTCATATGACTATATATGATCCAACAGAGTTGTCAAACATGTGAATAAATAAGTCCAAATATTAGTGGTAAATATGGGATCATAGTTAGTTATAATGATCTTAGGAGAATCATGTAGATTTTTAAATGTGTTTAGAAAAGCATAAGTTGTTGTATTGGATAAAATTGGTTTTGATAAGGAACAAAAATGAGCATATTTTGTGAGCATGCCCACGATTACCATGACGATATTATTACCTTCAGATCTTCTCAATCCTATATATAAATCCATAGAAACCTCTTCCCACCTATGGCTAGAGATGGTTAAATATTGTTTAAGACCTATTGTCTTAATTGTTTCAGCTTTATTACGTTGACACATGATGTATTTTAGCATAAATTTAATTAAATACAACTTTAGTCCTTATCAAAATAAATTTTATTTATTTATATGATATGTTTTTAAAAATCCCAGATTCTTAAAGCATCTTGTGTTTGAGGATATCATTTTTATGTAGGTATATTATATCTTTATACCATAATATGTTCCCTTACCACTCAATTTGTTTATAAATTCCATTACCCTACTAAAGATTATGAATAATAAACTATCTGTCCCTATAATTCTCCCATTTGGATCTCTCATCTTTTAACTGCTTTGCTTACCAAATGGGCATTGAACATAACAATACATCAACTAATTCATCTATCCTAGTTAAGTGAATCTAATACTATGTTTTCTTTTCCTTTCTTATAGACTATTTTAAAGTCATATACCAATATTTTAGTCACCAATGTTTTCTATTCTTATGATGACAATCATTGTTCTAAAAAATATTCTAGACTGTCATGATCATGTGTTACCTTAAAGTGTCTAACAATGAAATAGGGTACCAATTATTTGTTTACATGAATAATAACCAATATATCATTGTAAAATATTATCTTAAGCTTGTTCTTCCTATTTAGTTGACAACTTTTAAAATAAATGTGTCTTCCTTCATACATGAGTGTTTCCACCATGCCATACCCTAATACATCACATTCATCAATAAAATTTTAATAAAAATTAATGGTAACCAAAACTTGAGTGGTACAAATAGCCTCTTTCATATTCTCAAAATTTTTGGCAGTTGTTTCATTCTAATGGAAAGAGTCTTTCATAAAAAGGGATATATGTGATACTCCTATGGTGCTATAATATTTTACAAATTAAAATTAATAATGTGTTATCCCCAAAAACATGTGAAGGTTCTTGAGGGTTTTTAAGACTTGACAGTCCATCATGAATGGCTTTGATCTTTTTATAGTTGAATTTGATTCCATATTAAATATGACCTAGTTACTCCACTTTTTGGACACTAAAAGCACATTTGGAATTTTTGGCATAAATTGGATTACATTTAAAAACTAATAATACATTCTTTAAATGCTCTTCCAATATTTTGAGGTATATTAAGATGTCATCAAAAAACACCAACACAAACTTCCTTTTAAATGGTGTAAAAATAGTATTCAATAGGCTCTTAAATTTAGATGGTGCATTTTTGAAATAAAAAAACATGGCCATAAACTCATAATAGACTTCATGAGTTAGGAAAGTCATTTTAGGTATATCCATATCTATGATCTGAATTTTATGATACTCAAAATGAATATATAATTTGATAAAATAGATAATTTACCTTTTAATTCATATATAAACTCACCAATTAATAGAATATGGAACTTATTTTGGATACTATACTTTTTTTATTTTGCAATTGTCTAGGTACACCCTCTGAGTATGATTATTCTTGCATACCCATACCACCAAGGAAAATCACTAGGATGGATGATATGGGTGCTATAAACTGGGGTAGAAGCTAGTATGAGTGTTGTAAATAAGATCTCAATGTCAGAACCACTCTTAAATAGTACCATTATAACTACATAGTAGAACCACTACTATAAATGTGGTGTTAGTATCTTGATATTAACAGTTGTGTCATATATATAGAAGTGCCCTAAACTTCTAGGTTCACTTGCATTCAGATATATGAGGTTTATTATTGTGTTCACAAGTACTAAACCCCTATATTTTTGGTATTATTACTTATTTTCTATGTAAACCCTAATCCTCTATGTAACTAGGGCATCTGATTTATATGAGATGAAAATGTGTTTATTAGTAGGTAAGGCTAGATATCCTCAACACCCAATTATGATGAGTGTTTCCTACATACCAATACTCTAAGGAGGGATCAAGACCGATGTAGTTCTCTTCCACTAAGGGCTGGTACAAGTGTAGGTGAAGCTAGTATGATGGTGGCCCTGAGTTCCTTCAATGTCCTTGAAACATGAAATATGGGTAATCTAAACCAAAAACTATTATAGATGGCAGTATCCAAAAGAATGGAAGAATAAAAATTGATAAACATAATTATGCACAACTTCTTTTGAGTTTGAATGTGTATTTTGTATCTGATTTTTATCTAGTTGTTAGAGGGATAATAGTAATGTTTATATACTATTATGATATTTATACGAGTGATAAAAGAGGTCTATGACAACCCTAGAAGGTTTTAGTTTTGAAAATGTATTCTTGGAAAAGAAAAAAAGAGGGAAAGAATATTAACAACTTTTTTGAGACCCTAGAACTAGGTGGTGCTCATGTCTTTATTAGGATACTAGTGTCTAGGTGGAAGGACAGTATGCACAAAGGGCTAGGATCATAAAATTAAGGTCTAAGATAATTTTAAAGATGAATAGGGATGAATGTGTCCTTTATGAAGGTTAGATAAATGTGACAATAGGATCTAGAATAGGACTAGATCTAGTCTAAGGATAGGTAGTCTCAAGTATCACTCTTATAACTCAAATACCACTTTTATATAATTACACTTTCCACCCTTTTATTATATAAATGTAACAAATCAAAATGACTAGGATAAATTAAAATGAAGCATACCTAAGCTTACCTAAGAGGTGAATCCTATGAAGTTATGTCTAAGTATGAGAAACTAGGTCTGAGTATGTGAAGTATGATCCAATGCATGTCCTAAAAATGAAACATAAATAAACTAGTCCATACTTAAGATATATTAAAATCAAAATACTAGATTAAGAAAATAATTAAAACTGATTAAAATTAGTGAAGAGATAGGAGAGAGAAAAGGAGTTAATACACTGCACTGGGTACATGAACTAATGCATAAACATGGTGAGAACCTATGTGTGTGCATGTAAATAGTGATCAATCAATGAATATCTTTGATGAAGCATATGGCTTGATAGATCCTCATATGTGGGTGGCTCAAGAAATCAATCTAATTTTTACTCCATCATTACCCACCCTTGCTTGGTGGATCATGACCTTCGAATAGATTTTATTGGAATGATGGTGTATCTAAACCTCTCATGTAGGTGGGTCAATAACTCAATTAGGTTATGAATCCATTAGTGATAGACATGTGTATTATATGAAACTAAAACTAAAATTGCATTAATGAAGTATAAATGTCTAACTGGGTATGTAAACCCTACCACCACTTGAGTACATTAGGCATCTTTGGGCCCCTCAAAAATGGAAACCATTACATATTAACTAAGACATTAAACTAGTGTCAAACCTAGGATATGATGTCAGATGTTTAAATTATAGATAATGACATGGAATTTCTCATTCTATTTGATCAACTAGTGTTCAAGTGAGCATATAGAAATAATGTGTCATGCAATGCCAAAAAATCTAACATCTAAGCTTATAAATGCTAGAATAAGTTATAATAATACATATATGGGTATCTGAATTAAACATTTTAATGGTCATGTCATGTATGATGCCCCCAATATGATCAAACTAATAATAATTTGAGTTAAACTAGTATGAATATGAGTAAAATTGATAAATTTGTAATTAAACATGTACTGTACTAATTTTACTTTTCAATACAATCAAGATTTTTCAGGCTATAGGGTAGTAGATACATATCTAATGTCCCAATTTGGCTGCTACTATCCTAGTCTATTTTCTATGCAACTAAATTACTATTTGTGTCATTTTTTTCTAGTTGTGTTTACCTAAGTTTGATTTTCTATAATATGAGTGTATGCATTGAAAATATAATGCAAGTGAATTATAGGATCTTGATCTCTATGACAAATACCTATGAATCCCACCTAACTGTAGGGGAGTTGATGAACCTATCAAAGAAATGTATTCAAAGTATAAAGCTCTATAAAATGTGTGTTAGCTAGATTATATATTATAACTACATAATAATATAATATAATGTGAATACATAACATTATAGTGTGAGATAGTATAATAATAAGTATATAATGTATTATGTATGTCACGTCTAACACTCAAAATGGTGTCAAGGTAGATATAACAATGTATGAAAGACTAAATATATGAAAAACCTTGATAGATACCTAGAAGGATGGGGCATGAAGTCCATCACAACACCTAAATAGAAAAGGTGAGATGAAAGAAGTCCCTTAGGGCATCTAAAAGTGGAGTGTGTAGTAATCAAAAGTCAAGTGTCATGGCCATGATGTATATAATAAATCATATGAGGCTCGCTAAGTGGGCCTCACTTCTAAAATACAAGGGACATGGGAACATCTTACTAAATATGAATAAATAAGACATGCAAAGACATGTTCAAATGTACAAGTATGCAATCAACAATAAGCTTTCCATAGATCCACATAGGAGGACATATTGAAATGTCCACATACATAGTTAAGAAGGCACACACAAGCGCACCATAACCTATTCAAAGCATACATACTATTAAATAAAAGTGGTATAGATCCCAATATCAATGGCATATTCAAATGCCCTTGAATATAAAAAGCATAGAGATAGAATCAAGTCAAAAGTAGGTAATCTAGAAATGAAAGTATGCATGTATATGTAGTATAAATCTATATAAGAGCTAGGATGTACATATGTTGAGCCTAAAGTAGTAATACATGATAAAAAAATTTGAATAAATATAGCATGATCGATATCAAGATATAATAATGTTGAATCTATGATGTAAAAAATGAAAGTATAGAACTTGGAGATTAAAATGTGTATAGGGTGCCCCAAAGTGGGCAAGTCTATCAAGTGAAGACCCATATGTCTATGCATATTCCCCCAGTGGGCAGATAATAGAAAATTTGAATTAGATTAGTGGAATTGATCCTATAGGAAAATAAAAGCACTCTACAAGAACAGGTGAGGTATGTATGCATGATAAAATTGACTATACTTATATAACTAGCATATGCAGTGTCTAACAAATATAAGAAATGTAAACATAATAATATATACAATATGTAATTTTTTGTTTTCTGTGTAATATTTTAACTTTTTAATGTTTTTGACATATTTTATTATTTTTTTATATTAAATATATAATCTATGTACAACAACATGTAAATCAACTATGTAAAATGAGCAAGTGATAAGGAAAGTATGTAGAAGAAGGGAGGAAAAATACTAATGGATTAGTCTCATTGGAGACTCACTATCAATGTGGTTTGTTTCAAATAAAATATCTATGATCATGCGTGATGTGTGAAATGGAAACTGTGGTCCGAGAATATGTTATACTAAGTGATTTATATCTGACATTACCTTTGGAATGGTGGTAGGAATTTGTGACATTGACTATGGTGTATTATAAACTATAAGCATGTTACGACTGATCTGGTAGAAGATATTATAGGTGCCATAGGTTCCCTATGTTGAAAATTGAATGAGCTCAATAAGACTAATATTGATAAAATAAAATAATGAGTAGAGTGAGCCCTCTAGAATCTACATAGGTATTGTGTTACTTTTGTCGTTATGGTAGGAGGTAAATATCTACGTAGTTCCACCCATACCATAGTCAAATGATGATAAGCCCTCTTGTATTACTTGTGTTTGTATAGACACTGAAAGAGAAATGATGTTCGAATGGACCTCTATGCAAATATCAATATAATAATAATGAATGTTCTTAGAAACTAATTTTTTAAATATGTTCTATTTGAGTAATAATTTTTTTTAATTTTAGTGAAACATTTTATGTGTTATTTATATTTATTTATTCATTTAAATTTATTTATATTTTTTTATTACATGTGGTTAAATAAGTGGGTATTGAAAGGCTCCCAAAACCTTGTAGAAAATCTCTAAACAACTAGATATAAGAAACAAAATTCAACCAAAACAAACTAACGACACCCAAAAACTAAGGAAAACATCATAAAATAAACTAGTTGTAAACCCTATGAAAAAAATCACTCAACATGCAACACCAAAAAATAATGAAAACTTATACAATTACTCAACAATCCATTCCACTACGAATCAACTAAGAACCACTTGATTTGATGGGAAGCCCAAAAATAACAAAACATGACAATGACTCAGATCCCCCTAAGGAACTATCTTAATCACTCATTTATGGAAGTGTATGGTCATGATTTTCAGATCAGAGGGATTCTTAGGATGTCACTTTTTTATTTTGAAAAACCATCAAATCCACCTTATCTTCTACACATAAATTTAAATACAATGGTGAATAAACTTATAATGAGCTAATTTTCTAAATCCGTTCATACTTTCCTTTAAGAAGGATTGATTTAGGCATAAAGATGCTAATTTTCCCCTATCCTCTTCCACCACACTATTTTTTTGACATGAAAATTCATCTAACAAATCTTAAGGGATAGGAAAATACTCGATGTACCAGAATCTTCCACTTCAATGTCTGAGTTTTCACTCTATATTGATTACATTCCAAACAATGTCTACAAGTCATGGAGGGAATCCTTCCACTGTGTTATTTATACTTTCATTTATGTGGTATTTCCACAATCTAAGTTCAAGTAGACAATATTGAAATATCTACAACACCAAATATGAAAACCTTCATAGTCCAGAGGTTTAGTCCATATAGGATCCTTAAGAACCATGTAAATGGAAGTTGTTAGATCATTGGAAATAAAAAGATTCACCATTATTCTTACAAATTTAGTATTGGATAACATATAAGTGACAATATCAGTATGTTGGAATATTTGTAAGGTGTTGTCTAGTGTCTTGTAATACATACGAGTCAAAAAATGAAGAGGGAGGTGAGTTAAATAGACCCATATTGGGCTAATATAAAAATATTTTGTGAGTTTGTTGAAAAATATGAACCATCCACATTTTTTATGTTTATATTTATATTTAAAACTAAAAAAAATTGGTTTGAAGTATTTAAAATTATGAAATATTGATAGATCCCACTAATTTATTTATTCATTTTTTACATTTAGAGTGTTATAAAATATTATTTGAGAAACACATAAAATTTTCATTTATATTCAATTAGCCCACTAAAATAATAATTTAATTCAAAAAAAATCCCCAAAAGGGTTTATGATAAAAACATAGGCATTTCAAAGTATTTATGTTGTAGATAAATATATATTTTTAATATTAGTCTTTAAATAATTCACAAGTTGAGTACAAAATAAATACTAATAAAGAGATGAGAAAAATATGAAATCATAAAATAGATAGAGATGCATGGAATTATTTTTTTAATAAATTTATAAAGAGGACATATTATGACAAAAAAACAAATGTTTCTTCTAAAACTCAATTTGGATGATGAAAACCTTTCTCATGAGATCACGATTCCACTTCGGGTTACTACATGACTTTTGACTATAGTATTTAAACAAGAAATTATTTATAATTTTGTCTCAAAAATTCATAAATATAACTATATAAATCATAGAAAGATTTATTGTACTCTTGTATCACAAATTGATGGCAAACTAGACCAAAATCGATATCATGTATATTAATTCCTTCCTAAAGATCTACCTTATATACGAATATTCCAATATACATTTTATGTTTTCTTTAGCCTAAATGAAATATAGAGTCCCAAATAGATTTATTAACTAAGATTACAAACACTTAAATTAAAAAAATTAATCTTGGATATTGGTTTTCTAAAATTATCTATAAAGTATCTTAGACTCTCTTGTAGGCCACTAGGCCTAACTGAGCTCTTGTAGGGTAAATTATAAAATATATCTATCTATATAATATAAACACCTAAAATAGTTTTATTCAGGTGATTAAAAAATTATTTAATGATCAAACAAAATTTTGGCTTCTCAATCAATGTATTTCACATAGAAAAACCTAAAACTCTATTTTATTCTTCAAGACGTAATTCATACAAATAAGTAAAAGCACAAAATACTTCTTATGAGGGGTATATAACCAATTTATGAATTATATGTACATATATCCAAGGTATTAAAACCATTTTATCACTCTAAAATACTCAAAATTAATGTATTTAGGTTATTTTCCTCCTATCACTCTCTAAGAAATATAAAATTAGAGAGTATGACGAACTCAGTCTATAAGAAATGCGATTATACATTAGTTTTAGGTTTTAAAATACTTGAATCATCTTCTATGTTGAAATTTATAAATATTCAAAATATTTTATGCATTTTAAATGGTTAAAACATGAAATATTGTTGTTTTTGTGAAGATAACCATATAATTAGGGTTTTGAAAACCTACGGGAACTTGAGACAAATTTAATGATTGCTAATATAGATTATAAGTTCTCTATTACTTTTAATGATTGTATTAGGTTATTTAAAACATATAAACACCTTTAAAATCCTTATTTCAATCTCATACAAAATAATTTACTTACAATGAGACCTTTGTGTGTGATTATGAGAGAGAATAAAGGAATTGGTGAAGGTTTGATCAATAAAATCTTAGATTTGATAAAAAAAATTAAATTTTAATGGAATTTATTCTCATTAAAATATAAAATAAATTTACGTTTACAATAATTTAAATAATAAAACACATTTATTCATAATAAAATGACCCATTTCTACTATAAATATCCCTATTTATCATACCAGACTGTAAAAAGTGTCACAATCATGAAGAAACTTGTTTTTATACTCAATATATTTTATAGTAAATACATCATGCTCCCAATATTTTTTTATTAGTGATGGATTTGACCTAATAATTCAATACATCATACTCCCAAGATTGGTATAGACTAAGATTACACAAGTTTCTTCTTTGATTATCTTGACTCGCCTTAGTAAATTGACTACACAAGACTTGTCAGGTTGTTACCATACTAAAAATTTCATTACATAATAAATATGACATGAAATAAACCTATGAGACCACTAGGTATGTAGTTAGTTCCTTAAGACGCCTTATAGAATGATTTTATTCACCTAATTATTATAATTTAACGTTTTTATTCTTCAAATACAATTTGAAAATTCAAATTATCTTTTTGGAAGGAAAACTAGCCAAAGGCCCTAATTCACACCATAATTGACTTTTAAGGCCTCAACATGGCATCTTATTATTTATTAAGACTTCATATGATCTTTAAACTCCTTGAATATAACACATATACATTTTTTGGTGATGTTCCTACATCAATCCACCAAGGTACTAAAAGAAGTCTTTGTTATGCCTTTACTAATATTCTTGACTACAAATGGCTTTGTATTTTGTTTTTTCCTTATAAATTCATCTTTATCTTTGGTAATTTATGTTATCCTAATTTTTTAGGTATTATATTGTTAACATACCTATTAGATATTAGTTAAGAAATTGATTGGGTAGTTATTGTTTTTATAATTGGTTCTATATTGTATATATTCACCTATAAGGTCAATGAATAAACATCAAATCTTTTGAGATATTCATCTGGTATCAAAGTTCCATCAAAGTGTAGGGAGTAATTCATCAAGCATGTGGGTAAATATTTAAGGAAGATGTAGAATATCAAATTACATTATCAATTGAGGAACTCTTTCATAATCACATTTATATTTTTATTCATTTGTGGGTGTAGTTTTGTTACATCGAAATTGGTGTTACACAAAGCATCTTAAGGTGGAAAGAGGCCACTGCCAAGATTGGCCAAAGGAATGATAAAATCGTACCAAAATAATGATATAAGTATATAATAGTTAAACTACAATTAATATATTTCCTATAAGGTTGATGTTGTCTTGAATAAAGACAAAAGTTCATCAATATTGCTTGAATGAGGAAGAGGCCCTGTGAAGTAGTAGGTTATAATTAAGATGCCAAAACTAAGGATGACAAATAGAAAAATCCCCACGAAATTATTTTAGGATAATTCCAGTGACTTGATATTCTAAAGGCATCAAGGTATATTTTCTTTAATAAATAATTTGGAACCAATAAAATATTATTTTGTTAGCTTTGTGAAATCCTCAATAAATACATAAAGATAATGTTTGTACTAAAATTACTCTTCTCCAATGCCCAATTTATCAAAGGGCCAAAATTACTTCATGGAATACAAAGAGGCAAACGATTATTAATTTTGAAGCATTATGGAGCATCATCACTATTACAGTGACCTGTCCTACCTGAGCTAATGAGTAAATGAAATATGACAATTCCAATTCTAAGGTTGTGATGTTGATCACACTTTGATGTCAGAACGTCACTTCTAGGTGAAAATTGTTGAATATTTTGGTTTTCATAATCAATTTTGGTTCTCAATATGGTATAATGGATATTAGGATGCTGAGATCACTTTTAGGTTTCATTTTAAGTTTTTACTTTATATCCAAGTGCTCAGAAATTCAAATTTGGCTTTTCCTACCCAAAAGGACTTTTTGAAAATTTTAACTAGTTAGGACTAGTTCATACACTATAAGTGTGTTTGGATGAGATTAAAAGTTATGAAATTTTTATATTATATCCATGATGGGATTATGTATCTAGGATACTTGTTTTTGGAACATGTGTTTAAGAAATTGTCTAATTACAGTGTGTGTTGTAATGTTTATCTCTTTTCTTGAATGCTCTTGGAAGAATCTAAAATCCATTGGAGAAATTATAGGATATATATAATGTTTTAAACTAATATAAATATTAATTATATCCAAGAACTAATAGAAATTATTTTGATTCCAATTCATATATAGTTGCAAACATATTTTATGTGTTTCTTGTTTCAAGATGACTGTGCATGCAATATTTGGAAGGAAAGAACCTATGAAAATGTTATTTAAATGATAATATATATTTTAATTATATTATACATTTTTAAATAGGTTCTTTACGTGGTTTTTAAACTGTTTATAACATATTTTATGAAGAAGTCCACTCAGACCTTGTAAGAAACTATATCTACACACTTTGGAAAATCAAAATCTTATGAAAATTGGTGAACAAAGGTATCAAAGAGGGGAAAAAATAAGTATAAAAAATGTGCATGGTTTTAATATACCCTATACAATATTTAAATAATTTTAAAACTCTATGAGAATCTTTAAAATTTGAATTTCCTCTTCTCGGGTTTACACTATCAAGTTAAACCATGAATTAGGGTTTAAAAACCAAATGTGGAAACGTGAATGTTTAAACCAAAAAAGAATAGTGAAAATTTGTAATTATTAGGTTCTGAATTACTCTAATATATTTTGGAGTTTATATCTTGGTACAATACTTTCGTGTACAAAATGAGAGGACCGTGTGTGAATTAGGTATCTAGAGACCTTATTGGACCTAGACAAAGTTTATAAAGTACAAGTTTTAATGTAATTTGAGAAATGAACTTATTTTAATTAAATAAATCAATAAAAAGTATTTAAAAATTATTTTGTTCTTTCAGGTTCTATTCTTATTTTGAGTGTACAATTACAAATAGTAAAAAAGGCTACAAGTAAGTAGGTAGTCAAATCTAGTTACCACTAAGTTAATAAATTTAGGGATTGTTGCTTATCATATGCATCATTTTGGTATAAAAATAGGTTTACACACATAAAATTTATTAAATGAGGTTATATTCTCTGAGAAGAAGATGATTTAAAATCGTTTTGTTAGTTATCTACGAGGAGACAAGATGCTACCTATGAGAAATGCAATAGATGAAAGGGTAATAACCATACAAGTGAAATATGTAATATTTCAAGAGTTGAGTAATATTAGATTAAAATGTGAATAAATATTCATATTAGTTTAGTTAAATCTAAGTAAAGGATTAGTTACATGTGATTTAAGTTACAAAAATGAAGAAGAACCATAGGCACTAGAGATAGAAGATGAAATAAAGATAAAAACTTATGAACAAAATTCTGAAAGGTTTTTGATGATAGTGATAGGGAAAGTATCCAATCCAAATTTAGAACATCCATTGTATCCAAGTAGCCTCAATAGATAATAAGTCTTTGATTAGATAGGGGAGTTAGATAAGTAATGTGATTTTGAGAATGTACCAAAAGAACAAGAAGTGAAGTTTGTTAAGACCAAGCTAAAGGGTCATACATCCCTATGGTGGGATTACATATCATAAGAGAGGATTTGAAAATGGAAATATAATATTAGGTCTTGGGATAGGATGGTTAGCAAGATGAAAGGCAAGTTCTTTCCAATTGACTACATAAAAAATTTGTATAAGAAGCTTCAAAACCTAAAACTAAAAGAAATGGGAGTAAAAGAATACAGTGAAGACTTTTACATGTTAAATATTAGATCAGGTCACATGGAGGATCATATTGAAAAGGTGGATATGTATATCAATGGTTTAAGACATAATTTTTAGGATGAATTGAGCTTTACTAGTCCAAAAATGTTTGAAGAATGTTACCATTTAGCCTTAAAAGTAGAGGATAATCTTAATAGGATGAAAAAACAACATAATAGAAGTAAAGGGATAAATTTTATGGAAAAAAGTTATAAAGGGGGTAGAGGTCACTCAAAATGAGGTCAAGGGTAGTATAATACTTAAAAGGAACAATCGTTTAATTCAAGAGGAGGATTTAGAGGTAGAAAGCCATATTTTAGATGTGGTTATGCATCAAGAGGTAGAGGATTAGGTGTTTTTATAGGTAGGTTATTCAAGTGAGACAAGTTTTCTCCACATGATTTATGTGAATGTCCATAAGATAAACCAATAACAAGCTAAAGAATAGAAAATAGAAATCACATTGCTCAAGTAGTTGAAAATGAAAGATTTTGTTCTCCATCAGTTATGGAAGAACTAGAGTTATGAGAATATTTGCTTATGATGAAAGTGTTGATCAAGACACATAAGGGGACGGAGCCACCAAAAATACAAAATCTTTTAAATACCTCTTTTAAGTTCAAAGGTAATATTTAAAAAATGGTTATAGATTTAAAAAGTACAAACAATTTATTTGATACTCAAATGGTAGAAAAACTAGGATTGAATAAGTTTCCTCACCCCACATTATATAAATTTTCATGGTTGAATAAAGGACCAGAAGTTTTGGTCAGTGAAGAATGTTGCATAGAATCTCAAGTTTGAAGATACAAGGAAAAGGTATTTATGATGTGATTCCCCTAGATGTTTGTCATGTTCTTTTGGGGAGGCCTTTATGGTATGATACAAAAAAATACCCATGATGGTATAATAAATGTGTATACTTTGGTAAAATGTGTGGTTAGTCACACATTGTTGCCTATGAAGAATGAATTAAATGAGCCACAAGTTAGATCAAATGTGATCTTGGTTAGTGGAAAAGAGTTCTTAAATGACATGCATGAAGAGGAGTTGGTCTTTGCATTGGCAGTTTAGCCTAGGAATGTAATTGACAAACACCAAAGTAAATGAGCTTCCTCAAAATATTCAAGACATGTTGAAAGAGTATGCATATATTATGGTTGATGAATTGCTAAGAATATTTCGACCAATGAGGAATATTGGTCATCATATAGATTTTGTTCTAGGATCAATTTTGACTAATAAGGTAGCTTGAAAGATGAATCCTAAGGAATATATGAAAAATAAGAGTCAAATAAAAGAGATCCCAGATAAAAGGTTGATCAAAGAGAGTCACAGTCCTTGTGCAGTTCTTATAGTGTTGGTGCCCAAAAAAAAAGGTGACTAAACAATGGGTATTGATTCCAAGTCCATTAACAAAATCACAATTAGATATAGGTTTCCTCTTCCTAGGATGGAAGACTTGAGGTACTTCTTGAGTGGAGCGAGTTATTTATCAAAATTGATGTCAAAATTGGATATTATTAGATTAGGATTAGAAAAGGGGATGGATCTAAGACAACTTTCAAGACCAATAAGGGGTTGTATTAATGGTTTGTTATGCCATTTGGATTGATAAACACACTAAGTACATTCACAAGGCTTATTAATGGAGTCATCAAAGATTTTATAGGTATGTTTGTAGTAGTCTACTTGGATGATATTCTTATTTAAATCCATAGTAAGGATGAACACCTTCATCAATTTCATTTGGTCATGAGAAGACTCCAGTAGGAAAGGATGCTAATCAACCTCAAGAAATGTGTATTCATGAAATCATAGTTTTTGTACTTAGTATTTGTTATTTCTCAAGGCATGATTCATATGGATAGGGAAAAAGTTAAGGTTATCATGGAATGGTCAAAACCTAGAACAATTGGAGAGGTAATGAGTTTTCATGGGCTTGTAATTTTCTATGAAAAAATTATTAGAATCTTTAGTGGAATTTATACCCCAATAATAGATACTATTATTAGATATAAGATTTTTTTGTGGACATATAAATCTGCAATAAATATTGATTATTTGAAACAAAGAATTGCAGAATAACTCATTATAGCACTATCAAACCTTTAAAAACCCTTCTAGGTAGAATGAGATGAAATTAGATTAGAAATAGGATTTTTTTGAAGCCAAGAGAGCAAGCCAATAGCTTACATCAATTAAAAACTCAATGATTCAAATAAAAACTACACTTCATATGACTTAGAGTTGTATGAAATGGTACATGCCTTGAAAAAATAGAGGAAATATTTAATGCCAAAGGAGTTTATCATATACACACATAACTGTGCACTTAAGTTTATCACTAGTCACCATAAAGTAAATTAGAGTCACATGAATTTCATGGAGTATTTACATAATTTTACTTTCATCATCAAGCATAAGCAAAGACAAATCAATAGGTTAGTAGATGCCATGAGTAGACAAGTCCTATTAGCAGATGAGATTCAACTTGAGAGTTTTGGTATTGATTCCCTCAATTATATGTATGAGGATGATGAATATTTCAAATAATCCTATAATTATTTTAATCATCCAACTACACTAATAAAAAAACCATGACTGGACTATATCATACAATATGGATTACTATTAAAAGGTGTGCAGTTTTATGTGCCAAGAAGTTCAATAATAGAAAAATTGATCCATGAAAATCATACTAGGATTATGATAGGACACTTTATACTCGAAAATACTTTTGAATAACTCACTAGGCACTATTTTTGTCTTCAAATGCAGGCAACAGTGAGAAGATATGTTGAGAGGTACAAAATTTTCCTATGAAACCTATGAGTCTTAACTCATCTTACAATTCTAAAATATATTGTCAATATAAGGTGGTTAATAGGACTATATGAAAAAAAATTATGTGTTTATCTAAGCATAATCCCAAGCATTGGGATCAAGTACTACCCCATACATAATTTCCTTACACTAATTCCTTAAATAGGAAGATTAAAATGAGTAATTTTAAAGTGATGTATGGTATGCATCCTAGAGGATTGTTTAAGAAAATAAACCTCAGTAAAATGGACAAGATAAGTGTTGAAGGATAAGACATTATAGTGGCCATGAAATAAGATTATCAAAAGGTAATAAATTAACTTGAAGCCAGTATGGAGAAATATAAAAAGTAAGAAGAGTTGAGAAAAATATTGGTAAGTTTTCAATTTGGAGATTTGGTTTTGGCTCACCTTAGGAAGGAGATATTTCCAAGGGGTGAGTATAATAATATTAAGATGAAAAAAATTTCTCCTAATAAGGTATTTAAAAAAAATTCCAATAATCAATATGAGTTAGAATTGCCTTGTGGTATAGGCATATCACCAGTTTTCAATGTTTCAAACTTATACCCTTACAAAGAAGGATAAAAAATTGAATACATATTATATAAATTATCTACAATAGGTATAAATTTTACAAATTAATCTCATGAATTCAAACCATACGAGTTAAAATTCACATGGACAAGCAAGTGGTTAAGAAGGTGAGGGATGAGCAATATTTCAAGTATTTCAACAAGTGGACTTAAAATAATATTAAATATGTTACATGGATGATAAATAATGACATCAAGGAGAAATGGAGCACTATATAATAAGTAATGTACAAAATTTTCTAGGACTTTTCATTTCTTTTCCCCTTAGAAGTATGATGTAGGAGCATCATTCCTAGGTGGAAATTATAGAATTTTTTTGTTTTCATAGTTGATTTCTGTTTTTAATGTTATTTAAGTTATTTTAGTATTCTTATATCACCTTCATGTTTCATTTCAAGTTTGTATTTCAGCTCTAGGTTCTTATAAATTCAAATTAATTAATCTACTTAAACCTTGTAGGAAACCATATCCTCACACTCAAGTAGAATAAAATATTGTGAAAATTAATGTATAAAAGTATCAAAGAGGGAAGCAACAAGTCTAAAATATGTACAGGGTTTTCATAGACCCTATCCAATCTTTAAAGAACTTTGAAAATCTATTATAATCTTGAAACATTGAAATTCATCTTCTTAGTTTGACATAGTCAAGGTACACCATATATTAGTGTTTAACAACCAAATGTGGCATTGTGAACCTTTCCACCAACCAAAATTCCTAAAAATTGTTGATTAGTAGGTTATTGAATTACTATAATATATTTTGGAGTTTATATCTTGGTATAATACCTCATTCATATGGAATGATAGGATTGTATGTCAATTATGTATCTAGAGACCAAATTCGACCTAGATAGAGTTTAGAAAGTGCACTTTTGAGTGGAAATTGATGAAAGAAATTCTTAGAGTGAAAGAAATCAATAAAGGGTATCAAAAATGTAATTTTTTTCTCAGGTACTATCCTCTTCTAACCATATAATTGGAAATAATAATAAAAAATGTGAGAAGGAATTAGGCAGTCAAAACCAATTGCCACTAAGTTGACAAATTGAGCGATTGTTGCTTATCATATGTATCACACTCAGTGTAATCGATGAGGTTCAACCTCATATTCTTGATGCATCAAAATTAAATTAGTATTGGGACATTCTATCCACTGTCTATGAGGTGAAAAACAAAACAAATATCCTCTATATCTAGTACAAGCTTCATACTCTCAATATGAAAGATAACGAGAGAGTTTAGGAGTTTTTATGTTGGATGGCATAACTATGAGTATAAATAGTTTCACTTGGACAAATGATTTAGGATAGATGTTGGCTTTGATTACATTGAAATATCTTGCCACTCAATTTTTTACATTCATCATGACACTGAACATTATAAAGCAAGTAGTGTATTTTTAAAATCTAGAGAATTTTATCCAACAACAAGAAGCCATCCAATCTGATCAAGATGAGTTTGAGGAGAAAGCATTGATTTTAGAGCAACAAGTCTCAAATTTATTGAAAGGAAAACAAAATTTATCACAACTACAATATATATATATATATATATATATATATATATATATATATATATATATATATATATATATATATATATATATATATATATATATATATATATATATATATGAGAGAAGAAAAACAATCTTGTCATATCTACAACATCAATATGCATGACAATGATTGTTGCAAGTATAATTCCTTGACAAAAGGAACATATAGTGGATATGATTCACATAAATCAAAAGACATCATGGATGATGAAATTAGTGAGGACATGTATCAGCAAAAAAATAACTAGAACATAATGATGCATCTGAAGAGGAGGTATCAGTAAAAGTAGATTATAGCGTATATAAGAACATAGTTCTTGTGTTGAAACACTCATCGCTAATGAAAAATATTTTGTTGATTTATTTAGGCACTAAAAATCATATGATCGGATGTAAGGAGAACATTGACTCATTAACTAATCAACCCACTAAATATTAGGTTCAGATTGAGGATGATAAGGAGTATGTTACAAAAGGAATTAGAACTATAACCATTCCTCTCAGGATGATCAGATTTACTCTCATAAATATATTATATGTCTTCAAAGTGATAATAAATCTCTTGTATATAAGTTACTTGTTGAATCATAAGGTTAAAGTCGAGTTCATGATCAAGAATGACACTAAATCTTATCTCCTCTCACAGGAAGGTAAGGTAATTAATAGAGCATTTTTTTAAAGATCATTTATTTTCACTAGGTGAATTTACATCTGATGCAGCTACTCTCTTTGCCTCTACAATAGAATATATTACTCTCTAGCATTATTAATATGTGAAACTCTTTATTGGCTCTTTGTACCAGCTCATATCTAATGCTATGCTAAGTTGCCTTCCTCGTCTTTCAAATACTTTTTCTATATGCCCTATATTCCTTTCAAGAAAAAAACATATGGTTTCATTCTAGTTAAGTTCTTATCATGTCAAGGATCGTATCCATGTGGTACATACTGATCTATGCAGACTCTTGCCTACTTGTTTTCAATGATGCAATTATTTCTTGATGATTTATATCAAAATACATGGGTTTTTTTTGTCACAAAGGGAAGTCAAGGATTTACTCATTTTGAGGTCTTCTACCATCTTATTGTAACCAAGTAAAATATTCCTCTTCATATCTTCTACTTAGATTGAGGTGAAAATTCACATAAAAATATTTCTTGTGATTCTTAATGTAGGAAATCATCAAATTAAGACCTAACTACTCCCTATAAAACCCATCATAATGGAATTGTAGATCAACATAATCATTTTATCATAGAGATGGCTCATTGCATGCTTTCCAATGCAAAGTTAGAGGTACCATTATAGATAGAATCAATTCATATAGTCATATATATTCTAAATAAGGAACCTACCAAGATATTACAAGAGACAACAACAAAAGATGTATATATTGGTTATAAGCCTTATATCTCCCATCTAGGAGTATTTTTTTGTATATCATATATACATGTCTTAGCTAAAAAGAGGAAGAAGATCAAACCCACAGCATTCCAAGATATTCTATTCTAGTAAAGTCATAATTAAAAATCATACCATATTATAAATAATGATACACATAGGATTTATGGATGTTGAAACACGGTTTGTGATGAGTCATCATTCGTCTCATTGCCATAGGAGGACTTATAGCATACCACCTATCACAGACCATTCCCATAGTTAGATGATGACTATGAAAGATCTTATCAAAAATAAATTGAACTTTAAGAGAATTATTCATTAACCTTAAAAAAATGGAAGATAATTCCTAATCAAATAAACAATAGCATCAACATCCAAAATGGGTTGAAATCACCCTCAAGGACTCACAACTAAACTTTATTCTAGACACTTCATCATGAGTTTAGATAAGAAAATATTTAATAAATTAGGTTAATCTCACACTAATGTGTTCATTAGTTGACAACACCAAACGAGATAGAGTTTGAGAGGCTTTATGTCAAGCTCAATGGTAGAACGCTGTAGATGCTAAGTATGAGGTCATCACCAAAAAAGGGATGTGGGAACTTGTATATCTACCTATAGGAAATAAATCCATTGGCTACAAGTGTATTATCAAGACAAAATATAAGGCGTATGTATCTATCAACAAATATAAATCATGACTTGTCAAAAATGGGTACGGTCAACAGGAAGGAATAGATTATGAGGAGAAATTTTCACCCACTACTAAGATCAAGACCATCAGATTTGTTTGTGCACTCACAATGCAAAAGGAATGGAATATTTATAAAATAGACATCAAAAGTGTATTCCTAAATGGTGATTTTTATAAAAAGTGTATCTGACCCATCCATAAGGATTCATTCATAAACAACATCCATAAAAGGAATGTCATATAATTAAGTCATTTTATGGACATAAGCAAGAAGCATGGGCATGGTCCATTAAGATAGATGATCATGTATTCCATCATGGATTCATTTGTATCCCCTCATACTTAACCTTATATATAAATAAGGTAGGCACATATATTTATATTATTTTTTGTATGTGGATGACCTTGTGATCATAGAAAGTTTAGATGATCTTGTTGAAGAAGTCAATAATGGCTTGAGGAAATTCTTTGATGTGACATATTTTGGGATATTTCATTAGTTTCTTAGCTTGGAGATATGGAAAAATAACAATCACATTTTTGTCTCAAAAATGAAATATGCCAAGAAGCTACTTGAGAAATATGGGATGACAAAGAGTAAACCATTGTCAACTATGATGGAAAAAAGTTTACAACTGTCTTGATTTCAATGTTCACCTCAAGTAGATGAAAGTCACTACATGTAACTTATTGGGAGTCCCATTTACTTAACATATACTAGACAAAATATATGGTTTATTGTTAGTTATCTTTCAAGATTCATGCAGGAACCACATAAGTGTCATTGGATTGCAATAAATCACGTTTTAAGATATGTTCATGTAATAGTAGATTATGGCCTATAATACAAGAATAACTCTCATTTATTCTTGTAGGGTTCTAAATACTTTGACTATGTTGGATTTTTTGATGACATGAAATCAACTACATGATATATCTTTCATCTCGAATCTACACTAATTTTATGGATTAGTAAGAAGAAATTTGTAGTTGATATCTCATCTACTGAGGTATAATATCATGCTACATGAAGATATATGTGTGAAATAATTTGGTTACATCACATTATATCTGATATAGACATTCCTAGAGATTAGTCACAATCATTTTCTATGACAATAAGGGTGCTGGAAAATTGTCAAGAATACAATATTTCATTGAAGAATCAAACACATTGAGGTCTAGTGACATTATATTAGATAACAAGTCTTAAACCACCACATTCATCTCCAACACTACCCAACATATTTAGAGATAACAAATATACTCACCAAGTCACAATTTTGTCATGGTGAAATTGGATTTGTTTCAAAGCTACATTTGTAAAAACAATGTAATAAATGGAGGAATGTTAATGTAGTTTTTCGATTATTACATTGTTAACATAGATTTTAGATATTAGTTAATAATTCAGATGGGTAGTTATAGTTTTTATAACCATTTCTATTATGTTTATATTTATATGCATTGCTAATGAAAAAACATCGAAGCCTTTGAGATCTTTAATTCAAGTCCTCTAGGGTTCTAAGGCCTACCAGAGAAGAGAAGACCTATTAATGTAGTGAATTTTATAGTATACTTTGTTATACACACATCTAAGCTTTTCATTCTCATTTTTTATTTACCTGCCTTGAGTAGACTTGTCTAGAAAATAAGCAAGTTAAAACAAACAAACTTTTCCTTAAGATTTTGTGATCCATTAATTTGTTCTTAAAAGATTGGTTTATACTCTACTGCATTAAATTATAGTTATATTTCTACTTGATGTCATTAATACTTATAAACTTATTATCTACTGTTAATATCACCCTTGATAGGTTATTGTCTTCCTTGTATGGTGTGTCACCTTCTTTAGTAGTTTCACCCCCAATGAATTTTATTTTACCTTCAATTGTGGTCATTTTATTAACCTCTTCATTTATTTTTCTTTAGAATAACTCCATTATATTCTTCCTTTTATTGTCCACCTAAAAAATTACTATTATTGTTGCCTCCTATTATAATTTTATTCAAGAAAATGACCTTCTTAACGAACCCCTTCAAGTATTTCATGATTCTTATAGAAGATAAAATATTAGTCTATTCAAAAAATAGTCTATTCACACATTCATTTGATAACATCTGATATTTCAAAGACAAATCAAATTCTCCATCAGTTGTAATGGTTACCTGTGCCCGATTAACTAGTCTATCACTTACCTCATCCTTCTCATTCTACTATAAAAATTATTTATGTCATTTAATAAACACTTTAGAATGACTTCCAACAGTTGCATCATCATTATTCAATGGTAAAAGTGTATGTATTACCCCATTCTACTAAAAACTATGCCTGTTTTTCTCTCCATTATGGATGGATTTCATGCCATACTACCATGGTATGCCTAGGAGTACATAACATATGTTTATAAGTATTACATCACATATCACTTCACCCTTTTAACTTCCCATTTGTTAATTCTACCTTAAACTTCTCATTCACAAGAATTTGATGATATTTATATAACCAAGAAACCTCATAAAGGGTAGGATGTTTTAAATTTTGTAAATTGAACTTATTAATCATTTATTTAGACACAATATTGTATGTACTGCCACTGTCAATGATGACTTTGTAGCATTTTCCAATTGTCTTGCCAATTTGTTATGAAAAGTGTCTTTCTCTAAGGTAACTCCTTGATCTCATTATTGTATTTTATTAGAATCATCTTCATGAGAAAGGATTCTCCTTTTTCTAGTCCATCCTCATAAATAATTTATGTAGTATCCTCTCCTTGATTTCTTTGAGCAACATGAACACTTCCTTGACTACAAGATGGTAGATGAAAACACTCATATGATCTATGTCTAAACATTCCACATTTAAATCATCTACCAATGAATCCACTACTTCTAACTTTAACAATTGGCCTCTTACCTCTAAAGGAATAATTACCTCTTTAAGTTGATTCTTGCCTTTTTGGGCTATGTTCACCTTCCTCATATGCCTATCATGAATCAATACTTGACTATTGTACTCTACCTCTAAGAGGTATACTTCTACTAATTGAACATTTAAAATGCCTCTTTGTTATATTTTCTTCTACTTCAAGGCATATTGGTATGTTTCCTCAACTAAATTGGGTGTAATAATATCACTTTCATAATGAATAATAAATTCCAAGCCATTAATGTACCTTGCCACTTTCTCTATATTCTCCTCTACATGACCTAGTTTTATAGTTAATCTATAAAATTTCTTAGTATAGTCTTTTATAAACATATTCTTTTATTTTAAGTTCTAAAATTTCCTAAAGAGAATAGTTTGATAGTATTTAGAAATCAACATATCTTTTAATTTTCCAATCATCCAGTCCCAACTTCAAGATGTTAGCTTTCCTTTTCTCCTCATTTCTCCTGGATGCAATCCCATGATAAGGATGAATGTCATCTAAGCCTTATCACTGATAAATAATCTCTTGTCTTAATCTGTATTTTCATAGTAAAGGTACTTATCCATAATTTTTATCCAAATAGTTAGTTCTTCTACCTTCATGCTACCATCATACATTGACACTTCCAATTTAGGTTTAGAACTTACTCTCATGATTACTCTAAGAGTCCTTGATTTTGTTGGTTATACTTATATTTTTGAATTTATCTCTTATTCAGGAGGTCCTTCATCCTCCCTATGACTAACATCACCAACATCTACACCTCTCCTTTGTGCATTCAAGTTCCTCATCTCTCTAGGCAAGATAGCTTGGGAAGGTGGTCTCCTTTGTCCACCTCTTGCTCTTGCCACCATTCTCTCAAACTGTATCTTTATCTACCTTGATCAATTTGAGTATTCTCTAATTTTGAATAATCTTTATCCTATGATACTGTAATTGATGACAAATAATAAAATATTCCTCTAGAACTCAATCTAAATGATGAAAACCTTTCTCATGAGATAACAATTTTTAGTTTGGGTTACTACTTAAACTTTAACTATGGCATTTGAACAACAAAATATTTACTCTAACTCAAAAATATAATGATATAACTCATATAAATATTTCTTATACCCTTGTATCACAATTATTGGAAAACTAGACCAAAACCAGTCTCGAGTAGCTTAATTCCTTCTTGAAGATCTACCTTATATAAAAATCTTAAACAATAATTTTTAAGGTTTTTTTGACATAAGTGATAATATAGATTATCCAATAGATTTTTTGACCAAGATTACATTTAGATAAAAAAAACCAATCTCATCTATTGGTTTTCAAAAATTATCTATAAAATATCTCAAACTCTCTTGTAGGCCACTAGGCCTAGCTGAGCTCTTGTGTGTCAAATTGTATAATAAACAAATCTACATATTCTCAACACCTTAGATGGGTGTATTTATGTGACTCAAAAATGATTAAATGCTCAGATAAGATTTTGGCTTCTCAATTATGTGATTTCACATAGAAAACCCTAAAGCTCTATTTTGGCCTTGTAGGCCTAATTAGAACAAAGAGATCAAAACATAAATTACTCCTTATTAGGGATATAGAACCAATTTTTGAGGTATATGTAACTATATATAATGTGTTCAAACCTTTATATCACTTTGAAACACTCAAAATTGAAATATTTAGTTTATTAACTCCTGCCACTCTCTAAGAATTAGAAAAATTACAAGGTATGACCAACTGAGTTTGGAATAAATGTGATTGTACTTATATTTCAAGTTCAAAAATACTTGAATCTTCTTCTATGATCATATTTCAAAATTTTGGACAAGTTTCAAGGGCTAAAATATGAAATAATGGACTTTTTGTGAAGATAGTCATGTAACTAGGATTTTGAAAACCTACAGGAACAAGAGAGAAATTTAATGATTATTCATAGAGATTATAAGCTATTTTTTACGTATAACACCTCGATTAGGTTCTCAACAACCTCTATATATTGTTTAGATCCTTAGTTTTATCTCATACACTAGCATTTATGTACAATGAGACCTCTTTATGTGACTGTGATCGAGAATAGTGAAATTAGTGAAGGCTTTATCAATGAAAACTTGGATTTGATAACAAATTCAATTCTAGAATTGATTCTCATTCACACATAATAGCTTTATGATTATCATAATTTGAACAACATATCTTTATTCATAATAAAATGACTCCTTTCTACTATATAGACCCTTGTTCTATCATCGCAGACTGTAAAAAATATCATAGTCATGAAGAAGCTTGTTTTCGAATACTCCATCTATTATCTTGTGCATCCTCTTGATACTGGATTTCCCCTAATCTAGTCAATATGTTGTACTCCTAGCTTGGCATTTTCTAAGATTGCTCAAGATTCATCTTTGATTATCTTGACTCAAATTAATACCTCGAATCAACTTAATAAATTGAGTATACAACACTTATCAAGTACTTACCATACTGAAAATCACATTACAAGATAAATATGACCTTAACTAAACCTAAAAGAGCCTTAACTATGTAACTAGTTCTTTAAAACACCTTCTAGAACATTTTGACTCACATAATTATTACAATTTAACATATTTCTACTTCAAATACAATTTGAAAATTCAAATTAGCCTTTTAGTGGGAAAACTGGCCAAAAGCCTTAATTCACCATCGAATTGACATTGAAGGCCTCAACATGCCCTATTATTGTTTGTTAAGACTCCCTAAGACCTATAAGCTACTTGACTAGAACATATATGCATGTTTTGGTGATGCTCATGCATCAATATTGATAAGGTTACGTGTTAGCTAAACATAGTAGTGATATAAAAAAAAAATGTTTTCCACTTACATATGTTAAAGATATGGAAATTAATCCAAATAAGTCGCCTGTAAAATATGTAGTGAGCAGTTTCCATATGGATTTCAGTATCTATCATACTCTACCCAGAGAATTTAATGCTTTAACGTTTAGTTTAAAAATAAATTGTGCCACTCGTAGATATTTTGCATCCTTTTATAATGGACTCAATATAAATAATAGAGTATTAAAACCATCGCATTTAAAAAGAATAGCCCTAATAGCCTGAATGGCATGTGATTTAGAAAGACTAGTTATGTTTTCCATGACCTGTAGGGAGTCCATGGTCCAGAATTTTCGCATCTGTAAATTATAAAATCTTGAAAACTGTGAGCTCGCAGGCTAGTGGATTGAATTTTATATCTCAAAAGATCATTTTTCTTGGAATTAAGTGCATATTCTGTAGACGACTTCCAAGCAAGGAAGCTTCCTTATAAACATACAGGAAAATTATATTCATGCATTTAGGCCGACCAGATCCGGAAAAACATGTAGAAATTTCAGAAAAATGGTGACTGGCAAATGTATCCGTTCTGTGCGGCTCTACTTATGCCAACTTTGCGCTTCGTTCCCTTAACCCAACCCAAAGCAAGAGGTGTGTGACGTCTATAAATAGCCACTTAAACGCTTAAAATTTTTCAAGCATACAATTGCAGCAACATTTCCTTTCATATCTATTATTTCCATAGTTTCTGCTTAGATATTTAGGCAGTCACGATGACAAGGGGTTTAGCACTGGTTTTTGTTGTTATGATTCATGTGGCAACCACCTAACCATTTACAATAGCAGCATGCCCAGTGGACGCTCTGAAGCTGGGAGCTTGTGTTGACATACTTGAAGGTCTTGTGGGCGTTAAAATAGGAAACCCCTCTGAAAACAAGTGCTGCCCTCTGCTGGATGGTGCTTTGTCGTTGGAGGTGGCATTGTGTTTGTGCGAAACCATTAGGGCTAAGGCTGCCGACCTCAATATAATCCTCTTCCCCTCGCTGTCAATCCATTTATCGGCTGTGTGAAAGATTTTCCAAAAGCCTTCCAGTGCACTATTAATTAAGCTGCTTATCGCTTAGTTTGCTCTATGATATGCATACCATTAACCAACTAGTGTATGTTGTTAGAGGTTGATTTTAGACTGAAGATTCGAAAAATGTAATGCTACAAACGTTGACCTCAAATATTGAGGCTCACGTAATGTGATGTAACAATCCGTCAGGATGAAGTTTGATGAATGTTTTGTGTTTGCTTTTCCATTTAATTAAAACACCACCTCAATATTGCGTTCTCCATTACAAATAGATGTATTTAATAAATATTAAATTATTTATACGAAATAAAATTGTATAAACGATATTTTAATAGTTGAAGAGAAGCTGCCATGTTATGATTTAATATGTATATTATATTAAAGTAAATTAACTAAGAAATAATATTTCTGTGATGTTTTTTTGTTTTGTTTTTCTATTTTAGATTTAATATACAAATTAAAATTATAGTTCACATGTTTAAATTATATTGCGTGTTTATAAAATTATATAATACCTTACATTTTGTAGTTACATAATTGTTTTTAAACCTAACTTAAATTATATAAAGAGATGATACTTGACATAAAGAAGAAAGTAGTAAGCTCCACACAAAAGCTCAAGCTTCAAAGTATATTTTAAATACTTCAATCTGTAACCAAAAGTTAAAATTCATGATAACAGGTTCCCTTATATTTTGATGAACTCTACCCTTCACTACCTTATACTAATGTAACGTCTCACTTTTTAGTTTATTATTTACTACTCTACTTCACACGCCTTGTATTATATCATAGAAGACTACATTGTAAGCAAAGAGAAAGTTTAAATTGAGTTGAAACCCTAAAAGACATTTATGGTGGTAAACAAAAAAGATTGTGGAATAGATTAAATTAGCATATTGTTTAATATGAGGTAGAGGTATGGTTCAATTTTCTCTGTCTTTTATTGAATTTAAATAAATCTAATTTAAAATCATTTATTCCAAGATTGTATTTAGGACGTTAGTGTAAATGCTTGAAAATTTTCTATTAATCATAATCATATAAAGTTATATTTGTGTGTGTGTGTGTGTGGGGTTTTAATGAACTTCATTGTACATAAAGATTAACAAAATATAAAACTAAAATGAATTAAATATTAGGTTAAAATATTTCACTATGTTTATGTTCTGTAACAATGCGTTTGGATGATAAAATATGTTCATGTAAAGTAAACATGGGGGTAAACTGATTGGGATATGAATCACCATGCAATGGATTAGTCTGCGATGACTTACATTCTTGATGGAAAGTTATAACATCTTTACCCAATCACTATATCACTTGGTGGCGATTAGAAGACATCTATATTAATTAAATGCTATCAATTTTGAAATAAAAAATAGTCAAATGTTAGTTTTTCCATAAAACTCATTTTCTACTGATAAAATTAATTATGCAGAGTTTTGTGCAGATACTAAATCTAAGTGTATGGCATGGACCACATCCATACATGGATCCAAATATTGTAGAACTATTTTTTTAAATGTCAATCATGGCAGATGGAATATGACGATGATTATCTCACCTTACACCCATTTGTTGCCCTTGGAAGACTCTGCTGGCAAAGCAAGGAATATGATTATGCTTACATCCCTTTATATTTTTTAGGCCTAAGGCGAGGCAGGCAAGTAATTCCACCAGTGCAGATCAAGGTATTTTTGGAATTCTTGTGATCATGCTTCACATATTAAAGAAATTCCTCAGCCGTGACAGGGGAAGGGCATATAAATTTCCTGCTAGGGCTCAGTCTGCGACGACCAAAGCATGATATCAACCGACGGAAGGATTTGAACCAGCGACGGAAGGAGGTGGTTTGAACCCCAAAGGTAACCACAAAGGGACAGAGGCGGCAGAAGCAGCAGAAAGGACGGAAAGCGACAGGGTTATAAGAGCAACACACAGAGGGCCAGCGGAAAGTACCCGAGTTTCACAGACAGCTGCTGGGGTCCTAGACAGACAGAATATAATCTGGGATTTGTTTCTTTCCACAACAGACAGCCGTTGGACTCTTGCCACCTTCTAAAAATCTAGAATACAATTGGAGGGTTGGTTGAATTTTCACCACTGAATGCACATTCACTGGAGTCTTGGAAAGTACCAATGAGCGTTATATTTCTACAGATGTTTGATGTATAACAAGTGCGAAACATGTGTAACATTCACATGGAAGGAAGACAAGTAAGGTGAAACTTGGCAGGGATGGGAACCTTCCACGCACATTGCACCAACACCAAATTAGGTGCAAAGTGTTACTCCACCTCTGCGTCCCACGGATAGGAGGAGGCAACAAATTGCACGGGAATACATGGTGGAAGATCCCGTATTGACTGTATTTTGACAAGGATGCCTACAAAATAGACTGTCAAGATCCTGCCGAAAAGTCACACTACGAAGTGCAAGTACAAAATAGGTTAATAAGTTCACGAGATGTTGAAACATAAAAGGGGAACGACACGACGGAAGTATAGGGTGTTGACTACACGTTTGACAAAGCAAAGTTCAATTTCTAGTGTGGAAGTCCACGAGAAAGAGACTTGGTGGAGATGGGAGCTAGTCGTGAACTTTGTACCAACTCAGCGTGCAATGTGCAAAATGCTTTCATACTCCCGAGTTCTCCAAGATGAGGGTAGGAAAAATAGTGAGCAAGAATTTAAGATGGAGGGAATACATTTGTCCAAGTAGTAGGCATGAAAGGTACACACAGCTAAGGATAACATGCCCTACTTTTTATGTCAGCGTTTTGTGGACCATCCTGTTCGCCGTGCCTTATGACCCAGATTCCGAGAAAGAAAATCATAAATTAAGATTACCTTGAAGAAAACTAAAACTCACATTTTTATTCGAGCCTTGGGAACTCATGACTATACATCTTCAAATATGATTGATGTCAAGGTGTGATGTCTATGGTTGTGGTATGGTTTTGATCGAAAGGATAAATGGTTGGAGATCTACAGAAAACAATAGGTCTATTAGACAGCAAAATCTAGGGGAAAATGAGGGTTGTATCATCTTATGGACCCTCATTTGGAGGGCCACATTTCTACTAAGAGGTTGTAAAAGGTTATTATATTGGTCTACCTTTGTCTCAGTCGAGACCCTAAATCTAGAGCATTAATGAGTAAGGTTATTGAGGTTATTAGATCGTTGTTGAAACTAGTAGACATGGCAAACTCATCCCTTCCTCTCTAGTTTTTATAAACGGAGAATTCAAGCCATAAACTGGAAAAATAAGATTTTGGGAGAATTCAAAAGACTCAACATTTGATGGAAATAGGTAGTAGCCATTCAACATGGCTTTCACCATTAACAAACTCAAGGGAGTTGTCACAACCTATAACATCCAATGCTGGTACTTGTATCTCTCTTGGACCGTCATATAATGATGTGGCAGCGTCCTTCTATGGTCAACTTGAAGGAGCATGCGGGGTAAAGAACCTATTCATAAGAGGTTGCATATTTTAGGGGCATTTGTTCTTGACCCTCTGTTTTTCTTTGAACATAGTAATAATTACATGTAACGCTACATCAATGTGATGGCATTTCTTATGCACTGATCTAAGGATCTGTGGTTTATAAAATATGCATGGTTGTGGGCAGTAAAGATTTTCACCTATGAATGTTTCAAATCCAAATATATTGTGCAAATAAGAGGGAGGATTTTATATCTGAGGCATTAAACATAGAAAATTTGACTTCTAGAAAGATTCTTCTACAAGGTACTCTACTCAGCAACGTTGCATGGATGAATATAAAAGAAATCAATAAATTTACAATTTTCTTTAAAAAGGTGCAAAAGACACCCCAAACTCCTACGGAAAACTCATTGGGATGTGCACCGTGTAAAAAAGAAAAATCCTATATTACAAAAAATGCACCATGAAAAATGCTCGAGAAGCTCTAGATTCTGTAGAAAAGGCATAAAGAGCATTGCAGAGGAAATAGGGGGTTGATGTCCACTTTGCACCAACTCAAGGAGCAATATAGAAAGTGTTTTTGTGGTTCTGCATTCTGTGGAAGGAAATAGGAATGAATTTTGGCAGAGATGTGACGTTGATTTGCATACTGCACCAACACAACATGCAAAGCACAAAGTGCATTCCCATCTCTGAATTATGTGGGCTACAAAGGGAGATATTGGTGTGAATTGTACTTGATGCAAATTTGCATAAAAGGGTTAGGATTCCCATAAAAAGGTGAAAAGTGTAAATAATGCATTTTTGCATTAACTAATATGGAGGAATTTAAAAAAATAAATTTTTAAAAAGGCAAAGGTAAAGATTGAAGTGTGTGAAAGGGAAAGTTTTCCAAAAAGTAAAAGTCCAAATGCAAAGTGTGAAAATACATGTTTGGAGCTAAAAAGTAAAAAGGTTGAAATAACCTAAGTTATTATGTTTTCATTTTCTTTTCTTCTCCAAGTTCCTCCATGGAAGGATATTGCAGGTTTTCAAGATCTAGGTGGGCCACTCCAAGGAAAGATTCCTCAAATAGCCATGGATCCAGAATATTCTTATGTTATCAT
>JARHVA010005153.1:1122500-1217500 GCA_037957365.1 Torreya grandis | reverse complement strand
CCTTTGCCTTATTTGAATGTATTTTTTTATTTTTTGGTGATAATTTTAACTTGCATGTACCACGATGTGTAAGTATGAATAGGTTGTATAAGAGACGATCAAGTGGGTCAAAATTTAATTTTTGCATTTGTTCATCGGTAATAGTATGAGAAAGTCGTCATCACTATCATAATAATATGAAAGTTTACTATCTTGTTGCTCGGTAATAATTAATAAAGGAAGATTAAATGGTAGATTTTCTTTTTGTTGTGTTATTATTGGCTCATTTTGTGATGGCTCATGTTCTAAGTGTGCATCCATGTGAGACTAAATAACAAGCGCTTAATAGGCATCTTGAGGTAAATTAGTTATATTTCTTGATTCTCCCATCTCATGATTAGGTATTCTTTTATGAAGAATATATTGCTTTGGTTGTATGTGTTTAGGAACCCTGTCTATGTTAGAATTTAACATTTGACAAAATTTAAATAGTTCATCATCAGTAAGATTTTTCCATAATGTATTATCATATATAAATTTGACACATCTATATAATTTAAATGAAACAACATCCATCATGTGTATCCAATGTCCACCTAAGAGTAAGTTATAAATCAATGATTGAGACATGATTTGATAGTTGATATTGTTTTGGTCCCAATGTCACATTTAATGTGATCTGCTAAATTTCAAAGATAGATGAGTTATCAAATAATTTGATATATGCATATTATTTTTGGAGAAGATTGGTATTAATGCCCATGTTTTTTAATAATTCTATGTTACAAATGTTTAAGCCAAACCCATTATCAACTAACACTCTTTTTGTTCCTTTATTATACATATTAACTTGTATGAATTAAGAAGTCTTGGTTAATAATATATTTTTATGGTATACATTTTAGATCAAAATTAATGAGATGAGCAATACTTTTGAGATATTACATAGTATTTGTAAAGTAAGACAATTTTAAGTCACTTGGTACTTTTGACTCACATAATGCATCATATATGATATTCGTATAAATAGTAGATTGTTGTAGAAGGTCGAGGATTGAAATCTTAGCATGTGTATTGCTCAAGTAGTTAATTATATCACTTCCTTTAATTTTAATCACTAGTTTGGGCATGTGAGGAACATGTTTTATATTAGTAGGTGGTAGGATAGGTTTGGAACCATCCTTACCTTTTAGCATAGTAATAACATGGACCTCAGAATCCAATACAAGTCACGGGAAAATAATGGAAGTGGGATGGAAGTTTTCACTCAAATTGGCTCTATAAAAAACATAGGGTTGTGAGAAAACATAGTGGTGTCAAGAAGCTGACTATATATTATTACAAAAGGAGTTGTAAAGAGAGATTAAAGTTTGATCTTGTTTTTAAAAATATATCTTTATATTGACAAATTTTGTTATTTGACTTGATTATATATTTGATTGATTTAACATAACAAATAATGACTATCATTATGTAATGTATAAAAAATAACTAGTAGATGTATCCATACTAAACATGATGGCAAGAAAAGGAATTTTGATTTATAGGTTTTAAATAGTTTTAAATTAGAAGTTAGAAATTAGAAATATAATAAACCGAGAAATCCTAGTTAAACTTGGATTTTTGAGACAACAGGTTAGGTTCACCAAATTATTAAACCTAAAATTTTATATATATATATATATATATATATAGTTAGTTAGTTAGTTAGTTAATAATATATAAATATTTTAAGAATAAGGGTGATAAACTAATCTATAACATGCTAACTAATTATAGACCTAGATAAATATATATATTGAATTATAATATTGAGATATTGTAAATATAAAAGGTATTGAATTTAAAATATATTTAATTTATTAAAATACCAAAAGGAAATAATGCTTAGTTTGGTTTAATATATATAAGTATATTTAGACTAGAAACAGGTGAAACATATACAAGGACATTACTATAGAATAGTTGTTAAGCTTTGTAAAGTATACTTCTAAGTTCATATAAACTATCATTAAACTATGACACAACCATCGTCACTAGTGTATAACTATGATATTGGTGTCTAGTATGAGATAATGACTCGATCTGCATGCAACCAGCATCACCCTTTTGTCACCTTTATGTTGATGTATATAGATCCTAGATACAAGTAGTCACCTTTTGTTAATTGATCAAACTCCAAATATTCACATTTTTTACCTTTATTATGAGTTTTATAAAAATGGGTTAGTGGATTCACAATGCCAAGTTGACCCCAAAGACCCCTCTATAGATAAACACTGCCTACATGGCTAATTGAAGGAGAACCTGTTACTTATGTAGTTCTCCCCTATCTCAAGGAATTTGAGTGTGCAAGGATGAAATATACTATAAGATCATGTATGGAGTGATCTAATTTATAATTTCATAGATATCCCTCATGGTCTACTCTTTCCGTTATTCAGATATGTATTATGACTACTCATATGCTTGGTATGAAAATAGGGACAACTATGGAAAAATGGTCCTATTATGTAGTTGATTGATATAGATTTAGTAGTATTTTATTTATTATTTCTAGATAATGAATGAGAAGGCTTAAACGTGTATTTATAAAAAAACCTCTTTAAAATATCTCACAATTGGGTTTAATAAGATAAATAGGCTAAATCATAGGTTTCAAAAAAATTTACAATTTGAATGATTTATGGTAACTGGACTCTACATAAGGATGTAGACACTAAAATTAGTAGTAGTTTCCTTCTATGGCTAGTAGTTTCCAACAGGGTAGCAAAATTATGGATCTAAAACTAATAGTGAAGAATGTTTATCAAGTTTATACTTTATGTGTAGTGTAGGATGACTAGGTAATCAGAATGATATTGATCAAACTACGATATAAGCATTTAGCCATAATCAAATGGTGAATATGAGCCTTTTTATAATTGGGAGATCTAGAATTAAAGGGTAGAAGCTTGATTGATATTTATCAAATTTACAAGATTGGGATGCTATAAATATCCACTTTTATTATCTACACTTTCACTATTATTTTATTTCGTCTTAAAATGAGATGAAATAATTATCACTTTTGGAGACTTGATTTATTCATAAAACATATAAGGGGATCATACAAAGAGATTTAGGTAATTATCATTATCCACCATAGAAATTACATGAGTGGAAGATAGGGTAAGGGATTTTGATTTAGCAAACAAGAAAAATAAGAAAATAATGGCCTAGTGGAATTCATCTTCAAAATTTTCAAGTTGAACATCACAAATGGAATTTTTCAACGACATCAAAAGAAATAGTGGAATACCAAATAATTTTTTAGGATGAAAATGATTATTCAATCCAATTAATAATAAAAGACACATTTGTATCTTTTGTCTAGGGTGACATACATCATGATCTAAAATTAGACCTCATTTTAGAGAGTGAGATTGGTAAGAGAAAATGATTATTTTGATCATTTTATTCATGAAAAAGAAGGTGTATATATACACCATAAAATTGGTTAGGATGTAACTATTCATAACCATAACTAACTATCAACTATCAAACTACACCTAACAATAGTAACTAAGTAGTATATATTAAAAAATAATGTAATATTAATGTTTATGATAACATTCCTCCCTTTAGTACATTATTTTAAGAATATACCTAAGAAACAAATCAAATTTCATGTTGTCATGTTACTTGGTGAGTATATATGTTATCTGTGAATTAGTTGTGTCTCAGGATCTATGATATGATATGATTTTCAGGTAGTAGTATACCCTAATAGAAGGCACTATATCATCTTCAATTTAATCTTAGTCATTTCTTTGATTGCATATGCATATATGATGTATAACCAAATAATATTAGATGGGAGATCAAATGTTTATTACCATTCCATACCTCTTCTAATGTCTTATCTTACAAGATCTTCGTAGGTGATGTGTTGTTAAGATATACACCTTTTTTCAACTACTTCTACCGAGAAACACACCTCTATCTTAATAATGGAAATCATGTAATGATCCATCTCCATGACTGAATGATTGTGTCACTTTATAATTCCATTATGATTAGGTCATATAAGGAGTAGTCAATTTTTATTTGATGTTGTGTTGCATCAAGAATACTAAGAACTCCTTTGATGTGAATTCCACCCCTTGATCTAAGTAGAGAAGATGAAGAGGCCTCCCTAACTGGGTGATAACAAGTTGGTATTAGACCTTAAAATGAGTAAAGGCTTCACTCTTCTTCTTGAGAAAGAACACCCATGTCTTTCAAGAGAAATCATTAACGAACAACTAGAATAACATGAATCCTTGGAAAGAAGTAGGTAGGGGTCTACATAATTAGTATGTACCAAATTGAGATGATCCTTGGCATGTGAGGAACATAGCTCAAATAGAACCCTTTAGTATTTGTAGGCAAGCATCCAGGGCATACACCTAAAGTATGTGATAATTGAGGAAGTCCATGTAGTATGACCTTAGTACCGAGTTGGTACAAAGAGGTAGTAAAAAGGTCCACATATCGATAATGTCATAGTGCAGTAGATTTTATCATAGAGGTAGAAGATCAAAAACATCAGATGAAACTGCATCCAGGGAAAATAATCATTCCTTCAAAAAAGCTCTAGGAATGAGCTTACCTTCCCATTAGAGGAGACATGATTTTGTGACATTCTTGATCATACAATCCACCTTAACCTTATGATTTAAGAGCTGACATATAAATAAGAGATTTAATGTCAAGATAGGGATATATAGTACCTTTGTGATAGTACATGTTCTTTTCTTGAGAGGAATGGTGATAGTTCCAATTCCTTCTGCAACATACTCTTTATCATTTACAATTTGAACTCAATTTGTAGTGGGTTCATTCATTATTGAATAAAAGAGCTCACTGGATCCTTTCATATGTTTATTGGTGCCAGAGTTGGTCCACCAAATATTACTTGTTTATATCAAGGTTTGGGAAATAAGAACTACATTATTATATGTGTTCCCACAATCTACATTTACTAGTACCTCCTCTTCATATTCATCATCCTATTGATGTTTTTCCACTACATTTTTGTGCTACTTTTATTATCGAGGATGTATTTTGGATTTATGTGAATCATCTCCACTAGATGTGCCCTCTTGACTAGATGAACCTTATGTTAAGGCATTATATCATTTGTGACCAGTGTCATGAATATTGGTTCAGTAAATATGACACCATCATTTTTCCTTCACATATTTTTATTCTTGTTGTGACTGCTTTGTTGGTCTTTTCGAAATATTTGAACCATGTTGCTTGGAAATTGAAGCTTTATCCTCAAACTCTTATTGCATAAAGTAGATGGCTTCTTCTTGTTGAATCAAATGCACCAGTTCTTCTAAAGAGAGTGTTTGCATTGTAATGTTCAGTGGCATAATGAATGTGAGATATTGAGAGGGGAGAACTCTCAATGTGATCAAAACTAATAACTTGTCCTCGATTAGTTATCGAAACACAACTAATTATTCTCAAATTTCCTACCACCTAGCATAAGAACTCCTCAACTTTCTCACCACCCTTCATACTAAGAGTATAAAGCTTGGATTAGACATCAATGATCTTCATCTAGTTCTTCACCACATAAATGGTGGATAAAATGTACTAATCCTATTTCGACGTTGAAGCTTCCCAAATATGAAGTTTAATGTCATCAATGACACTGAGTATGATCAACATCAGGTCTTTGGCATTGGCATGATCATATTTTGTTCTTTCATCATCTCCAACAAGATGGATCACTGTACCTATGATGATGGTCCATAATTCTTTGAATTGAAGAATCATTCACATCTTCATCTTCTATGTTGTAAAATTTGTCCTTTTGAGAAGTTGGGCATATGACAAGAGTAGTTTTGGTTCAGACATTTTCTTTTATGCAAAATTTCACAAAGCTAACAAAACAATATTTTATTCCTTCGAAATTCTATATTAAAAAATTGTACCTTATTGAAAGCACCTTCTTTTCTCTTTCAGCAAGAGCCGCCTTCTTGGGAGCAACTACCTTGGGCCTTTTATCTTTCTTTAGAGAGGCAAGAACAGGATCCATTACCGGAGGCACCTTCTTGATAAGCTTTGGCTTGCGCTATTTGTAGGCTTCTTATGTTTATTGGCTAGTTTCTTGACGTAGGTAAGTCCGTGACATGATCGACACCATCTCTTATTGAAAGAATAGAGACTATCAAATCTTTTTCCTATCAATTACCCACAACAGAATAAATGTTCTCACTGTTCCATTAGTGCAATTATCCTCTAGATATATAGGTGGACTGAGAATGTCTTCTTAAGGTTGGGGCGTTTGCTGCAGGCTTTTGCAGCTGTTGTATTGATCTCCTAGCTATCGCCGCCTCTAAGAAACTCTTCCAATAGATGTTGGTGGTCGCAGGTTTGCTCAACCCGATGAAAGATCAGATGTGATGCTAAATGCTATTGCATCATTTAAGTTCTGTCCCGTGGCGTCTCATCCCAGTGTGCTTTACGACGTTCAGTTTGCTTCACGTCAGATGAACAGATGAAGATCAACTCATGAAGATTAATGAATGTTGTGGCTGGAATGCGTCGTGTGCTAGATGGTTTCAGCTGAGCTTTCATTTGCAAAAGTGCAATTAAATCCACTTCTAGCAGATGTAGCACGAACCAGCTGTGTCACGATTGTGTGTATTCCACTCTGATACAAGATGAGAGCAATCGATAGAAGGTATATATATAAAACACAAAATTCGGTAACATAACTGTCCAGAACCATAACTGACTACCGACTACTGGACTACACATAACCGCAGTAACTAAGCCGTGTATATTTTAAAACAACGTAATATTAATGTTTATGATAATAATTGGAATCTATCAAGAAACCACCTTGGAATTTAATCACTTTTTCTTTTCCCCTAAGGAAGCATTCACATTTTCATCTTTAGTTATCTCGATTTATAGCCTCTACATCGTTTCAGAGACATCCATGTAGCCTAAGCTACACTTTCCTTAAAAAAGAGAAAACTAAATGTGATTCCTTTCGCAATGACTATCCTAACCTTCTAGAATATTTAAAACTCCACTAAGAAAAAAAAAACAATTTGCATGATTATTTACATAAACTTGGTTATTAAACCGTATTCTATAACGTGCTATATTAGGGCATATTTATTGACCATCCTAGGAATATAGTTCAACTCTTGCACTTTCATAACCCATGCAGAAGCTTCTAGTTTCTCTTTTTGGGGAGATGGTTTTGTTTTCTCCTTCACTTCTCTTTGTTATGATTTGTTGCAGGCCATTCTTTGTTATGGTGATAAGATCCAACTTATATCATCAATAAGTCCTTGGACAAATATCAATGAAATATTTTATTACGACATTTCCTACAGACCCCAGTGCTTTGAGCATGTAAACAGTCACTTGGCAGAAAAATGATGACAATTTCATTGTAAGACTCTTATATACTAACGTTTTTCTTATTTTTGGCATTTGAGGGTGAGACTAAAATGCAATTCCAAGAAACAAGGAAGGAAATGATACTAGCGATAATTCTACCACTAGTTTTACCTCCAAATCATCAATTAGCCAACTTCCTACCAATGATACAAACATAATGAACTCTTAGATTATTAATTATGGATTTGATTTATAATACTTAGGAGAACTTGAATATAAACCCATTTCTCAAACTTTTAGATAGATATCCCTTAATTCACATACCAATATGTTCATTTGTTTGCGCTCTTTAAAAACAACAAATGTAAATTTCCTCAAAGATTTGTAAGATCTTAAGTGCATCCGCCATAATGGTCTTGATGGTATGGTTAGGAGGATTTATATAACATGAAATTCAGGATATTAATTTAATCTCCTTTAACTAATAGTATTTTAAATCTAAATTCTAAGTATTAATTGGGATTTGTTGTAATACTACTTTTTCCTTAAAATATTTATTAGTATGAACATAAAGAATTTCCCTTTATTATTGCTTGTTATTCTAAATCCACCATTATCACATGGTTTTCCTTTATCAGTGCCATCAAATTTTTAATTACCCTAATTGAGATGAAAAATTATATTTTACTCATTTTCTGTTTACCTTCTTAACTTCGGCCTCTTTATCCTCAAAGATCAAAGGTTTCAATTTAGCCCTCTTCTAAGTTTGCACTCCTTAATCATATCATTCTTCCTATTATTGATTATATTGAGTTTATCCTTATACTAAACTATACTAATTAATCTTAATGATATCTGTTTAAAATTTATTTGAATGTTTCAATTATTAATGACTATTAGAAGGCAAGCATCTTTTTAATCCTCACAACATTATATTATACTAGTTATTAATAGCATTTTTATAATAAATGAATTTAGGATAAGAAGAAAATATTATCAATTCGATAATATTGGAAAATACGTCAAAAGTTTTTAATAAAAGGAATTTTTATTTTTATTTTAACTCTAAAATTTATTAATAAATTATATTTTCTGTAGTTAAATTTTACATTTTTTAATTAATTATATTATTAATTAATTACATTTAATTTAAGCTACTAAATGTTAAAAACATAAGACTAATCTAACACTACAAAATTAAAATAAGATTATGCTAAGCCTACACCCTAAGTACCAAATCCACATGCATGGAAATTTGTAACGCATGTTAACCATCACTTTTACCATGCCACATAGAGGGAATAAGCAATAAACTTTCTATTCTAAAAATATCCTTCTTTTAGTTCAATTTAAAACACCCCACCCCCCTAAGTTCTTACACCCATTTTAACTCATGATTTTAAAGGAAAAGGCCATGCGAAAGGATGAAAACGTTGCCTCATTGACCGCTTAGTGCTGGTAGTTAAAAGCCAAACAGTAGGAGTGATAGCGAAAAGTGGGAGACATTTCCATGTGAAATAAGTTTATAAATACTTGAAGGATCGATGCAAATGGGAAGGGAAGCAGAATCGGCACTTGGAAAGGGAGCAGTGGAGGTTTTTCGCCTTCTACATTTCCTTCACGCAATCCCTATTATCACCACGTGAAGTTAGCCCTTTCATTCATCAATGCTAACATTATTGCCATATCGAGTTCTATTCTTTTCAATAAACATAGAATATGTGTTTACCTCCCTCACTGAACTATATATATATATATATATATAAATCAAATTAGTTGACGAGAGGAGTAGATAGACATCAGGGGAAGGAACAGTAGGTAATCGCTAGAATAAGGGAACATTAGATTGATGCATAAGGAAAACGCGAATAGTAGTATAGGAGTGGTTCAATCGATGCATTGAGGCAGCAGTGGTTTCGACCACATCTATCTCACCTTTGGTGAGTTTATAACCTTACAGCTTGGTTGGAAAACATGACGATTTGAAGGCTGGTGCAATTTCATCATTCATAAAAGACATCAATAATATTTAGTATTAATATTAATCAAGACGTCTTTCTTGTTCATCTTTCATAGAAAAGGTGAATATGCCTAACAGCCCTAGCTTCCCATTAATAGTGATCTAAGTATTAGACACATTTGATACTCCTCTAGATTTAATAGCTTCATTTATAACAACTTCCATGTCTACATTCCACCATTCCTCTCCATTAATAGAAATCCCAAATCATTAATCATTATTAATCACATATGTTATGTGATAATAAAATAAAATAAAATAAATGCTCTCAGTATTCATTTACCTAACAATAATAAAATGTTATTTTATATTAAAAAGAAATCATGGTATTTATTGATGTAAAAATAATGTTGTTTATTTATAAGTTTCATTACATAAATAATAGGTGTGTCATTTTGGGTAAAATAATAATTATTTCAATGTAGAGACTATAATGACCATAACCTATTTTAAAATATAGTTTTTTTTTTTTTTTTAAAAAAATTAATATTTATCTGTGAATATAACTTGGGTATACTTTTTCCTATCAAATATCCTTTACCATTCAAGAAAGAATCTAACCATATGGGTTAGGTATCTATTATCTTTTACCAAATGGACAAACATCTAACCATATGTGGTAAGCATCTATTATCCTGTGCCAAACGGGAAAACATCTAACCATACGGGTTAGGCATCTTACACATGAATAAGTTATGATCTGGTTAGAGACATGACTTATCGGGATCAATCAAATCTTGAATGGCTCACTATTTACCAGTCATCTCTACTGAATAAGCACCGAGGTCACCATGATAGGTGTGTAAAATTTATAACAAATAATCATATTCTACCTTAGAATTTAGCCTAAAGCCTCAAGGATTACGATGATCCAATCTTGATCTTTTTGAGTATATCTCAAAGTTCTTATCTTTTTTTTTTTAACAAAACTAGGGTGTTATTATAATAATCTTGCCTTTTTATTTAATTTAATCTTGTTTAGTGCACAATCTCAAATCCATCCTAATCACCTGCATACTAAAAGCAACTTTTGCTTCCCAAATAGTCTACATACCTGCTTCCAAATAGGGTCAAGGTGTAGTATGCATTTAGTTTTATTTCCTATTTTAAGTTTCATATGAACTTTAGGTCTAGGTATGCACCCCTTTCTTAGTCCTAGTTCTCCATACAGTTCTTATATGATTGTTATCTAAATGGGAGTGTAAAAAGTATCAATTTAAGTAGTCAAATACTTGTTTAACTAAACTAACCCTAAATCTTAACAAGAAATAGAAATTAAAATTTGAAAGCTACATCTCATTTCCACGTTTATTTATATCAATAATGACAACATAATCCTTACAATTATTGTTGCCAAAGTTTCATTATTTGAGAACTATATGGTTGGTGGTTTAACATTATGAATCTCGTTTTTATTATTCCTTTTTGGTGGTACCATGTTTTGAATACGAAAAATACTTTTTCTATCTCTATTTTATAAGTTCACAACTCAAAATTGTTTAAGGTAGTTCAAGTTATTTTTTTAACTTAATTAATGTTATTGACCAAAAGGGATTATCTCACCCCTTGGTATTAATGACATGACATGGCCGTTATTTCTCTGTGATAGTTTATATGGATGATGTCCAGACATCATTGTTGCAACTATGTTAGGATATAGATACAATAATTCAAGCATGATGGCATTAACCATAAATGTGAGCTAGAGGCACCACTTAATACTAAACACTACATAGTTTAGTTTAACCTTAAATTCTTGGTCTATGTTGAGATTTAAAAACTAAAGATTGCTTGAAGTGAATTAATGCATTGTATTTAAAAATCAAATTATTAAGTAGAAAGGTACAAAGTATTTCTGTAACATAATTTCCTGGTTTAGTCATCATGTCGACTTTAAACAACATTATTTTCTTTTGACAATTATATCTTTAGTCTACTTAAGGATTATTTTCTAGAAAATAATTTATACACAAAGAGTTTTAAAATGTAGTATTGAACTTAAATTTTAATGTTAAGTAAATTCTTTATACATACAAATTCAAAATCAATCGTCAAGGCACATTCCTTGACACATTTTCATATTTCTCTCACTGAAACCTAATATTTATAAAACAATTATTATTTTACCCAAAGTAACACACCCGTTATTTATCCAATAAAAATTATAAATAAATCACATTATTTTTATGGTAATAAATACCATGATTTCATTTTATTATAAAATAATAATTTATTATTTTTACGTAAAGGAATAGTAAGAACACTTATTTGATTTGATTTTATTATCAGATAACATATGTGATTAATAATGATTAATGATTTGGGATTGTTATTAATGGAGGGGAATGGTGGAATGTAAACATGGAAGTTGTTATAAATGAAGCTATTAAATCTGGAAAAGTACCAAATGTGTCTCATACTTACATCACTAGTAATGGGAAGTTAGGTTTGTTAGGCATATTTACCTTTTCTATCAGAGATGAGCAAAAAAGATGTCTTGACTAATATAAATATTAAATATTATTGATTTCTTTTATAAATGATGAAATTAAACTAACCTTCAAATCACCATGTTTTCCAACCAAGCTCTAAGGTTCTAAAATGACCAGAGGTGAGATAAACATTGCCGAAACTACTGCTACCTCTATGCATCGATCAAACCACTCCTTTACTACTACTCACTCCTTTATGCGTCAATCTATTGATCCTTTATTCTAATGATTAACTACCCTTCCTTCTCCCAACGTTGATCTTCTCCTCTCATCAACTCATAATAACGTAATGTATTATGTATATATCATTTCTAGTCAGGGAGATAAATGCATATTTGAAGTCTGTTGAAAAGAACATAACTTGATATGGTAATAATGTTAGCATTGATGGACGAATGGGCTACTTCACATGGTGATAACAGGGAACACGTGAAGCAAATGTAGAAGGTAAAGAACCTCTGCTGCTCACTTTCTGAGCATCGATTCTACTCCCCTTCCCCTTTGCATCAATCCTTCAAGTATTTATAAACTTATTTCACACAAAAATCTCTCCCACTTTTCGCTATCACTCTTGTTGTTTGGATTTTAACTACCAGCACCAAGGGGTCGACGAGGCACTGATTTCATCCCTTCACATGGCCGTTGCCTTTGTAATCACGACTTAAAGTTGGCGTAGGAACTTAGGGTGGGATGCTTTAAATTGAACTAAAATAGGGTTACTTTTAAAATAGAAAATTTATTGCTTATTCCCTCCATGTGGCGTGGTAGAAGTGATGGTTAACATGTATTACAAATTTGCATGCATGGTGTATTTGGTATGTAGGGTGTAGGCTTAGCATAATCTTATTTTTATATTGTAGTGTTAGATTAGACTTTTTTTTAAACATTTAGTAGGTTATATTAAATATAATTAATTAATAATATAGTTAATTAAAAAATGTAAAATTTATTTATGAAAAATATAATTGATTAACAAGTTCTAGAGTTAAAATAAAAATAAAAATTCTTTTTATTAAAAACTTTTGACGCATTTTTCAATATTATCAAATTGATAATAGTTTCCTCTTATCTTAAATTCATTCATCATAAAAATATTTTTGGTGTGATATATATATATATATATATATATATATATATATATATATATATATATATATATATATATATATATATAAGCAAATAAAATTAAACATTCATCTCATTAAATATCCTCTCATTCACAAACATGAAAACATTATATATACACGCATGTTTATAAAAATTATTATCTTAAATGCTTTAACGATTTAATTTCCTAACTTTAGGATTTTGAAAATGAAATTAAATCGTACTTTGTTTTTTTGTAAAATCCCATTGATGATCTAATAGATCTTTGACATCACCACAAGAGTTAACTTAAAAATCAACTCATCTTAATACAAATACTAAATGAGTTCCAAAATAACTTAAAGTATGAGCATGAATCCATAGTGTGGTAAGAGAGGTCATGACATCCTCCCCCTTTACATTGTGTATTGTCCCAATGCACTATAAAAGTTTGATTGAGTTCATAAACTTAAAATAATAATGAAAACATGTTTTCCATTTCTTCAGTATCCTCCCAATTTGCACTTCCTTCCCCATATTGAACCCACTATACCTTGCACTGATAAAACTCTATATTGTATAATTGGTTCTGGTGCCTCTCTAGCACTCTATATGGCTCTATTATTATTTTGTCAGGTTCTTAGACCTGCAAAGCATTCTAGTTTAAAATGTCTTTATTATCAGTGATATATTTCTTAAGAAGTGACACATGGAAGACATCATGAAGGTGAATCGGTTGCAGGGGTAAGGCCAATTGATAGGCTACTGGGTTGATTTTATCTAGGATCTCAAAAGGTCTTACAAATTGAGGAGTTAACTTCACATATTTCCTAAAGGTTACGAAACTTTTGTGCCATCTGACCCTTAAAAACACTTGGTCACCAATCAAGAATTTTCTTTGAATCTCACTTCCTATCTACATATCTCTTTTATCTATCTGATGCTTCCTTGAACCTCTGCCTTATAACTTTCACCTGTTCCTCCATGTCTTTCAATTTTTTTGTACTAATTACTATTCTATCCTCAAGGTTGTCCCAACTAAACAGTGTTTGATAGCTTCTCCCATATAGAGCCTCAAATAGTTCCATACCTAAAGATGTTTAAAATGAGTTATTATAGGAAAATTCTACCAGTTGAAAATAAGCTTCCTATTTAGTTTACTAATACATATAGTACATCCTTAGGAGGTCTTTTATAACCTTCCCTTTTAGTTTACTAATGCATATAGTGCATCCTTAGGAGGTCTTCTATTTTCCCATCTATCTCGAGATGAAATGTGAAGTTAAAGTTCAATTTTGTACCTAAAGCTAACTACAGGGTTGTCTAAATCCTTTAAGTAAACCTAGAATCTCTATTTGATATGACCTTTTCTATTATTCCATGTAATCTAACATCTTCCTTTGCATATTGGTTGGATAAGACTTATGCATCATCAGTCAAGTTCTAAGGTATGAGATGTACCACCTTAGTAAGCTTGTTGATTACCACCATAATTGTATCATTCCTTTAGGGTGTCATAAGTAATTGTTGTATGAAATACATACTAACAACTTTCCATTTGTATTATGTAATGTCATGTGGATATAAAATTCCTACAAGATTTGGTGTTCTCCTTTGGACCTAAGTAGGGTGTGTCATGAGCTTCAATCAAAATTATCTTCATTAAGTCTTTTACATATAGAACATAGATCCTATTCTTATATCAGAGAAAACCCTCACCATCCAAGGTATATCCTTTAATTATTGGGTCTTCTAAAATTTATTCTATCATTACTCTCACCTGATTATACCAAGGATCTTTCTTTTTTGCTTCTATTATTTTCCCTTTTAGATTAAATCTAAGCATTGTTATATTCATCAGGTGTATTTTCCTACTCAAACCATCGACAACCCTATTCTCTTTTCCCTCCATATATTCAATTTCAAAATCATACTCACTCAAGAACTCCAACCACATTCTCTGCCTAACATTTATATTGGGTTGAGTGAATATGTACATTAACCCTTAATGGTCAGTTTTTATTTCAAAATGTTTTCTAATAAGGAAATGTCTCCAATTCTATAAAACATGAATAATTATAACCAATTTTAAATCATGAGGGGCATAATTTACTTCATAAGTTTATAATTTTCTATACTCATATGCTATTATGCCATCATTATGAATGAGTACACTTCTAATCCTTTGATGGACACATTTGTTATAGCCATGAAATGACCATTTAGATCTGGTACCTTTAAGATGGGTGCCATCATCAAATTTTCCTTTAGAATCTTAAAATATTTATCAAACTACTATGCCCATATAAACTTACTACCTTTCCTCTATAATGTCATAATTAGGTTGGCGATCCTAGAAAAAACTCCAAAAAATATCCTATAATATCTTGCTAACCCCATGAAACTCCTTACTTTTGATACATTCTTGGGGATTAGCCATTACAATATTACCTTTGTCTTTTCTAGATATACTGCAATTCCTTCTTTGGATATGATGTGGCCTAGATATTGGATTTCCTTTTTAAAGAGCACACATGTGGACAACTTACCATAATGTTTAAGTTCTCTCATCCTTTGAAGAAATAATTTAAGATTTGCTATGTGCTCTCACTCATTCTTAGAGTAAATTAGAATGTCATCTATGAAGACCAAGATGAAATTATATAGGTAATCATAGAATGCATTGTTTATTAAGTTCATAAATGCTAAAGGAGCATTTGTCACTCCAACGGGTACAACAATAAACTCATAGTGTCCATATCTAGTCTCGAAAGTAGTTTTTGGAATATCCTCCTCAGTTTTTAGCTAATGATATCCTAATAAAAGGTCTATCTTCAAGAAAACCATTGCTCATTTCATTTGCTCAAAAGGGTCTTCTATTCGAGGTAGGGGATATCTATTTTTAATTGGGACCTTATTTAGCATTCTATAATCAATACATAATCTTAAAGTTCTATCTTTATTTTTAATAAATAAGACTATCATTCCCAAAGGAGACACACTTGGTCTAATTAATTCTTTAATCAAGAGTTCCTCCAGATAAATTTTAAGTTCCATCAACTCTATGGTGTTCATTCTATAGGTTGTTCCTGAAACTGGCTTAGCTCTGGGAAAAATATCAATTAAGAACTCAAATTCTCTCGTAGGGGGAATTCTATGAAATTCTTCAATAAAAACATCCTCAAATTATTTTAGGAATGGATACCATTCTAGGGTTGTTTCACCTTTAATATCATACTTATCATCTATCGTTACAATGAAAATTAGAGATGATTTCCTTCTCTCCTTCTTTAGCTGCATAGCTGATGTGGTTTTTACTTTTATGGGTCTATAACCCCCTTGAATCATGACCCATCTCCCTTCATCATTGTAACACCTAACCAAATTTCTATAACAGTCTATTTTTTTTGGTTCTTGGTAATCCAACTCATCCCAATTATTCCATCATAGGCTCCTAGGGGTGCTACAAATAGGTTTAAGCTTGTCTCAAAATCTAGAAATTATATTTTTGCATTGGGTAGACTTTGAGAAACTTCCTTGACTACCTTATCCCCATACTAAACCATCCATGATGAATTCATGTGATTAAATGGAAGGGACATTTTTCTTACTAATTCTTGAGAAATGAAATTTTTTGATGAACTGGTATCTTTGAGAATTGAAATGGGTTTATCCAATAATATATCTATAGTTTTAACTTGTACGCTCTGGTATCTATTTTGGCTATTCCTTATTTCAACATTGATTCTTTGATGTGCTCCCCTCTGAGGCTAATTGGTCCTTGTCTAAGTTAGCATCCTTGAGCACTTATGGGCAAAGTGATTTCCTCCATTTTGAAAGAACCCATTTACATTTTTTACTCGGATACAATATCTACAATTCTAAGTAAACTCAAACCTTAAAAAGTAGACCTAGTTGAAACAAAACCAGATATGATTGAACCTATAGTCAAATGGACATTTAAGAGGCCCTCAACAATAAGATATTTTTATTTGGAATGGGTTCTGACACACCTTACATAAGTCTTAATGTATGTAAGGAATATAACTGATGCCACTTATACGTGGTTGACTCTGAAGATGAAGTTCTCAAGGAAATGGAACTAGATGAAGAAGATTGTGCTTAAAATAATTTTTAATAAATGTTAAAAAAAACATGTATATGTTATAGTCATAAATTTTATCCTCTATAAAGCTCATAACTCCATCTAATAAAAGGATGAATGAGATTATCAAATTCTTACTTTTTAATCAATTCTATGTGGGACTGTGATCAATAATAAAATATTTGAGAAAATTAGAGTTATCTAAAAGAGAATTATGATATCAATTATATTGAATAAAAACTTAATGAAATGTGTTATTTCTATCAGAAAACCAAATGACAAGACCTAAATGATCAACTAAGAATTGAAGGGAAAATATAAGATACGTAAAACCCACTACAACGTAGAGACCATAAGGACCATAACCTATCCTAAAATACAAATTTTTTTAAGCATAGGTTATGGTCCCTATGGTCTCTATACTCCTTCAATTTCCATTGTGAAAACCATGTCATATATAACTTGTAACATAACTTTAGTATTATTTGACTAATGGGCCAATGCAATGACATAATGATTGACTTTAGGAAAATGATGACATATATTGAGATATTTACTATAGAAAATAGTTAATGTATTTAAAATAAATCATTTTAATCTATTTGTTTTTTAATTTATTCTAAGTTAAAATATAATAAGATATTGTCAAAATAGGACCCTCACTATGTGGAAAATTTTAGGAACTTGCTAAATGCTTAACATGTTTTAATGATATTTTAAATAATTTATTAACAAAATAATTAGAGTTGAACATAATTATGATATATAATATATAAGATCATTTTGTTGAATTTGGTACTGAAACTGAATCGAAACCGAGAGCTAAATGAGGTACAAATGAAATAGTATTGATCCATTGAATAGGCTATTAATTACTTCATGTATTGGATTGAATCAAATACTTTTTCTATATATTTTAAATTAATATTATTGTTTTAATTTTACTTCATCATAACCATCTTTAATTATGTCAAATAAGATGTTAGATAAATAATTTTAAAATATAATTAATTAATTTTATGTATCACATTTTTATTTGATTTATGTTTTTAAGTAAAAATAATTAATTAGTTTAAAGAAAATTAATTAATAAAAAAGATATTGTGTTTTACTTTAATTTTTGAGACCAAAAAATTGTGCATGACATTAATGCGCAATTTAAGTGCTTGTATATTATTATTTCCTGTCTCCTCAACTCATTCATGTATATTTTTGAAATACTTGCTTAAAATTTAATTCATTTTTAAAATACTTGGGACCTAAAATTTGCTAGAGTTTGGAAAGATGTTATTGAACCAAAGCATGGACATTTCCTACCATTTATTGTACATAAAGGTTTAGTTCTTGGTAATAAAAATACTCATTTACGTGTGGTTAATCTTTTCTGCCCATATTTAAAACACCCAAAGTCACTCAAGCATCTGTTTTGATTTTTCAAGAATGCTTAGTCAACCTGAAAGTATATTATCCTAAGATCATCTGCAGTATACAGTGCAGTCATTAGAAAACGAGGAGGACATACTTAATGGTAAAGTATTTAAGTGATTTAAAAGTCTTTTTCGTAAGAGTTAGTTTGAATACCTGTATCTGGGTTTGTTTAGGAGTTTAAATCAAGTTTATAATATTGTTTTCACTGAATTTAGTACATGGAAATATATGTTTGTTTTGTTTAAACTCCGCCGTCCCCTATTTTTAGTGTTTTTTATCATATTGTTCTGTGCTTACACCAGGCTGTTCTTTGTTTTAGTGTTTTTGTTTCTCACCTAGGCATGTATATTTTCGACACGGCTAAGAGTTCTTTCTATGCCAAGTTAATCTCAATAATAATAAAAATATGGGTCTAGTAGTAACGTATGTTATTTTCCGTTGGCATGTTTGAGCTCGTACAATCCAAAAACATCGAATTGAAATGGAAAGTACCGCCCAAATTAATATTTTAATATGAATTTCTAACTACAACATGAATAGTTGAATCATATGTGTGTGAGAAAATTTTAAACAATGGGGAAGAGATTGGATTTATTTCATTTTGTTATAAAGTTCGTAAGCCTTCCATATGCTTTCACATTCTGGTAAGAACAATGGGGTTTGGATTTAAGCATGCCAATAACAACCACTAAACGGTTCTTAGGGCATGGCAATAAACTTGTTTTGCCGCATATTTTTCAATCATGGCATTAAACGAGATGACATATGCATAATTTCCTCCTTAGAGAAGCCTCAAAAATTTGTCAAATGGACATATGTTCGAATCAGAGCCCTATTTTTTAAATTTTATTATGGACCCTTGGCAACCAACAGTATTGCTGATTTTTTTGGAACAATGGACCCTTGGTTCATTTACGCATCTTGGATTTAGTTAGAACTGTAGTCGAATGGTAGATAAATTGATTAATATTATTAATATTCTGGAAAGTTATACTTGGGATGATGTGGAATGTTTTTTCATATTTTGTTGTTGATTTTATGAAATCTGTGTTTAAAGTAGAGAATCTTACATCTGGTAAAGTGACCTCCATGGAAAAACGAGTGAGGCCATAGCCCTCTAGCTCTGTTATTTTCATTATGATAAAAAGAGGAAAATTTTGAATTCGAAATGTTAGCTTAGCTATTGTTATTTAGTTATTTTTATTTATTGAGATATATTTTAAGATTAGTGAAGGTGAAGGTTGTTTATACCAATGTGTTATATTGCTGTTATGATGTGAGAGTAACTTTTAAAGTATGATTTATTACTCAGGTTATACAAGAATGTTTATTTACAAGTATCAAATTTTTTTATTTTTTTTAAACCAAATGTTTTAATGGGAGTAAAATGTTAGGACATCTTTTATTTATAAAAGAATTTTGAATAAATAAAATATGATATTAATATATTTTTGTTTCTATTCTATAAATTGAAAGTATTTGTACTTATATAAATATATTAATATGTTTGTCTTTTTATGTTTTAAATTATAAGTTTTTTAAATTTTTTTCACCTTTCATATTGATTATGGTATGTTATTTGAGATACATTAACAATGGTATAATGATGTGAGATCTATGATAGTAGTAATCCAAGGTGAAGGTTGATCGTAATGATTCAAGAAATAGTTTTCCTTATATATTGTCTACCCTCTTGATTAAGTGTGATAAAAGCAATCTTGTGTAATGTTCCTCCTCCCTTATCAAAATGATGATTGGCCTACCTTATTGATTTTAGATCCTTAGGCATATATTTATATTTACAAATTTGTATTTTTTACATTAAATCTCTATTATCTATATTACAACTTAATTGATTATATCTATCCTTCGAAAACGATTAGTAAGTGGAACCTCATACTTTCCCTATTTTTGGTATACATTTCTTTATGTTTATTCATTATGAAATAATTATTTGAAATATTGGGATCATCTTTGAATAACTTGGATTTTTATAATACATATGGTTTTTTAATGTGAAACATTCATCATATAAGTTTAAGTATTATGATACCTCAACATATCCTCCCAATTCTCAATCTTTTTGTTAGATCACCTATGTCAAAGACTATAGTTATTGATTCATGATAAATTATATGACTGAAGGTCCTACTCCTTGTTAACGGATGATTATAATGGAAACTTAGTTGTAGGGACATACTCGATATGATTATAATATGTTATCTTAATTATATTTGTCTTTTACAATGAAATAAGTATAATGAAAGAACAATAAAGTTAGAAACTTCCTATTTCAAAATTATGAGGGAACTTAATAAGATATTATCCCCCTCTCATAATTCAAAAAAATGATGAGCTCTAGCCATTATTCTTGATATAGTCAAGCTTCCTTGAGTGTTGTTAATATATTTTTGTAGTACCAAAGATTAGTGTGTGTTTTAAAATTAAAATTTCATAAAGAGAATAGAATGTTAATTATGTGTTAATATTTTTTATCCTTTAATTATTTTATAGAAAGAATTGGAAATGATTTGGTTAATATTAATGCTACAATTTAATTATTACACAAAAATGATGTGTAGTCTTATGTTTCTAAATTAAGACCAAAGCATTAACATGGTTATATTCTATTGATTTTGTTAGTATTGATGATATGCTTGAATTGTGATTGTTGATATAATACAAATAAACGTCATGAACAATATTACTATTAATTAGGTATAAATCTTGATAAGGCACATAGGAGATGTTATTGAAGTTTAAAAATGGTAACAATACTTCTCTCCATATGTTTATTGTCATGCCTTATTATTAAGGGACTAAGGATTATGAAGATGATAAGTACACTAATCCTTCCATTAATGTGATATGGTGTAGTAAAAAGTATCGAGTTACCACTTAAGTGAATCAATGTAACTTAGACTTACTTAGAATCTTATAACAATAACTTTATAAAATTATAAATAGTTTCATAATTGACCAAATAGAAATTACATGTAGTTTAAGAAACCAGTTTAAAATTATTGTTAGCTTATAGGGTGTTGCATATAGAAACCCTCAAATACCTACACTCTAGGCCTACACAAGGTCATTTCTCTCTCTCTCTCTCTCTCACTCTCTCTAATTGGTGTGGTCTCCTTTATATTTTGACTTAATTTAGGCATATTATGCTTTAGGGCCTCTTTATGATAATATAAATGGAATACCATGTGTTTATTTGTAATAATCTTACAATTATATCAAAGGCCATTTCCCACTCTTTATTCATTTACTCCATCAAATGAAATGGGTTTCTAGAGATTTTAATATTAATTTTTTTCCTAAAATTTCATCTCAAAATCTTGTGCATTTATTACTTTTATTAATTATATGTAAAAATCAAAATTTTGTGGGCTTAGGTTACATGGACTTTGAGTTCAAAATGTTTATGTCATTTAGTGGTCATGGTGTCTTCCTATGCACATGTGTTTTCACCTATCTTATGTTGCTACCTGTAAATCCTTTTGCACCAACAACCATTTTATCTGACTTTCATGCATCATTTCTTAGTCACGCAACATTTCTTAATCCTTGCATGCCTTAACATATTCTAAACCACAAACAACCAATGACCTTTCTTTTGGGATCCAAAATATTTAGAACTTAAAAATTATGCAATATGAAATTTAATCCTGGGATGTTCTTGCATGAAACACACCATGTAACTAAAATGTGAGCCACTACTCACAAGTTTATATTTGTGACACCATAACCACATTGATCTATTTATCTAAAGTCAAGCCAAGAGGCATATTAAATGACACTCTTCTTCCACATCACCAATTAATTTTTATAATCCTTTACCTGTGTTTATTTTACACTCTTGGAGTCCAATATGGATTCTATGTCTTCCCTATCTTTCTCAAGTAATTTCACCATCCAATATGGGACTTGTTTTCTCTCCTAATATTCTAAGTTTTCTCCCTACACCTTATGAAAATGGTAAAGTTAAGATTGTTTAATATAGGTGAAATATTGATTACTTTAGGAAACACTATTTTGTATGCATTTTTATAAACAAAATTTGAAATAATATACACAAACCTATTTTATTAAGATTTATCTTATTTTAGGTTACATTTAGAAACCTCTCCTTGTGAAAAAGTGCTAACATTAAGTCTCTTTATTTATATTATTTCTTGTTTCCCTTCTTGTTTGTGCATCACTTGTATTCCTTAATAGTCTTTTGTATTCTTCATTTCACTTCCTTGTGCACACTTCATACATATTCAATGTAATATTAAAATTATCCATTCATTCTAAGCATATTTTTTATTTTAGTGATTCCTCTTGGTCTGCCTCCATAGATAACAAGAAAATGTGATCTTCCCATGATTCAATTGATATAATTTTTACATACAAACTCATCTAGTGGAACTACCATGTCCCATTTCACTAAACTGTGTCATATAAGGAATTTATTTAAATATCCAAATCTTATATTAATGACATTTGTTTATCCAAATAACTATTTGTGATAGCATAAGTTTAACTCAACATTGTTCTTCACTTATTCCACAAAGTATGGCATATATGATGTAAAACATTAGTGTGATGATAAAATACTATGTTGCACTTTAGTCCACGCAACCTCACTACTTATGTAACTACTATAGTTTCAACATGTTTTGTGTTTTATATCTTCTTGTAGGTAATGAAATGTACCATAGTTTACAATTTATATACTACAACAAAAAATAAGTCATTGTCTCTCTCTATTCTAGGAAATCCATGTAAAAATTCCATGCTTATGTCTTCCCATTGTATCTTCAGTGTCACTAAGGTTTGATATAAACCTATTTTTGACTTCACCCATTCACCAACATACAAAATCTAAATCTATTTATATAAATATATACATCCACACTCATTATAGCTTAATAACAATATTTTGAGAAGAGTGCAAATATTTTGTCATTTCCTAAGTGTCCATATAATATTCCATTACATTTATTCTTGATTACATTATCACACATTCATCCTATTGATATGCATAATTATTCACCTTGAACCAATGTTTAATATTGTAGCCCATAGTCTAACTATGGCATCTAGTCCATGCTAGGTGGATCAATCCATGTTTTCCATGCATCTAAAAAGTCATCACAAATTTCATAAACTCCTTATACATTTGAAAACCTAATACTTAAATCATCATCTCATGTATCATTAGTGTTGTTCTACTTTGCACATCAACTAACTTTTTTGAATTTCCACTCTTGTGATTTAAAATGAACATGTAACTCTATAAGTAATCCACCCATTTCGTATGGAATTGTTTCAATTTTCCTTAGATTTTGATAAACTACAACACTCGATGATGTGTTTAAAATATAAACTGATTTGTAAATAAATAATTCCTCCACTTCTTGAGTGCCTATACTTTTCCATATAAATATTGGTCATAGACCGAATACTTCTCCATGGAATAATTTAATTTCTCTTTAAAGTATGCAATGGGTCTTCCTTCCTAACTTAATACTACAACTATTGTTGTACCACTTTCATCATAGTCTACTTGGAATAATTTAGTAAAATATTATAGCACTAATACCATATATTAAGTCTCCTTATTTTTTAGTGCCTTTAAACTATGTTCTACTTCTTCAACCTATAATAGAGTCTTTCGATGATTGTGCAATGTCTTTGTGATTCATTCACATATCCCACTAAAGTTCCTTATGAACTTCTTAAAGAAAATTTTTAGTCCACAAAAACTTTATATCTCAAAACTACAACTTAGTTATAGCCAGTCTAATACCATGCATATATTTTTGGGTCCATTTTTAAAACTTACTTTGAGAGAACAAAGCCTAGATATATCAGTTCTTATTTCATGAAGCTACACTTATTTACATTTACAAGTAACCCCTCTTTATATAGTAAACTCAACATATTTGTCAAATGAGGCACATGTTCTTTCTTGGTTTTTCTGAACACTATAATATCATTTAGATAAATGATAACATATTTTCTAAAATAATCACTTTAGTACCTGATTCATCAAACTCATCTAGGTTCTAGGTTCATTAATCAACCTAAACGATATGAACATCCACTCATAAAAGAATTCCTTCATATTAAATAGTGCTTTATACTCATCTCCCTCATAGATTATGATATGATTATATCCACTATTCAAGTATATTATTTTGAGGTATATTACACCACTTAAACATTCCATCATATGTTCCACGTGTGGCAATGGGAATCTATATTATATCGTTATTTTTTTCATGGATCATGAATCTCTACATAAGAACTAATCTCCATCTTTCCTTGGTGGTATTACATCAAGTACTATACATGGGATCAAACTTTCCCTTACTATTTCTTTCTTCATCAATTATCACACTTGTATATGTACTTCCTCATTTTCTATAGGCATTATCCTTTGCATGGCCCTATTTGGAAAAATCTCTCATTATATTAGATACATATGATCACTAATAATCCTTAGCAATGAGAAATTATCTATAAAATGGCTCAACACTATGTCAACAATCTCATCCAATAGCTCTTTCACTTCATGCAGAAGTGACTTCATATTATCCATTTTGTATTTTGTGCTAACCTCTGCACCATTATAGTTGTAAGTAAATAACACTCCTCATCTCAATCTTCCATTAGAAACACTTTTCCTTAAACCATCAACACAATTATGCACACACTACTACTCCCTTTCTCTACTTCATCATTCTAGGGATTCAAGGTATAAATTTATTCATTCTTTCCCAAAGAGTAGGTATTTTCACACCCATCATGTATATCATTTTATTGATACATCCAAAGACTTCCCAAAATTACATGAGACACATCCATGTGAATCATATAGAAGAATACTTTATCTTGATAAGATCCTATTTTGAATCTTAACAAACTTATGCACCTATTTTTACTGATTATTTCTAATCATGAAACTCTATAAGGGTTTTTGTTTGCCACCTTATTCAAGCCTAACTTATGTGTCATCTCCATAGATACTATACTAAATGTGATACCACTATCTACTATCATTATTTAGCAATTTACCCCAGTATTGCATATTGTTCATAACAAACTTCTCCTTTACACCCACTTATTTTCTCTCTCTCCGAGACTTCAACAAAATTGTCTTCATCCTTAGTGTTTCTCTATGCTATAGATCTTCTTGCAACTCAACTAATCCTATGCACTCTACATCCCCTTGTGTAATATGCATGCATGCGTGCATCCATTCTCTACCTTCCTTTCACTTCACTCTTTGTGTTTCTCCATCCTCTGGATCTTCTTCAAACTCAACTAATCCTATGCACTCTACATCCCCTTGTGTAATATGCATGCTTTCGTTCTCTACCTTCCTTCACTCCACGCTTGTGGGGATACATAATAACATTGCATTTATTGTCCACACTCGAATCATGCCCACGAGAAAAGCTTTCCTCTTCCTTGAGAAAATCTTATTATTCCTCTAAAACAATAATATCCACCCTTCCTATGTGTGCCTGTCTATGCGAACCCTTATGTGCCTTTATGATTTTGAATCATCGTGTCACTTTTGAAGGAAGCTTATGCACCACTCCTAGATTGGTTTCTTCAAATATTCCCACTTCATCGGTGTTCATTTCTTCCTCTGTTCCACACGTTGTTCAGTTGTATGTGTGTTAACTTCTCGTCCACCTTGATGATGTGCATGAATAGCAAAATTAACTCTTCTCGGATCCTAATCCAAAACTTGCTAATGTACCATGTGAATCTCTCATTTTGGACATTGTGATGACTAGACTTTTTGGTAATTTTAAAAAAATCATAAAATTTACTCCTTCACCGACACCTCGTTTTGCCTTAGCATTTGGATTTTGCTGAGCAACTACATATGGTAGTCTCCTGGAAATAATGTTTCCTTTAAATTAACGACAATCCAGTCCCAACTAGTTATTTTTTATTTTAACTTCTAGCACTGCTCATTTCGGACCTCCTTCCACCATGATAATGTTTGTTCTTTCAACCTTTTCCGCTCCATATGGATGCACTCAGGGTCAGCAATATCCTCGTATTCAAAGTACTGATTCATTTTGTTGATCCTATCGCCTAGTTCTTCTGGATTTAAACACCATGAATAACAAGGTAAAACTATGTTTGCATCATTTCCAATGATTGAAACGGATCTCAATATCCTTCTTCACCAATTTAAAAAATTTATTCTACTCTTCCCGCATCTGCAACACCCCCTGCTTCTTTGGCGTGTAGTTCTCCTCCAACATGAGGTCTCTCTTATTCATCATCAATTTTGTCCTTCCTTCAAATTAATCCTCACCATTGTTCCTTTTTTATATCATCCAAACATGCTTTCATGTCAGAATACATCTAGAGCTTCATCCAGTCTGCATACTATTCCTTCAACTAACGATCCTCTACCAACAACCCTTCTTGGCAGCATATTTATTTCTCATTACTTGCAGGATTTTTGTAAGTCAACCCACATACAATCCTACATAGGATATCTCACCCTATTCTCGGAATGTTAATATAATTACGCTCTATACCAATTGGTGTGGTACTAGGAATCACGTTCCCACTTAAGAGAAGTCAATCCACATACCTCAGTCTCACTCACACTTTTACACAACAATTTCAAGAAATCTAACACACTTTAATTAATTGATAAACAAATTTACAAGTTGTTTTAGGAATTATATTATTGGAATGAGCTTTCACACATATGGAGTTAAGATAAATTGAAAGTTAGTTTATCTAATGTTCAGTTGAAATTAATTGTACATGTACAATTTATATAGTGCACAAGTATAGTGAATTAATGTACTTGTGAGGTTATCAAAACAACCACTTTATTAGTATGAAACAAACTCATGAATATACTTATCAGTCACTCCTTGTGCTTCTCATTTATTGTAGGAAAAAAGAGATATAAGTTCTATATTCACTCTAAGGAAATAAGGGATAGAATTAATTTTTGTATGTAATGTTTGTGATGCCAATGTTGTGGTTAAGGTGATGGCATGTAGGAGAGATCCTCAACGGAAAAGAAGAATTCTCAATTACGACATGGTATCAAATCATCTCTGAGCATGCATTACTCAGTGTAGGTTTTATCCATTGATATGATCATCTGTAGTAGACATTGCAGATCTTGTTGAAAGAACCATAAAAGATTCTTTCCTTCTTCACATTGTCCCGGTTTGCACTCCTCAAAAATATATATTCTCGTTATATTCTACTTGCTTTATGTTGTACTACTACTACTGACTCTCTCCTCAATGGTCATCTAGTATCATATGTGATCCTTGATTATCGGCCAACTGTGCGGGTACTTCCATATGTTGCTCACTACTGCAATCATTTATAAGGTTCTTCACTCGCGCAATTTGACCTACCAACAGTTCATGACTTTTCCCTCACAGTACAACCAATTGCATCTGGATCTCCTTTTACGGCATCACAAGAGTCTTCGCTATCTTTACCGGTTGTATCCTTGTTCAAGCAACGACTTTTGTGTTTTTTTTTTTAAGATATGGCTGAGATGTTTTTTCTAGATGCCTTCTGATCGAGCTATAATTCTAGTTGGGGCATGGGTTGAGTTGAGGTGACAAATATCTCACATTTTCTAACTGCCAAGCTGTGAGGATTATTTTCCTTCAATCAATGGTGCGTCGACATAACGCATTTGATTTTCTTAAGGATGGGCGAGATCCACTCCAACTCAGTAGGCACAAAAGATCAGGACCTTAGCGTGGCAGTCGAATCACTTAATCAACAATTGTACTACCATCATATTGCACATGTCGCATGACCTATATTTCATCAACAAGCTTCTTGACAGAGTTTTATCCGTTGCATTCAACTCGGCGAATGGTTCTATGATCACATTACCTGCAGCAATCCTCCCTCATAACCCACAGCTTGTTTATCCTTCTTCACCATCCACAACCTCCTAGCTCTCCTCGAAGAGTTGTTCATTGATCTCCTTCCGCAGTCATCGGCGAGCAGTAAATCCACGTGGAAGCATAACAAAACAGTGAAAGGTAAAGTTTTCATTTCTTAAATGAAAGACCGCTTAAAGTAAACTTTATATTAATTTTCTTGCTTCCCATGATTAAAATTATTTCAAATCTTAAGTCGCCAGCAAAACCTTTATTAAAATCTTTTAGTTTTCTGGACATAGTTATCGAAGTGGCGTTCTTTTTTAAATGGATAGGGAGGGGCCGGCCGATTATTTGAAGGGATGGAATATTATTATAAAAGGGGTTATTTTTTATTGGGGTAGATTTATTGAAATTGTGAAAAGAGGAGTACATATTTTTATGTAAATATAATTGGAAAGGTGATGTTTTTTATATTACCTTCAGTGTGTATTATTGTAAATTGGTGATGGGAAATTATTAAAAGGGAAAACTTTTTTTGAGTTTTTTTTTAAAGAAAGGGTATTATTTCATATATTTATAAGGCATATGACAATTTTTGTTATTTTGTTTTTGTTTTTATCTTTTTAGTTAAAGATAAAGGGTGAGGTCTAGTTCGATAGGCGGTTGGAATTCTGCATAAATAAATTTTATTTATTTTTATGCGATTTGTATGTAGATGGATTTTCAACACAGTTTGATTTTCCATTTCAAATGTACATGGTCACTTTTTTCCACTTATTGTACTCATAGAAACATTTTCAGTGGTAATCGTCAGCCATACTATGAGCTCATTTTTGTTCTGATTTGGATAATTTTTCACCATTATTGGTTTTCATGTCTTAGTGTATGGATTCCTATATGTTTGCACCCCTCAATACCTCCAACTACACGACATGAAAAACCAAAATGCAGATGCACTAGTAGGTGAAAGGCTTATGGAGAGTTGTTCTTGGTGGTTTTCCTAACTCTAAAGATGAGGAAAATATTATCTGGCTTTCATCCTTACAATAATAGGCACTTTTTTCATCCACCTCCATGTTTCTGAAAGTTTGTATTCTCACATTGTACAAGCCATGTCACCTAAGGAAGCTTCGGATGCTATTTACACATTATTTGATGAGGTCACATTACCTCCAACAATTCTTGTTCCTTTTCATCCCTCTCATAGTGATTATTTTCTTAATGACATTTTTGATGTCTCTCCACTGTCTTCTCCTATTTATGAGTATGTAATTCTTAATGGTGATATGCATGAGGAATCTTTTGCATCTTCTCCTTATGTTGGTTCTTTTCCTCTTCTAATTGTTAGTGAGGACATGTTTCTTGAGGATGAGATTTTTATACCACCGATTCTGACTACTCATGCTTCAAATTTATTTATTATTTGTCATTGGATGAGGTATCTTCACCTCCACCACATACTAATGCCCTCTATGATTCATTATTATTTATGATATTTTGGATTCTATTTTAATTATTGATATTAGCATATGAGACCATGAGTAACCAATTGATCCTATGGCCTCATTTATAACACTTCAAGAAGCACATATGAAACTATTGAGAAAAAATTCCTATTTACACTCCTTGATTTGTGGAAAAGATGCCATCACGTGGTGTCTTAATAAGAAACTAATTGGTACATAACATCAGACTTATATGTTGGACTCTCATGCCCCTAGTCCTAATCCATCATGTAATGCTATTAAATGTGGTATGCATCCACTTGATGCACTTTTACAATCTCATATGCTAGATCCGAAGAAACCCATTATTAATATTCCTCTTCTTGTTAGAGATGATACTTTTATACCAATTCTTGTTGAGAAATCTATGAATCCCACTCAAGTTCCACCTATATATATACTTGCTTCTTTTGAGTAACATAACACTAATTTTGGCTCTAGCATGCTTCATTCCATGTGTCACACTACTAGACATGTGGGCATTGGTAAACATCTACATGTTATTGATACCCATATCTGCCTTGTTACTTAGATTTCTTAGGATGTAATTTTCTAACATAGATATTTCATCAGGATATGTTGATAGAGTTCCATCCTTTATTCATTACACTCTTAATAAGGATAGTGAACTACATGTGGGATATTCTACACCTTTAATTAGGCCTTTTAAACTTGAGACTGCAATGGTCAAACATGGTACACCTAAAAAAAATTTTGGATGTCACCTCAAATTCTTTTACTATGAAATTTTCACCCTCTCATATGTAGGCATCTTCATCCACCATTTGTGGTAATTTTGGGTGGATTTATGATCATTATTGGTGGTGTCAAAAGCATTTATTGAGAGGACTCTACAAGAGAAGTTCCTCCACAACTCATCTTTTTTTGACTACACATTACTCCTAACTATTAATGGTCACATTTGTATGATCTCCTTGTTTTGACATATTTATTTTTTGGATTCTAAATATCTCATTTCATGGTAGTCATATACTACAACTTGATTACAGAATGGATTTATTTTGTCACTTGGTGATATTATTGTTGTATGGGAACATTATTTTCTAGTAACACTAAGAGTCATGGAGATTTATCCTTCATGGTTTTAATGCTCCATGTTGAGTACTTTATTAAATTAACTTGACTGTCTCATCACCACCAAGGAAATTTAGAGATATTTGTATATTTATATTTGATGTTGATAGTCTTTTTCAAATTAGTATATGATATTAATATTTTTTTGAAGAGTATATAATGTAGTGAAGCCTACAATCCACATTTCAATTTTTGAGTAGTGGGATGTGCTCACTCATACTATTTTTTGAGTTACAAAACCCATTTTAGCATTATGGGGTGGATTGGTGGAGTTGGGGTGTGTGAACATAATGCTTAAAGTGTTATGATCCTTCAAAGCCCTTGTCACACCACATTTCTATTAGGATAATAAAGGAAGAAATATCCTAAAAATTACAAATGATAGAGGCTATAAAATAAAAATAAACAACTAATAGAAATCATCCTAACCATGCAAAATAGAAGACACAAAAGTAACATGGTTTACCCAATGGGATACATTCATGGATAAATTTATCCATCTATTATTACTTATAGTAACAATAAGGTGTATACCTAGAGACAACACCCTTTGACACCTCTCTCCTATCACCCAGCCTCCTAACTACAATGTACAATTGTATGTTTACACCAAGATTACTACCAAGCATGAAACCAAGACATAACAAGTCTTCACCTCCTTATAATAATGCAATAATGTAAGAAATTATAATTAAAAAGAAGAAGCATGATTTAATAGCATTTACATGAGAGAGAATATGATATTAAAAGACCAAAGAAAAAAAATGTGCCATACTCTTATGGGATCAATTGTGATCAATAATAACAAGTTTGTCACCATGTGTAAGGGTCAATAAAGTAGATCATCACTTTAGAAAAGAGCTATTCCACCTCCATTTGACTCCAAATATGGTGACCCACTCCACATGTGAGGCTAATTAGCAATAGTGTACTTTTGTCTTCTAATTCCCATGAGCACACAATATCCAAAAGATGCTCCAATAAATTTTTAAATTTTACCAGACACATAATCATAGAGCTGCAATAAAAGTGCACCACACACCCAATTGTGTGAATAGTGATCTTTTTTTTCCTTGTTCCCCTCAAGAAATGGCACCCCAAATGTACCCATATGTAAAATTAGAGGCACCTATGTGCATTAAGGGTACCCCACTTCACACCTTGTCAAATTTAAAACATGTAATATCCTTCATGAGCCATACCACATCACCTATATGCCAAATAAATAAGATGCCATATAACCATAAATAATGACCTTGAATAATGAATTTGAATAGTGCCTATAAATAATGAATTTGAATAGTGCCCATGAATAATGACTTCCACACACAATAAATCTCCCACTTGAAATCAATTTAAACAAATACATATTATTTCTAGTTGTGGTATCCATTGAATAAATTCCTTAGTCTGATCTTATTCATCCATGAAGACTAACTGAAATTCAATATAGCTTTAACTTCACTTTTGTAACTTCCTTGGTCATCATATATACTCAATTTTCACTAGTATGGATCTTCTCTAGTTTTAATTATTCCTTCTCTAATAATTTTTAAATGGCATGATACCTCAAATAAATATGTTTTATCTTCAAGTAAAATATTGAGTTATTCACTATATGGACGGCACTCTAACTATCACTATACAATATACCTTTTATTTTTTGGTGTCCTAACTCTTTTATTAGCCTCTATAATAAAATCATTGGATTTTTTGCTTCTACAATGGTAACATACTTAGCGTCTATGGTTGAAAGTGGCACAAACTTCTATAAACATGACATCTAGTTGATTGTTGTACCACATACTTTGTATTGTTCCTTCTATCATCTAGATTGCCTACCGTGTTTGAATCAACATACTCTCATAATGTAACATCTAATCCACCATAACAAAACACTCAATATGTGGTACCTCTTAGTTCAAAGTAGCTCCATTAGACTACCTTCCACTATTCATTCCTTATATCAGTCATGAACCTAATCACTACTCTCACAATGTGTGCAACGTATGGCCTCATACACATCATTCAATAGATCAAACTACAAGCTACTGATGAGTAGGGTGTCTTGTACATGAAATTATTTTCTTATTACATCTTTGTACACTATTCTTTTGTGATTTTATTGTGTCCTACCAAAGGTATCACAACTAGATTTAAATTATGCATTCTAAACCTTACCAACACTTTCCTAAAGTACTCTCCCTATGACAATTTTAACTTTTAATACTTTATGTCTCTAGCTATTCTCATAGCTAGGATTTATTTAAAAGCACCTAAATGGTTCATATAAAAAGAATCACTCAATTATCCCTTAAGTACATTGATATATTGCATGTTAGAACCTGCAACAAGTATATCATCTACATACCCCAAAAAAGAATATAGACACAATATTTTAATCTTATAAAGTACACACAATGGTCAAAATGACATCTGAAATAACCCTATTCCAAAATAAAGTTGTAATAATTAATATACCATTGTCTTAGAACTTCCTTTAGGGCATAAAAGACTTTAGTTTGAACCCTAAATTCTCCTTATTGTTAACTTCAAAACCTTATGGATGCTCCATGTATATATCCTCTACCAAATACCCATGAATGAAATTAGTCTTCACATCTAATTTTATTAACGAAATATCTTCAACTTTAACTAAATTCAATATAGTTCTAATTGAAGTCAATTTAGAAAATGGATAAAAATATGTTATCAACATATAAACCTTTATTTTGTGTAAAACCTTTCACCACCATTCTAGCCTTGTATACTTATTTTTACTTAAATCCTCTTCCTTCATCTAGTACACCCATTTGTTCTTTAATGCCTTCATGGCCTTTAGAAGCTTAACCAAATCCCATGCCCGGTTAGTCATGAGAGATTCATACTCTTTACCCATAGATTGCTCCCATTTATCCTTGGCATCAACTTGCAATGATTATTCATATCTATTTAGCTCACCACCATCGGTAAGTAACAAATAATTTAAATAAGGAGAAAACCATTTAGGTTGTCTACTTACTCTAGTAGATATTCTCACAACAATGGTTTGGGGTTCCTTTTGTTGTTACACATCCTATATTGAAACCTTTGGATTCTTCTATAATGTCCTCCAACATAGTGTAATCTTCCTTGGCTTCCTCTTGCTTACTTTTTTACAACTAATAATTTTACATAACGTTTTCATTGAAGATCAAATATATACTCATGATTATTTTATTACCTTCCAACACCCACAACTAGAATCCAAAGTCATTAGTACCTAGCCAATCAAATTAAATTTATTAGACTTAGCCTCTAATTTTATCCTATCCTTTTTATCAATGTGAGTAAATGATTCTTAGCTAAACACCCTTAAAAAAGAGTATTGTACATTCTTACCAATACATGCCTTCTATGATATGTCACCATACTAAATAGTTGAAGGTCATGTTGGTTTCCAGTTGTACACCTCTAGAATTCAATATTAGACACTTGAGAAGATGGAAAACATAAATGATAAATCTAAATTATGTCATTCTAGATGGGTAAGGGTTTAACATCTAAATAGACTAAACATATGTAATGATTGGATGAAATTAACAAAGTGTATGGCTAGTTCCTTGCTACTTCTAGCTTTGCTTGAACCAAGGTAAGAAGACCTAAGGGTTAGCTTGGTCACAAGGAGGGATACTATAGATCAATCTCCAAGGAATTATCGGAACCCATACAGGTTTGACCAAATCATAATGAAACCTGCACAGTCCACTCGGGATGAGTTCTCACACAGATTGGGCAAATGCTTCTAAATAAGACACAAGCTCTAAAGATAGATAAAATGGGTGATTGCAATATTCATTTATAAAGAAAATATTTAAAACTAATATCAAAATAGAATTTTATAATGTTAAGCTTTATGGACCAATTACAAACACATTCTAGATTTGCATTATTCATGCATCTATTGCAAATAACACTTAAAATCTAAAATAACATGTATTACTTCCAAACTCAAGATAGGTAGGATGACTTAGCTATATTAAATTTAGTTTTGGTGGACTTCAATAGTAGAAATTCCTTCAATTTCCATGTTATCATTCATTCTAAGATGTAAAAGACTAAAAACAACATAAAAAAAATACCAAGAAATAATTCTCATCCATTGATGCCAATCCAATGCAGGCATTCAACTGACCCTTGAGAACTCCAAAGCGTAGACTAAAAATAAAGCTTAAAGCACCTTCTCCTATCAAATCCATAAATCCAAAGTATCCTTAAATGATTATCAACAAAACACTCCCAAATGATAATGAAGAAAGGAACTTATAATACAAGTCTATGCCTAAAATGACTACCATTAAGAGACATAAAACCAAATGATAAATAAATAGTGCATGAAGAATGTTCGATTACCCTTCATTGAGAAGAAAGAGTAGCAATCATATCTATTTTTCAATTAACTTGAAAGTAAATATCCATACATATATGTTTAAAATGCATAACAATGATGAAAACCATGGATGATTTACTATGAAACATGAGAGACATATAAATGCTCTCAGAGTTTGCTAAAGACTATATAAGTGCAATCACCTTAGCAACAAAGACAAAAAACACAAAATAAAAATTTAAAAACCAAAAACCCTGTGCAAAGAGGAGATTTTGGAAAGTTAAAAAATCCTAAAACCCCTAAAAAAAACCAACCTCTATAAAGAGGGCAATCCCTCTTTACTTATAAAAATTTCTCACCAAGAATATTCTTACAAAATGCTCTATTTAGAATATGTCTTTCCATATGCCTGGAAGCTCATACTCTGCAAGGTGATCATTCTAATGATTTGATTGTCCAAGTAATGATGATATTACAAACAAATATTGGTCTTGACAGTTGGATCTTCATTACATTTGATCTTGATGGAGAATATTCTCCCTGTGTGTAAAAGAAAAATTTGTCTTCTTGTGCAACCATTTAACATTATTTCCCAAATAATCATTTTCCCACTCATGATGAAGATGATTTGCCAACTGAGCATCCAATCACATCTTTCCCAAAAAATAATAAGGAATTAAAGAATGGAGGGAAGAACAAAGAATAGAAATTTTATTACATTATGGCAAACCATTCTAAACTCATGCCTCCATGATGGTTGCCCTCCTCCTTGTGCACGTCAAAGAATTCCTTAAGCTTTGTCATGATAACATCAAATGATCTTGCTTCCAATCCTTTCTTTGCCTGAAACACCAAGAGATAGCTTTCCCCGACATTCATTATAGGTTATGGGTTAGAATCTCCTCTTGCTCAATGCGAAGGTCCTCCTCTATTTCCTTTGCTTTTACCCTTAGCCGTTCACATTTTCTTTTCTGCTTAAATAGGGTTACCACTAAGTGACATGTGAACCACTTTTCCCTCTATTTGCCTCGGTGGGATTTTGGAACATATGGGCATCTTTACAATTTTCAATCCTTGGTGGGATTCCAGACCCTATTTCCATTTTTACACCCAGTGGGATTTCAGAAATTTCGTGCACATTTACAATTAGGTTGGATTTTGGGACTCAGATGTACGTTTGCACATTTGCAAAAGTGCATTGCATCTCCATATATACGTATCTTTCCATTAATTCAATGCCATTTAAAGATTCAAACGTTGAAATTTGGCCCTTGCCTTCTATGTGCAGAAGACATAAGACTTCCGCGTGGATTTAAAACACAAGTTACGGGCTTCTTTTTAGTGACATGTACAATAGGATGTAGACCTTCAAGTGCAATTTCCAATTTTCAATTTAAATTTTTGATGCAAAGGTGAAGAATATCCTCACATCTCCAAACTTGAAATCTCATCTAAAATCTCCGCTTCTAAGTTATTCCTGCATTTTTCCATTATGCCTCCCGAAAGAGCCACCATGACTTTATGGAGAGGTACTTAATTCTGAAAAAACAATTAGATTGTATGAAAATCCTAAATAAATCTTAATAGAAACTAAAATCCCCATAAAAGTAATTAAAGTAGATGCTTGGGCACAAGATACGGTGATTTCCAGGTCACCTTCCATATGGGGTAATTTAGCGAAACCCTGGATGATTAAGAGGAACTTCAAGGGATCAAATCTACGAATAGCCTACAGAATGTCTTTATGATTATTAACAATTGCACCTTAGCGTATTATAAAAATATCCATTGCTTAGATCTCAAATATGTGACGAGCTTCTTTAACCTGGCAAGAACAAGTTAATCCCAAGTTCCGCTCGCCTGTCAAGTTCACCCGATGCATTCATTACTGCTTTTTGAAACACCTTTGTAACAGTCTGCTTTGCCTTCTCTGAAAATTTAGATTGAAAAGGTATCAAATGAGACTCTTCGCACCATCCAAATGTAGCATCGCCAAAAGGTGTTACTAATAAGCGGTCCTTTCGGAGCCTTTGGAAAACTTTACATGTACTTTCTGATGCATTTGAAGGATCAAAAATCTAGTAAGGCTTATTAAACTTGACTATTACCAATTCTATATCATCTAGGCTTGTTGATCGATCTGTCTTTCTACGTCAGCCTCATTTGGAAATAACACTTATCTCTTTCATGGCCCATGCTATCCTTTAAGGTTGCCATTTAAGATGCCATTCGTACTTCTTCTTTCAGTGGGTTTTTGAACCTTGCATACACGTTTTGCGTGCTCAGGATCTTGGGCCAAGTATGCATGTTTACACATTATCATGTTAAAGATGAAACATGATCTTGCATTTCCCTCCCGGATCTTCAGAGTCTTATTACTTCATCGCCCCTTTTGAAAAGTTTCATTTTTCTTTGACCGTGGACTTTGGGCTTTTATCAGCACTTTTGCATATTACAAATTCAAAGTTGCATTTCGATGTTGCCATATCCATTCCAATCTACGCGGACTTGACCCCTTGAATTCTGGGCACATTGACCTAAGATGTTAACATGGGAATTTAAAACATTAGTGGGAAATAGACTTTGGAGTGCAATTTTTAAATTGCATATTGAAGTTTGCAATGTAACGTTGTATTTCCATTGGAAATGTCCTTTTGTTTATTAAGTGTTGCATTTGCCTTGAATATTCCCTTTTTTCCTTTGACAGAAGACTTCCATTTGTGTTTTGACATAAGATTTTGCATGAACTTAAAATTCCCGTGTGTTTCCTTTAATGACATGTGTCACAGACTTTGGTAGGCATGTCAACCTAAGACATTAATATGTTCTTTAAAAATATTTCAATGGATTTTTTTGTTATCATGTATGTCACGAGATTCAAACCTTTGTATGCACTTTGTAATTTGCAATTTGCATATTAAAGTTGTAAATCAACATTGCATTCCCCCTTAGAATCTCTATGGATTTATAGTTGCAATTTGTAATTTAACAAGATGTAAGTTGAAGTTGCATTGTATTATTGCATTTCCTTCCTGGATGTCTACAGACTCGAGCTTTTACAAATAGAATACTCAGACTTAATAATTTTTAATTCTTAGTCAATTTTTTATTCTTACTAGCTCAATTCTGCCAAGGACCCTATAACCAAAACACACTTAAGAACATGAAAATGTTAATCATCAGTCAAACCAAATCTCATGGGGTTTTCAAAAAATGATTTTAAGAGTAGGTTTTTTTGTTATGGATGATCATTTTGTAAATAGGGGCCAATAGTTAGACTTTCAGATACCCATACATTGGAAAAAGGCATAAATTGATCGAACAAATTTGGACACGAACACTGGTTCTCTCCCAGGGATGCACACCACTTGTGGGTATGAAAAAATCCCCATTAAACAAGATTAGTTTCCTATACTTTGGGCCATGGAGTTATATTATGAAAATCTATTAATAAAAGCCTTTAGTAACTCACGATACAAGTGCAGACAAACATAAATAGATCAGGAGGATCTGTGAGAGAACACACAATGAAAAACAACGGAAGGAAATCTAAAAACAAAGCCCAATGTAGAGGGGAAACAAAACTATACATTGTACATTATTTTACACAAACATGGATTCAATCAAGGAAGTGATTTCGATGTCTTGTATTAACTGGCAACTTTAGTATCTCACCATTTAGGTCTCATAATAAGAAAGTACATTCACCAATTCTGTAGTCAATAGAATAAAGGCCCATCCACAATGCATCAAATTTGTCATGTTTGCCTTTCTCCTCATGTCTAATATCCCACAATAAAACCAGATCTCCTACTTGAAATTTTCTTGGAGTGACCTTTATATAAAACATTCTTTTGAGTCTTTTCTTTAAATTTATGTGTCTTTTATGAGATTGTCTTCTAGTTTTATCAAGCTCAATAATATGGTGCATTCTACTTTCATGGTGGTTAACTTTGTCATCATGTTCTATCTATTGCACGAATTGATAGGTTACAAACTATTGATTTATAGTTAAAATAACTTAAGCTCCATAAACAAGCTCAAAAGGGCTCTTACCTGTAGTTCTCTTAGGTGTGATCCTATCATCTCATAAGGAAAATTTTAGCTATTCACCCCACTTATTCCTATTAGATTCAACAATTCTTTTAATGATTTTGAGTAAGTTCTTATTACTATATTTTGCTTGCCCATTTCCCTGTGTGTTGTATTTGGAAGCATAAGTTAATGTGATCCCATATTCTTTGCATAATTCAACCATAGGTTTAGCTCTAAAACTCATGGAATTTTCATCAATTATATTGATAACCACACCAAATCGATAAATAATGTGATTCAATAAAATGTCCATGATCACCTAATGTGTGGCCTTTCTTGTAGGGACTGCCTCAACCCAGTTTGTGAAGTAGTTAATTGAAACTAATATCCACCTATGCACATCACTTAATGTTTTAGTGTTCTTCCCAAAAAAATACATCCCCCATTATTTGAATGGGCCTTCAGTTGATGCAGGTTATAGGGGGATAAAACTAAAAGCTTTCAACTTTCTAATAATGTGCTGACATTTCTCACATTTTCTTACTTTTTATGAAACATCCTTGACTATTGACGAACACTAATAACCAACTCTTAGAATCTTATGAGATGTGACTTTAGGTGTAAAGTGACCACTACATGCTCTACTATGAAAGTTTACAATTAGATCAACAATTTCTATTCTACTAGGCATCTTAAGATAACCCCATCTAGATTCTTCCATGCCAATCCATTTTTTTTCAAGATATACTTCTAGGATACAAACTTAAGAGTTATCCTTTTGATTCTTATCCGAGTTAGGGGGATAATTCAAAATTTTCAATTAATAAATGATGTTCTTATACCATGGAGACATGTTAACTTGATTCAAAGAATCATCAATATTTAAAAAAATAGTGTGTACCTTGACAACTTGAAAATTAGTCTCAACCATGAGCTTGGATAAGTTATCCCTCTCACCAACATGATGGTTTGGATCTCCATGTCATACTCTTGTAACTTGTTGACCCACCTACATCCCTTGCTTTATATTTCAATCTGAGTCAAGATGTCCTTGACCATTGTATGGAGGACATATGCAACAATCTTTAAACTTAGAATGTAGGGTCTAAATATTTTAACTACTTTTAGGAGGGTAAAGGACTAATTTTTCATTATATTATAGTTCAATTTAGATCCCTACATATATTTACTAAATAAAGCTATGGTTTTTTCATGACCATCATCATTCTTTTGCAATAAAATAATGACTACAGTACTTTATGATCGAAAAGAGAATATTTGAAATTCCCTAGTGTAATCAGGACTAGCCAAGACATAGGCATACTTCAAGGCTCCTTTGATGTCATTGAAATCTTGCATGGCCTCATTCTCCCACTTGATGGCTTGCTACTTATTTGACATGTAAATAATAGGTAGAGAGATCTCTGTAAAATTTGATACAAACCTTCTTACAATGTTGATTTGTCTAAAGAAGGACATAATTCCCTTCTTGGATTGTGGGATATAAACCTTTTAAATAGATTCAAATATTTTTACATCTATCATGAAACCATCCTTAGACACTATATGTCTCAATAACTTGGCCTTTTATAATATCAAGTGACATTTATTTGGATTAAGGCAGATACCGAATTCCCTCCATCTAAGGAACACTTTTTCTAGATGTTCCAAATGTTATTTTTATTTTTGGAGTACACTATACTTTCATCCTCATATACAAAACTAAACTTCTAAATTAACACTAAAAAATTAATGTCCAAAGGTCTCTAAAATGTTGCACGAGAATTCATTAACCCAAAAGGTATCCTCATATAGACATAAGTGCTACAAGCCATTGTAAATGTGGTTTTGGGTCTCTCATATTCCTTTACCACAACTTCGTTATACCTTGAGAAACCATCTAATGTGGATAACATTTATTATTCTTTAACACATGACTACAGGTTATCCATATTAGGGAAGGGGTAATTATCCTTCAGAGAAAATTTATTCAAAATTTTAAAAACCACACATAAGTAGATGTCACCATTATTATTTATTATATCGACCAAGTTCACCATCCTTAATGAATACCTGATGGGTTAAATAATCCCATTGTCCCATAATTTATATGAATCTTCCCACATCTTGGTGGCCAAGATGGTGTTAATAGGTCTTTGATTTTGCCTAAAAGGTTTACTGTTAGGCTACAATGGGATGACATGTTCAAATATAACTTACCTATATGCTTTCAATTATTAATAGGAGAAATCCAAACAATCTTGTTGCTTTTTAAGTAATTGATTGTAGGCTTGTTTTTCTCCTACACTCAAGTGAGTATCAAGCTAGATTTTTCTTGGATTTCCTTTAGTGCCCATGTTGCACTCAGTCACATCTTTTGAGATAAAGAGAAATGTACTTTGATTCTATCTACTCCAACAAAATATGCCTCTAAACTTACCAATCCTCTTGAGATAGTGTTTTTCTTCAACTAAATGACATCTTTCCTAACCAAGGGATTTTTATCATTGCATATTTGGACCATGAATTCCCAGTCTATAAATCGATCTTGAAATTCTAATTCATGATTGATAAACCTTTTAATGTGATGATGATGATCATCAAAAAATTTCCAATGATTAATGCTATCTAGGATTGAAGGTCTGACAATTACCTCTACTTGGTAATAATAGTGAAGGATCATATTATCACTTTCAAACTGAGCATCCAACCCTGCAAGTCTATCAGCTTCCTCATTGAAACTTCTATCATGATAAAAAATATTTAAAGCATTAAAGAATACTAATAAATCCCATACAACATTTCTATATTATTTTTAAATTTTATTTTTGGTGGAATAAGCATTTTGGACTTGCTTAACTCTGAATCACTGCTTACAATCAAACTTATAATTCAATGTTCTTAGGAAATCCTCAAACCAAGAAAGAGTGGCTCATATTATTCAATGTTGTTAGTGTACTCAAAGGACATCTTAAAATAAAAACTTAAAAAAAATTTATTAGGGGCATAAAAAGCCAACCCTAGCTCCATTTCCAAGATTGGAACAAGCCCTATCAAAACACATTCTCCAAACATCATCACTTTATTGGTCAAATCCAACATCAAGAATAAGTGATTATTCAACACAATCTACATTTCATAAAGTTACCCAACTCTACATCAGTGTACAAAACCTCATTTAGAGCATGCCTTGGATCTTCATGGACATGTAACATTGTAGGATATTTATAAAGATTCACCATCATACCCTCCAAAGGAATGGTGGCATAAGAAAGATCCATCTGAAAACTACCACCCATGTTAGTAGCCTATTTTCTTGACAGTAATATCCCCCACTTGGGAGGACAATCCAAAGCTACCATATCCATATTCAAAACTTTACCTGGATAAACTACCAATTGCATTACCAACCTTTTAACTAATCTAAAAAATGGTACCTATCTTGAGGCTATGTCATATTACTTTCCAAAGGCATATGTTAGTTTTACATTGATCTAATTAAGGACACCTATGGGAATCACATTGGAGGAGGATCCAAAATCAAACATGCATTTGTGAAAAATTAAACCATTAATTAGTAGAGTGGTGTAAAAGGATCAACATCTAACTAACTCTTCATCAATGTAGTTCCTAAACAAACCTTTGGGGCTGGTTCAATAGCTTCATGTGACTTCTCATTGTCATCCAAGGGTGCTATAGGTGAAGCAATCTCATTGGTAGCTATATTCTCATTAAATTCAAAATTTTTAAATGCCCTCATCCTATGTTAAGGTATTATTAGTAGCTCAAAAAGTGGGAGTATGATTTTTAATTGACTCAATACTTAATCCATATCACACACACTACACTAAGGAAGGGAGTATTAGAAGGAACGGTGACAACACATTTATCTGGAATACAATATTTTAAAGTTAGCGGGGGAATGGGAGGCAGTGAACCAACATTACTAATAGTATTTTTCAAGGGTGGATTTCATATTAATCATTTGTACCCTTAGGAATACTATATAACAAAGTTTATATATTCTTGGTTCAAGCACCTTTCTATTTATCAATTTGGGAAGTAGGTGGTAATTTTGAATAACTAGGGACTTCTTCTATTTTCTTAACTTCTTTATGTTTATCCTTTGCCCTTAGATATATAGGGTTAGTCTCTTGAGGATAATCACCATGTTGTTTAATTCTCATATTATATTCTCTCTTGGTCAACTACAACATTAATTAACAACTACCTATCCCCAAATGAAGGAAATCCATTAGCATAATTTTTAATCGTCATAGATCTTAGAAACTCAAAGTCATGCTTTGGCAACTCATGTAATTGTGTCATTTTTATATAAGAAATAAATTTATGAGTTGGGACACTTGCCTCTTTTACTACACTCAAAAATTGATTAATATTAGAAGCACATATCAATTCAATGGAGGTAGACATTTTACTTCAAAGTATTTGACAATCAAACATCATAATCCTATCATTTTTAGACTCAAACTTAGGTTCATGTGCACATTTATCACCTCATTTAGTATTAACATAAAGAGAATGGGGGAGGAAGCATTTATCAAACTAATAAATGTCAAGATTATAGTCTGTATCATTTACCTTGTCATTCAATGGATTTGTAACCTCCTTCCTATCTCCTCTATTCTAATTTTTTTCATTTCTTTCATCTGGGCTAGGTATTTTCCCTATGTCAATATTCTATTTGGAAAGAGGATCTATATTATGATTGATTTTGGTTTTGAGCTCTCTACTAACTAGAATGTTGATGAGGAATCCCATTCTTAGCTTTCGATAACTTGTATGACATTTTCTTTAACAATCGTAGCTAAGGTTTTCATAGTTTTCTCAAGGTTGGATATCTTATTGGACTAAGACCTCTTAGGATCAGTCAACATTACTTCATAATTTTTGTTCAAAGTCTTCTCCACAACCTTTAAATTATTTTAAATTTCAATGGCCATGTTGAATACCAACCTCATATTTGTGGGAACCTTGCATCTCAAGTAATATGTAGCTTTCTTATCAAATACATCATAGTATTTAACAAATCAAATAATATCACTTGGCTTGATATTATTAGGTGGTCTCATAATAATATTATTAAAATTTGTATTTAGTTAGTTCACATATTCATTCTAGTTCTTCTTTATGTTTTAAAATTGTGCTAGATGAAATCAATGATCAACTCCATCACAAAACTGAATTTTGAAAACATGCTTTATCTATTCCCATGAATCTATGTATCCTTAGGGAATAGAAATGAACCATTCACACACATATTCTAGAATGTAAATGAAAATATTAATATAAGCATCCTCATGCTCAACATCATAGTCTTCAATTATAATTTGAAAATCCCTACAATGCTACTCTCTAGTCATTGCATTATTTTCTTGAAACCTAGGGAGCTGATTCCTCACTTTGTTTAGAACTTCATTAGGGTAACACTCCATTTCATAAAAGTTAATAGGTCTAAATCTATAAATCCTAAATGTAGGACATTTATTTCCATTCTAATATTTATGATTCATGATTGGTTCTATGGTGGGCTTAAGATCATATGATAAATAGTTGTGAGGGGGTGAGTGAGGTGGACTTGGGGGATAAAACCGAGGAGGATATTCAAATTGTTGAGAAGGTATTGGGTATTAAACAGGACTATAAGAGTTTATGTTATCAGAACTATGATAATCCTAAATCAATGGAATATTAACAAAAATATGTTTAGGTGTGCTAGAATTATGATGGCCTAGACACTCCTTTCCTACAAAACATTGTCCTTCAATTAGCCTCCAAATTTATTTCCTTCTTCTATGATGAACACTTAACTCAAAGAGAATTTACTTTGATGAGTCACATTTAAATAAGATATAAATCCTTATTTTTTTCAAATAAGAAGACACTGAAAATTGAATTGATTAAAATGGGAATTGATCTTTCAAAACTAGATAAAATCTTATATTTACCACTAGATGAAATCTTATAGCATAAAACAGTTCATGAATAGATAATGATACATTTTTGAATTACACTTTCTTTTAATTAGTGATGAGAGTCCCCAACAATGGCATAAGTGAAATTTTATGTAGTTAATAACCTAAAATAGTAAATCAATACAAAACTTCAGATAGAGAACTTGATAACATGACCAAATAACAATCCTCTATAAGAGTCCTCGATAACACAAGTGATAAGGATCTATTCCCTTAAAATGGTTTCAATCACATGTCGGTTTCCAGTTGTACACCTCTAAAATTCAACCTTGGGCACTTGAGAAGATGGGAAACATAGATGATAAACTTGAATTATGTTATTATATATGGGGAAGGGTTTAACATTTATATGGATTGAACATGGACAATGACTGAGACACATCGACAAAGGGTATGGTTAGTTCCCTACTACTTCTGGCTCTACCTAAACCAAGGTGAGAGGACCTAAGGGGTATCTTTTTCATAAGGAGGGATACTATAGTTTAATCTCTAAGAAATTATTAACACATATACAATTCTAATGAAAGCATAACAAAAGTTCCATAATCCACTCAAGAAGAATTGTCACATGGATTGGGCAAATGCTTCAAAATTAGACACAAACTATTCAAGACAGATAAAATGGTTAATTATAATATTAATTTCTTAATAAAATATTGACAACTAAGATCCAAATGGAAGAATACAATGTTAATCTTTAAGGACAAAATTAAAAATACATTTTGTATTTGTAATATTCATGCATATATAGAAAATAACACTTCAAATCTTCAACAACATACATTACATGTTGGGGTAGGATAGGTAATATGAGTTAGGTATATTAAAGTGAGTTTTGGTGGCTTTAAACATTAAGAATTCATTTAAATTCCATGATATCATTCATTCTAATATGCGAAATACTAAAAGTCAAGATAATAAAACTATCAAGAAATGATTTGCATCCATTGATGCCAATCTAATGCAAGCATTCACCTGAACTTTGAGAACTCTGAAGCATACACTAAAAATAAATCTTTAATGACCTTATCCTTTAAAATACATATGTCCAAGGTATCCATAAAATATAATCAACATAACACTCCCAAATCACAATCTAGCATGGAATTTATAATCTAAGTCTATGCCCAAAATGACTACCATTAAGAGACATAAAACCAGATGACCACTCAATAGTGCATGAAGAATGTGACATTGCACTTCATTGACAAGAAAAAACATAAATCATAGCTACTTTTAATTAACTTGAAATTAAATATGCATATATCTATGTTTAGAATGTATAAAAATGATGAAAAGCATGGGGATTTACTCTAAAATAGGGGAGACATGTAAATGATCTCATAGTTTGTTAATGATTATACATGTGTAATCACCTTAGCAACATAGACAAAAAACACATAGAAAAATTTATAAAATAAAAAATACTCTATAAAGAGGAGATTTATAAAAGTTAAAAAAGCCTAAAAGACCTAAAATATCCAACCTCTATAAAGCTTACAATCCCTCTTTACTTATACAAATTTATCACCTAGAATATTCTTAGAAGATTATTCATCTAGAAGATGTATTTGCATATTCCTAGAAGCTCATGATCTACAAGGTGATCATTTGAGTGATTTGGTTATCAGAGTAATGATGACATTGCAAAAAAACTTTGATCTACCTGGCTATAAGTTCATTTCACTTTAGCTTGATGGGGAATATTCTTCCTAGGTGCAAAACAAACTTTTATCTTTTTGTTAAACCATTTTTTCTTGTTTCCTAACTAATCATTTACCCACTCAAGTTGAATATGACTTTCAATATGAAGATACAATCACTTCTTTCCCTACAAAGAATAAGGAATGAAATAATAGAGGGAAGAATAAAGAATATAAATTATGTTACATTACAACTAATCATTTTAAACTCATGCCTCCATGATGGCTTCCCTCATCCTTGTACACATCAAAGATTTAATTTAAATTTGTCATGATAGGATCAAATGACCTTTTCTCTAATCATTTCCTTTTATAAATTTCCAATAGACAATGTGCCCCACTTTTCATTACATGTCATGGGTTAGAAGCTACTCTTGGCTAATGGGAAGGTCCTTCACATTTTCCTTTGCTTTTGCCCTGGCCTATTAACATTTTATTTTATGATTTTAAGGTTGAAACTAAATTAAATGTGAACCACTTTTCCCCTCTATTTTCCCTTGGTAGTATTTTGGAACCCATGTACATGTTTACACTTTTTTGTCCTTGGTGGGATTCTAGACCCCATTTATAACTTTACACCTAGTAGGACTTCAAAAAATTTATGCAAATTTATAAGCTCGTAGGATTTTAGGATTCAGTTGCACATTTGTACATTTGAAAAAGTACATGACATATCCATATATACACAAATTTATATTAGTTCAACTCCCTTTGAAGACTCAAACTTTGCAATATGGCCCTTGACTTCTATATGCACGAGACATAAGACTTCAATATATATTTAAAACACAAGTTGTGGGATTCCTTTTACTAAAGCATATAGCAAGATGAAAAACCTCAAGTTAAATTAAAAATTTTAAATTTGAATTTGTAATGTAAAGGTGAACAATATTCCCTCATCCATGAACTTGCAATCTCTTCTAATAATCTTTGCTTCTCAAATTGTCCTATGTTTTATGCTTATGCCTCTTGAAATATCCATCATGCCATTCCAGAGAGGTACCTAATTATGTATAAACAATTTTATTCTATGAAAACTTAAATAAATATTACTATAAACTAAAATCTCCTTAAAAGTAAGAAAATTAGATGCTTGGGTACATGTTGCAGTCATTTCCAAATCATAATCCATATGGGGAAATTTAGCAAATTCCTCAATAGTTAAGAGTAACTTCACGGGGTCAAATGTAGTTATATCCTCCATAATTTTTTAATAATTATTAATAATTTCACCTTAGTGTATTCAAAAATTATCCATTGCATAACTCTTAAATATGTGACAAGATTCTTCAACTTGGCAAGAACATGTTAATCCCATCTTCTACACACCTGAAAAGTTCACCAAATGCATTCATTACTACATTTTGAAGTTCCTTTGTAGTAGTTTGCTTTTCCTTATCTAAAATTTTAAATTAAAAAGGCATCAAATGGTATTCCTCACACTATGAAAATGTGGCATCACCAAAAAGTTTTATTGACAAGCATTCATTTCAGAGCCTTTGGAAAACTTTGCCTACACTTTTGGGTGCATCTGAAGGATCAAAAATCTACCCATCCTTATTAAACTTGATTAAAATAAATTATCTATTATATAGGGTAGTCAATACATCTATCCTTATACATTATCCACATTTATAAATGACATGTATCCCTTTCGTGTCTCATGTTATACTTCAAAGTCACCATTTAAGATGCCATGCATACTTCTTATTTCAGTGAGTTTTTTAACCTTGCATACACTTGTTGTGTGCTATGGGATATTGGGCATAGGATATGCATGTTTACACATTAGAATGTTAAATTTCGAATGTGATATTACATTTCCATTCTAGATCTGCATATATTAATTACGTCATCACCCCTTTTGAAAAATTTCATTGTGCTTTGATTGTGGGCTTTGGGATTTTACTAGCATTTCGCATATTAAAAATTTAGAGCTGCATTTTGATGTTTTAATACTTGTGCTAGTCTCTATGGAATTTATATCTTGAATTATATAGGCACATTGACTTAAGACATTAACATATACATTTTAAACATTAGCAGATGGTAGACTTTGGAGTGTAATTTGAAAACATCATATTGAAGTTTGTAATGTGACATTAGATTTATCTTCAAAATGTATATTTATTTATTAAGTGTTGCATTCACCTTGAAGATTATAAATTTGCCTTTGAAAATAGACCTCCATGTGGGCTTTTACATAATATTTTTTGTGAACTTAACATTCCCATGCCTTTTCTTTGATGACATGTGCTGCAGACTTTAGCAAGCATGTCAACTTAAGAGATTAACATGTTCTTCAAAAACATTTCTATGGGTTTTATTTATTGGCATGTATGTCATGGGATTAGGACCTTTGTATTCACTTTATAATTTGTAATTTACATTTTAGGATTGTAAATCAACATTACTTTCCTGCTTTGAATCTCTATGAACTCATAACTATAATTTTAAATTTAACAAATTATAAGTTAAACTTGTATTGTATTATTGAATTTAACTCTTGGATCTTTTTAGAATTGAGATTTTACAAATGAAACACTTGGACTTAGTATTTTTAATAATTTAGACACTTTTTAAATCTTCCTAGCTCAATTCCACCATGGACCCTGCAATGAAAACAAACTTAATAACACAAAAATGTTAATCATTAGTCAAAGAAAATCTCAGGGTATTTTCACATGAATGCAAGAATGAGGTTTTTGTTTTGGATGATATTTTTATGGATAGGGGAAATAGTTAGACATTAAAATACTAGGGCAATAGTTGTAATTTTAGATACTCATATCTTTGGAAAGGGCACATTTTGCTTCGGTAGATTTTGGCACTAATAGGTCCTTTATTTATCAATTACACTGATGTATCTATAGCATCCACCCAGAACTATAAGGTAAACACTTCACGCATTCTCATGTTTCTTGCACATTACATGATAGTCCAATTCATACCAACTGACATGCCATTATGTTATGGTATTCATGAAACCACCTTCTACCTAAAAATTCCATTTAGTGAACAATAATTTTAAAACTATTTGTTGCAATATTCACCACCTTTATTTAACCTGAGGAATTTAATATTTAAACATGTTTCATTCTTAACTAAATATCTCTATCTCCTAAATGCATAAAACACATCAAATTTCTATTTTATAAAATAAACCCAAACCTTCATAGTTTAATCATCAATAAAAGTAACATAATACATTGAACCCACCATGTGAAGATACCTAAGTTAGTCCCCATACATCCGTATGCACAATATCTAACTTATGTTCCTTATTCACTAGTCCAACTCTAAGAAACTGCACATGTTTATGTTTCACATACACATAAGTTTCACAAACGTCCAAGTTAATTTATTATAGACTAAGTGATTTTTTATTTAAATATATGATCTTCATGCCTTTTTCACTCATATGGACAAGTCAGTAGTGACACAAAGCTATCTACATCCCTGAATCAACTAAATCATAAGATTCATTAGCATTAATTATGGATAAATACATACCCAATTTCTCACTTCTTTCCCCCACTAGATCACCCTTGGCGACTTTCAATGAGTTACCTATAAATGTGACCATACAACTATTACTACCCAACTATTCTATAAAAAAAATATTTTCTCATCAAAATTGTAACATACCTAACATCCTTAAGAAACCACGTGTTTCCATTCAACAAATTAACTTAAAAACTACCTTTACTAATAATGGTGTGAGGTTGATCATCATCAAGATAAATATGCCAAATATTACCTTGAATATAATCTTGAAAATGTTATCTAGGAGGAGTAGCATGAAAAGAAGCACCATAATCTAAAACCCAAAATTCAAAAATATTATCTAAATAAATAATAAGAACATCTTGTAACACACCACTTGCTATATTTGCTTCTTTACTACCTTCTTGTTTGTCCTTTGTTGATTTTACATGAAGGACACAATAATTTTTCTATACATTTCGAAGCTTCCAAAAATGCCAAAATTTTGTCTTGCTTCTTATTTTGGATCTTTAACCCCTACTTAATTTTTCATGGTTCCCTCTTCATATGCTCTTATGTCTCCCTCTAGTCTCTATTGTCAATGCTTTACCCAATGTGGACCTCTTACTAGTGATTCTACATTGCACTTGATCACATAGGATCACACCCACCACATCTTTAAACTTCAGTTTGGCTTTATTGAACATGGAGTTACTACCATTATCATGTTATTCCAGCTCTTAGGTAAGGAACATAGAATAATAAAATCCATTATTTCATCATCAAAGTCAATGTTAAAAAAATGAACTATCTTGTAGCCATTTTAAAAACATTTAAATTATTTTCCAGTGAACCATTTTCACACATTTTCATATTAAACAGTTTCTTCATTAATAAAATTTAATTTGAAGTAGAGGGTTTTTCATACAACTTCCCTATCATGCTCATAATACTTTTTGTATTATTTTCTTGATATATGTTAAATGCTATCATAGATGCAAGACATATCCATATGGATATGATTTCTTTCCTATGTAATAACTCCCAACACTCATTTAACATTGATATTGGGTTTTTGGATTTGCCTTCCAAAGATATCTAGAGGTTCTTTTGAAAGAGATAATCCTCCATCTAGATTTTCCTCAATCTGAGGTTCTATCTATTGGTTCCAAGTTGTACACCTCTTGTACTCAGCCTTACACACTTGGGTAATGTGAAAAACTTGGATGGTAAACCAAAAATTATGTCATTATAGGCAGAGAAGGGTTTAACATTAAGATAGATTAAATGTAGATAATGATTGGAAGACATCAATAGAGTGTATGGGTACCTCCCTGATACTTCTGGCCCTACTTGAACCAAGGTGAGAGGACCTAAGGGGTAGCTTGCTCACTTGGAGGGTTTCTATAGGTCAATATACATGGATATTATTGGCACACACAAAAACAAATCTGACTAGGGCATAACCAAGTTTGTTCACTCCACTCAAGAAGAGTTTCTAGATAGAATGAATAAATACTCTAAGATAGACACAAGATACTAAGGATAAATGGGAAGGTGACATCAACCTTCATTTGTAAATAAACTTTTGATAACTTAAGGGCCAAAGGAAAGATTACAATGGTGGGCTTTAAAGGCCAAAACACATATGCAATTTAGATTTTCAATATTGATGTGTTTGTGAGAAAATAACACTCATAATAATCAGTAGGGTGTATTATTCGTAGGGAAGGATAGCTAAGATGAGCTAGGTAGTTTTAAAAAGTGGTGGTGTGGTTTTTAAATAGAAAAAATTCCTTCAAAAGGCATGACATCATTAATTTACAACAAATGTAGAAGACTAATAGATAAGATAAAGATATTATCAGGGATGAGTTGCATCCATTGATGCCAATCCAATGCAAATATTTAGATAAACTTTGGAACCTTAAATCATACAATATAAGTAGATATTCAAACATTTTTTCTTGCCAACTCCATAAACCCAAGGCATCCTTAAAAGGTTATCAACAACATATTCCCAAATAATAATGTAGAAAGGAGTTTACAACCTAGATCTATGCCCAGAATTACCACCATTCATAATCGTAAAACTAAATACCCAATAAGCATAGCATTAAGAATATATGAATTCATTTCATTGACAAGGTACTATAGAAATCATAACTATTTTCCATTAACTTGAAACCAAATCTTACATAAATCAATGTTTAGAATGCTAACATGGGGACATGCATGGTGGTTTTGCTCTTTCATAGTGGAGACATATACATGCTTTCAGAGCTTGATAATGGTTATATAGTTGCAACCACCTTAGCAAGAAAGACAAAATTCACATAGCAAGGATCCCAAAAATGAAAAAGCATCTGCAAAGAGGAGACTTATGGAAGTTGAAAGGGCTTAAGACTCAGGAAAACTAATAACAACCTCATAAAGAGAAAAGACTCTCTTTATTTATACAACTATCTCACCACAAATATTCCTTTGAGATACACTAACTGGAAGATGCCCTTGATTATGCCTATAAACTCATGATTTGTAAGGAAATCATTCTGGTAATCACTTTTTCATGTATTAATGAAGATTTGTTAAAGAATCCTTGATCTCCATCAATTGTAATTCATTGCAATTGAGCTTAATGAAGAATATTCCCTTGGAAAAAAAAACTCCTTGTCTTCTTGTGAAACCGATTGGCCATGCTCTCTTGTTAATCATTTTTAAAGTTAGAAAATTGTGGACAATTGCCATTATTCTTGTGTAAGCCAAAGAATGCCTTCATATTTGTCATGATTACATCAGATTGTTGCAACTATGATGGATGCAAAGTAGGATCCATGGGCATTTGGATAATATTATTCCAATGGCCCACATTTTTTGCACAACCCCTGCAACAAATTTCTTGCATGGAGGCATTAAATACAAGCCAAATATTGGAAATGCGAGACTTAGCTGATGTTTTACCTTTTTACTCTTTTGTGGTCAACGCCAAAGTTCCATTTGCCTCTTCTTTATTCATCTTGCTTTTTTTAGGGTTGCCAGTAAACTTTATGAAGCTTATGTGCATTTTTTACCTAATTTTTCCTCATGCGAGACTTTAACCTTCTTTTGGAATTTTTCACCTCTTTTGCTTGGTGATATTTTGGATCCCAACTGCATCTTTGCACATTGGAGGGAATTTAGAGGTCTGTTGTACATTTACAATTTTCAATTTTACAACTTGTAATTTAAAGTTGTAGTTTCACTCAAAAGTTCTGTTGTGGACTTGGGAAATTCAAATGTAATTTGCAATTTGCAAAAATGCAATGTTATCTTTTGAGTTGAAAGTTCCACTTGAAATCTTTGACCTCATGCTAACTTCTGGATGGTGAACATTTCAGTGCAATTTTCAAATTACACATTAGCAAAATGCAAAATTACATCTTCCTATGAAATCTCCCGCAGACCTCCCTTTGACTGCTTTTACTTGAATTCTGGCCCAAAATAAATCTGTCATACTCTGTCTGCTCTCTTATTTCTCTTTCAGCCTTGCCTTTCACCAGTTTCACCACTTTAACAAGGGACAGCTCATCATAATCAGAATTTTCAATCTATTCTGGCTCTTCAAAACTTGATGATTTAGCTTGAATTACGAATTGGTGTACGTCTCGTAACTGAGACAAAGAAACCACTTTATAAAATTCCAGTGCCTGTAACTTTGATTGTAAAGTTAGAAGTTCAAGTTCAAATTGATTTTTTCACATCGTCAAAATGATCTGGGAATCCTGATGCTCATTTAGTGCTAGTGATCATTCCTTCCTAGCGGTTTCCATCTCTATATCTACTGCCTCTATAAGACCATGAAGTTCACCTCTTGCTTCAAGAAGCTTTTCCCCTGGAAAACATTTATATTCCTATCCGACATGCAACTTTGTGTAGTAGCTTCAAGATCTATTTTAAAAGTAAAGTTGTCACCCCTTATGCCTGAAAGCTCCTCTTCCAAATGCAATCGCTCTTCCATAATTTATGGCTCTTGCAACTCATTCGACCTTGTTCTCTCTAAAAGCATGAAAACCTCCTTAGAAGCAACAACTTTAGACAAAAGGCCCTCTTTCTCAAGAAAACCTCTGTTGATCTCCAGCCCAACACATTCTGTGTTAATTTTCATTTCTTCCCTAGTTTCTAGATGGCTAGAAGAAGAAACATCAAATGCTCTTCCATGTTCCAAAACCCTGAATTTCTCATCTTCTAACTGATGCAATAGGTTCATGTGGCAAGAGATGATTCTATCCATGCAAAAGCTCAATTTTACAAATGGCGTTTACTTTCTAAAGGTGGCTGCTATGCACCGCTTCTTCCCTTCTCAAAAATTACAGATTCATTTTTCCTAAGGTTGCCGCTTCACCAGCTTGAGACACGTGTCTTTTTTATTTGTCTCCAAAAGGATTTTAAATCTCCTGTAGGCATGTTTTGCAAGGCCGTGGGATTGGGAGAATTACTTAGAGTTTGAAAGTTTGCTATTTTGGATTCGAACGCTGCATTTTTTATTGGAGTTCTTCCAATCTCAATGCTGGTGTTTTTAAGACTTTCCCCCTTCGTGTTGACCTATGGAATCTAGATTCGCTTGAATTTTACAACTTGCAAATTGAAGTATTGTTTTTTACATGTGTTTCTTCGCCATGGAATTCAGCCAACGGGTTTTGGGAGACCAATCTAAAGTTTGTAAATTGTAATAATGAAAAATACATTTTACATGTTTTTATTCCGCCATGGAAATTCGCAGGCTTCAGAACATAGGAAGAACATTACAAGTTTTCATTTTTGCATATTGCATTTCCGATCACAAACTCCGCCGACTCTTTAAGTTGTGGGTTCTGGAATTCTGTTAGAAATTTGCAAGTTGCAATTACAATGTTGTATTTACGTTAGAAAGTTCTACTGACTCTTATGCCACATGAGCCCAAGCCCTTCCAAGTCAGTGCCCTATTTGCTTTAAAACCTTTATTTTGTCCTTTGTTCCTTCGTCGCTTCAAGTTGTACTTTTTGGCGTGGGTAGAGATATTTATGTGGACTCTTTGAGAAGCCCCATATGCTGACCTCCACGTGGGATGCCATTTATCCCATGGGCTCTCTTTCCAACTTTACACTAACTCGTACATGGTCCTCTCACCGCTGGCTGGCATTCAAAGACATGGTATTGGGGTTTGTAAAATTAACATATATGTTACAATTTGCAAATTTAACAACTGCATTTTGCAAGTTATTTTCCCTAGCACAAATTCCCACCCAATTTCATGTTTCATTTAAAATTTGTAATATTGCAAATTTGCATTTAACTTTGAAAACCATGCCACATCAAAGCTTACGTGCTTTTTTTTGGTTTTTGTTTATTTGTTGACTTGACTAAGTCAAATTTTCATGCTTATGTGGCCTTTTTAACTTATATTTTGACAACGGAATAATTGGCATAGATTTCATTATTGATGGCGTGTATTTTGAAACTTGTCCACTAAGATCCCCTCTTTGGTGACACGTGAAAATGTGATCATTGCATGAACTTCCCTATGGATGGTGTTTATGTCTTAGCAGAACTTTAAATATCGACTATAATTTATAAAGATGAAAATATGTAAACTTGTATTTTTCCTCAGTATTTCTTCTCTACATATTGTTTTTTAAGACGAAAAATATTAGACTTAGCATTTTTTTATCTTTCGGTTTTGACATTTTTACCATACACCCTACAATGTTACTAAAACACAAAGATGTTTTTTTAATTAATGTTAAAAGGGGGGCTGAACTAAAGACCCCAGACCCTAGAAAACAATTGAAAAAAAATGGGCAAATAGTGCCCCAAAACTAGAAAAGCATAAAATAAAGCAAGGCAAGCCTAAGGACTACAACCAGCCCAAAAGCAACCCAAAAAAACCAACAAACGGATTTAAAGGAACATACCCTCAAATTTGAAAATGAAACAAACAGTAGTGGCCATCAACCCAGATAATACAAAGACTATTGTAACAAACCTAAAATGAAGAGATTCTCTCTTTTTGAAATTTCTAATTGATATCTGAGAGACATAATTAATGAATCCATTTATTTTTTGTCTCTTCTTTTCTTCTCTTTCACTAGCTTCCACCCATTCCCCTCCTATATATTTGGCAATATGGGTATGGATAACTCCAAATTAGGCTCTCAAATTTGATTCATAGGAACTTCTATTAATCCTTCCCATGAATGCAAGGTAAGAAATTATGTGGATTTGACACTTTTCTCAATTTGAGATTTATAAGACATCACTAAACTTTGCTTAGTCTTTTGTAAGCCTAAAGATGTCCTTGAAAGAACCATCCTTGAACAAATGTTCAATTATTGTTTCTAGATTCATTTATGGGTCATCTTCCCCTAAATCTATATTTAATTCCACTATCAAATGCTCTACCTCTACATCTATCCACCAATTATTACCTATTTTATGTTTCATACTAGGGGAATCATTTATAAGATGTCTCATGAGGAAAAATTTGTGACATCTAAATGGGATTCCCTCATATTCTAGCTCCATTTGTTAATGTTTTGTTCCTCACAACTAGCTCCGTTTGAGCTGAGAGTACTTTGAAAAGATCAACATAGGCAAGAAACCTAGCATTGGTGGAATAACCTTTTTTCAAAGTCAAAGAATTCTCACACAAAAAGTCTCCAACAATATCTCCAATATCTTTAAAAAATTCCACATGCCAAAACTGTAGGGGAAGATTTGGAAAATAGATCCAAATAGGTTTTATATTAAAAAAATTCTATATGGGGCTTAAAATTAGGATGCCAAAGTTTGGACATCAACCAATGATTCAACCATTCCCATGTTTATGTGGAAATAAGATCTTTTTTCAATTACAAAATCAAAAGTAACAATAAAAGTAGCTTTTGCATTAGGGAAAATGGCGATTCTTCCATTTGTAAGATGTTGCTAATTATCTGTAGTCCAAGCATGGAGATCCTGAAGAGAAGGCCATAAACCCTCAAATTTACAAATCATTTTGAACTTAGTTAAATAATCTTCCATACCCACAATCACTTCAAGATCTCTACTTTCGAAATGAATAATAGGATTTATAGTTGTTAAGGTTAAACATTTAACCCTTACCTTTTTTGAGGGTACATCAACATATGAGGTACAAAGTTGAAATGCCTCCATTATCATGGGTTTCTCCTAGGAAGGACTATTTAGATAATATATACTTATGTCCCCAAACTGGACTAGAGATGATTTTGGAAAAGAATTGTTTTCATATATTTTAAATAAATTAGACTAGGAGTATGGCTATAATTTGGATCTATTTCCCATTTATTACATAGGAAATAATTTAGAATTATAAAATTTTGAATAGTGTAGGACTATTATTGATATTTGTTTCTCACTTGGAATATTAATAAGTCCAAATTATCTAAAATTGTCCCTTAGGGGAAGCCCCTGATGTAACCACGTAAAACCATTTAGTGGCTAACAGATCTGAGTTTCCTGCATTGGTTCTATTTAAATCATTTGTAGACACCACTACAAATCCATGTATCCCCATTGTCTTATTTGTATAATCCATCATTGGAGAGGAAAATTTCATCTTGTGCATATTGACCACCACAACAAAACCAAATTTTTATAGTGACATAGGTAGAAGCTCCTTCTCCCCTATACCCTACTGAGCCCTTTAGTCTGCCCCTTAATTATTGGATCTACCATCACAATCTTTTGTCACCATTGTATTATGCAGGGCATTGCTATAAATCCCTAAAACCCTTACTTCCATTGCTTTTATTATGAAGATTATAATATTATACAAATATTATTTAAAAAACATGAAGATATTAAACATTAGTCAAAACTGAGATTTCACAAGGTTTACACAAATACAAAGAGGGATTTTACTTAGGTTGGCACTTATAGATTGGGGACATAATTTACATATTTTAGGCACTCATTGTTAAAAATAGCATAAAAATTGATTAGCACAAGTTTTGCAACCAACACTAGCTCTCACTTGGGGATGTACACTCCCTACAAATGCACAAATAACCTTAAGAAATAAGACAAAATGCTAATCCCTTGAGATATAGAGTTAAAATTTTGGCAATTTTGTAATAAACACCAATAAAAGCTCAATCAAACAAGTGTAGATCAATAAAAATAGATCAAAAGGATCTAAAAATGAACACATGACAAAACAAAAAAATAATATAAATATACAAACACAACTGAACACAGAGGGGCAACAAAATAACAAAACTAGAAAACCATACACTATACATTACTATACACAGTCATGGATTCAGTCAAGGAAATGTTTCAGTGTTTTCCATTAATTGGTAGTTATAGTATCTCACCATTCCTTAATTTCATTAAATCCTCAAGCATTTTATTAGTGAAGATGAGGTTGATAGATCTCTACTTTCACCTAAAGTATTTAATGCTAGGATGTAATAGGATGACGTGTTGAAACAAATATTCTCTACATGTTTTAAGTTTTGGATAAGACCAAGCCAAGAAAACTTGGTAGTTCTTTAGAAGATGTATGTAATCATACTTATCTTTAATACCTAAGTGAGCACGAAACATAAATGCCTCATATTCCACAATGTCATTAGTACTCTCAAAAGATAGCTTGAAATAAGACTGAAAAGATTTCCCATTAGGGGCATAAAATACTACCCCAAATCCATTTATAATATTGTAGCAGGCCCTGTCAAATGACATTCTCTAAATATCATTGCTTTCTTTGTTAAACCTAGCATCAAGAATAATTAATTATTCAACACATTCTACATTCCCAACGAAGATTCCTTATTCCACATCAGTGTACAACACTTCATTTAGAGCTCATTTCAGATATTCAAGTACAGACAACATCTTAGGCTATGTATGAAGTTTGACGATCTTACCTTCCAAAGGATTCGTGGCATAAGAAAGTTCCATATTCACACTAACATCTATGTTGGTAGCCTATTTTCAATATAGCAACATCCCCCACTTTGGAAGATAATTCAGAACTATCACATCCATATTCAAGAACTTACCTAGATGAACTACTAATTATAGTACCAACCCTTTGACTTATCCAACAACTGACACCTCTCATGAGTTTATGACATAACACTTGCTAAAGGTAGATGTGATTTTCACTTGAAGCTCATTAAGGACACCCAAGGGCATCACATTACAAAAGCATCCAAAATCAAACATAATGTTGGGGAAAATTAGACCATTAATCAGTAGGGTTATGTAAAATATATCAACATTCATCTGAGTCTCTATGAATTTAGTTCCCAAATTAGCTTTTGAGGCTATTTCAATAACCTCATCTCATTCTTCATCATATTCCAAGAGTGTTTGGGGTGAAATTATTTCATTTGTAGTTTTATTCTTACTAAATTTCAAGTACTCAAATTCCCTATTCCTATGTTCAAGTATTCATAGCAATTCAACAAGATGGATGGTGATTTTTGACTCAACACTTCATCCATATCACACATGTTTTACTAAGGAAGGGTAGTATTAGGAGGAAGGGTGACACCACCTTCAATTGGAATACAATCATTCAAAGTCATAGGTGGACTAAGATGCGATGAATTAGCATTCCTAACAACATTTTTCAAGGGCATATTTATTCTAACATCATTTGTAACCTTAAGATTACTGAATAATATGGGTTATGTATTATTGGTTAGAGAACCTCTCTATTTATAAAATAAAGAAATAGGTGCAAGTTTGGAAGGAATAGGGACATATCCAATTTTCTTAACTTCCTTACTTGCATCCCTTACCTTTGGATTTGTAGGGGTAGTCTCTTGAGGATTAGTACCTTGATGCTTACTTCTCAGACTATACTCTTTCTCTTCGGAAATTTATGCATTAATTAGTAGGTGCCTATCCTCAATTGAGGGAATTCCCCCATCATATTTCTCAATCATCATTTATCATATCAATTTGAAATCATGATTGGCAATTTATATGCTTGTGTTATTTTAATATCATAAATAAACATAGAAGCTCAGGCACATACCTTTTTGAATGAACTCTAAAATTGATCAATAGTAGTATCACTCAACAATTCCATGGAGGTAGACATTTTAATTTAGGAGATTTTACAATCAAACATCAAAATCACATCATCTTCAGATGCAGACTTAGCTTATTTCCCATCTTCATCAATTAGCTCAGTAGTATCACAAAGAGGATGGGGGAGGAAACATTTATCACACCAATTAATTTCATGATCATAATCTAGAGAATTAACTTTATCATTTAACAGATCAGGAACTTCCTTTCTATCTCTATTCTGATTTCTATCATTCTGGGTATGGTTTTTACCACAATCATTTTCTCAATTATGGAAATAGGGTCTTCCATACGCTTGATTATTATTCTAAGTTCTATCTTAATTTTAAGATCCATGAGGGATCCCCTTCTCAACCCTCTCTAGAATGTATGACATTTCCTTGACAGTATTTGCCAAGGTCTTAACAGTCTCCTCAAGGTTGGTTGTCTTAGTGGATTGAGTCTTTTTAGGATTAACTAACTTCACATCATCCCACTTGTTCAAAGATTGACCCAAAACCTTTATATTATTTTCAATTTAGATGGAAATGTTAAATGCCAAACTCATGTTTATAGGAGCCTTGTCCTTCAAGTAGTATGCAGTTTTTTAATCAAATGCATCACAATATTTAATCAATCAATTTGTATCACTATGCCTAATATTTTCAGGTAGATTCATCATAGTATTACTAAAAATTATTTTAAAATCCCATACACATTCATTAGGGTTATTATTAATGTTTTTAAATTATTCAAGAAGGAACCTAGGATCAATCCTATCGTTATACTGTATTTTAAAAACATTCTTCATTTCTTCCCATGAGTCAATGCATCCATAGGGAAGTGAGTTGAACAACTCATGTGCATTTTCTTCCATCATGTTCACAAATAAATTAATGAAAACATCCTAATGCTCAACCTCACAATAAAAAATGATAATTTGAAAATCCCTCAAGTGATGCTCATCAATCATTGCATTTTTCCCTCAAAACTTAGGGAGGTGGTTCCTTACTTCATTTAGAACATTATTAGGGTAACCTTCCATTTTATAAAACTTAATAGGTTTATATTTGGGAAGCATGAATTCACAATGTTCATTCTCATTCTAATATCTATGCCTCATGATTTGTTTAATGGCAGGTTTAAGATCAGATGATAAATGGATGTGAAGGGGTGAGTGAGGTGGACTTGGGGGATCAAACCTTGGAGGAGATTTAGTGAGTTAATAAGGTTTTAGGTAATAAATTTGACTATAATGCTCTGATTTATTATGATAACTATGATAATATTTAATAAAATGAAGTTTATCAAATAAAAATTTAGGTGTACCAGAATATTGACAATCTAAACACTCCTTTACAGTTGAAATTTATCCTTCAATTGGCCTCCAATCTTGTATCCTTCTTCTTTGATGAACACTTAAGAGTGAGACAAGCTACTTTGATGAGTCACCTCTGAAGGATGATGTCAATATTTTTATCATTGCAAGAAAATGAACACTTAGAACTGAAAGAATTTAAAATGGGCACTGATATTCCTCGAAACAAGATATAATGTTGGAATCATCACTAGAAGAAAAATTATAAATTATAACAGATCACAAATATGTAGTTATACAATCTAAAATTATACTTTACTGAAGTTAATGATGAGACATGAAATCAAAGATACTAATAAATTTAGACTCGTGTCTAAAAGGGAAAATCACTTTCAAACATTAACAAATTAATATCATTTTTTTCATAAAATTCATATCAACACAAGTGCCAAGGATCTTTTTAGTCCCTGGAAATGATGCCAGTGAAGTGGGTGCTATTGATGAAGCAAATAACCAAATAAGAAAATAATATGAATAGAAATTTAGAATATGAACTTATACATCTTTATGAAAGACTCCTTGACAACACAAGTGCTATGGATTTCCATAGAAATAGTGTTAATAAAGTGGGTGTTGGTGATGGCCCAAATAACCAAATTAGCAAATAATAGGTAGATAAATTTAGAACTAAACTTATAAAACTATCTACAGTAATCCATCATAACAAAAGTGTTAAGGATATCCCTAAAAATAGTATTAGCGAAGTGTTATTTCCTAGTTTCACAGCTCTTGCACTCACCCTTGCACACTTAAGTAGCATGGCAAACTTGGATCGTAAACTAGGAACTATTTCATTATAGCTAGGCAACGTTTTAACATCATGATGGATTGAACACATACATTGATTTAAATACACTAATAGAGGGTATGATTATCTCCCTACTACTTTTGGCTCTACCTGAACTAAGGTGATAGGACCTAAGGGGTAACTTTCTTATATAGATAGATACCACATTTCAATATCCATGGGGTTTATTGTCTCACAAAAACTCAAATATGACCAAGGCATAACCATGTTTTCTCACTCCACTCGAGAAGATTTATCGCATGATATTAGAAAATCCTCTAAAATAGACACAAGTTAATAAAGATAAATGGGGAAGTGACTACCACCTTCATTTCTTAAGGTCCAAATGGAAGATCACAATGCTAGGATTTAAAGGCCAAAACATAGATACATTTTAGATTTGTAAAATAGATGCATCTATGAACAAATAACATTTAGAATAGTCAAGGTGTATTATTTATAGGGTAGGGTAGGTTAAAAGAGTGGTGTGTTGGTTTTTAAATATTAGGAATTCCTTCAACAGGAATGACATAATTCATTTTTAACAAATGTAGAAGAATAAAAGATAAGCTATGAAAATTATCAATAATATGTTATATCCATTGGTTCTAATCCAATCCAAATATTTAGATGATATCTAAAACCCTAAAGAATACACTACAAGTAGATATTCAAACACTTTCTCCTATGAACTCCATAAACTAAGGCTGTCATTAAAATGTTATAAACAACATACTCCTAAATCACATATCATAAAGTTGTTTACAACCTAGATCTATGCCTAGAATGAGCAAAATTCATAAACATAAAACTAAATACCCATTCAACATAGCATTAACAATATATTAATGTATTTAATTGACAAGGTACATTAGAAATCATATCTATTTTCCATTAACTTAAAACTACATATTACATACATTGTTGTTTAGAATGCTAACATGGGGACATACATGGTGGTTTTCGTATTTCACAGGGGAGGCATATACATGCTCATAGAGATCAATAATGGATGTACAATTGAAACCAACATAACAAGAGATAAAATGCACAGAGCAAGGATCTCAAAAATGAGAAGCTTTTGTAAAGATGATATTTTTGGATGTTGAAAGTTCCCAAGACCTAGTAGGACCAAAGACAACCTTGTAAATAGGACAGACCCTCTTTAATTATACAACTCTCATACATATAATATTATTTTAAGATGCTCCAGGTGGAAGATGTACTTGATCACACCTGAAAGATCAAGTTTTTCAAGGAAAACATTTTGGTAACTGATTTTCCATGTAATGGTGAATATCTGATAATAAACCCTTGATCTCCTAGGTTGTAAATTTGTTGCACTTGAGCTTGAGCTAGAATATTCCCTTGGGATCAAAACAAACTCCTTCTCTTATTGTGAAACCACTTGGCCATTTTCTCTCTTTAATCATTTTCAAAGATTAAAACTTGTGGAAACTACCCTTCTTCATGTGCAATCTAATGAAATGCACTCATCTTTGTCATGATTTCATTAGATTGTTCTAGCTACAATGGAGGCAAAAAAGGATCCATGTCCATTTAGAGAATATACTTCCAATTACCCACCCTATTCTCACAACCCCTACATTAAATTTCTTCCATAGAGGCATTCAACGCAAGACAAATATTGGAAATGTAGGACCTAGCTAATGTTTTACCTTTTTACTCTTTTATGATCAATGCCAAACTTTCTTTTGCCTCTTTTTTTTTCATCTTGCATTTTTTAGGGGTACTTCCAAACTTTATGAATATTATGTGGTTTTTTACCTAATTTTTCCTTATGGGGGACTTTAAATTTATTTTCAAGTTTCATACCTCCTTTATTTGGTAGTATTTCAAATCCCAACTACAACTTTGCATACAAGTAGGAATTTGGAGGTCAACAACACTTTTGAAATTTATACATTTTTAACATGCAAGTTGAAGTTATATTTATACTTAAAAGTTTCACTATAGACTTGGGATATTATAATGTAATTTTAAATTTGCAAAAATGCAAAGTTTCTTTTTGTGTTGAGAGTTTTGTTTTGAATTGTTGACCTCATGCTAATTAGCGGGTGGTAAAAATTTGATTGCAATTTTTAAATTGTACATTTTCAAGATACAAAATTGCATCTTCCTCTGAAATATTTTTCACACCTCTCTTTGATTGCTTATACTTGAATTCTGACACAAAATCAATCTATCATACTCTATCTCCTCTCTTAATTCTCTCTGAGCCTTACCCTTCACCATTTTTAACCCTTTAACAAGGAATAGTTCATTATAATTATAATTTTCAATCTACTTTGGCTCATCAAAACCTCTTTATTATACTTGAATTACCAATTTGTGTATTTCTCTTAACTAAGACAAATCAACCACTTTCTAAGATTCTAGTGATTATAACTTTCAATGCAACATTACAAGTTCAACCTCAAATTGATTTTTACACATCATCAAAGTGTTCTGGGAAGCTTGTTACTCACTCAGTTCTAGTGATCTCTCCTTAAAATTTTCCATCTCTATATCTGTTGTCTCTAAACAACCATGAAGTTCACCTCTTTCCTCAAGAAGCTTATGCTCTATGAAAACATTCATACTCCTAGGCCACATGAAATCTTTGTGTAGTAGCTTCAATATATATATATATATATATATATATATATTAAATTAAAATTCTCACCACTGATGCCTGAAATTTCCTCTTCCAAATCTAATCTATCTTGTATAAGTTATGTATCTTACAATTTATTCAAGTTAATTTTCACTTAAATCATGAAAACATCGTTAGAAGTAGTGATTTCAGACAAAAGGCTTGACTTCTCAGGAAAACTATCTTGATCTCTAACCTAACACATTATATGTTAACATTTATTTCTTCCCTAGTTGATGGATGGCTATATGACGAAACATAAAATGATATTTCATGTTTCAAAACCCTATCTTTCTAATATTCTAACTAATGCAAGATGTTCACATGGCAAGAGATGATTGTATACAAGCAAAAGCTCAATTTCACATATGACATTTCCTTTTTAAAGATGTTTTCTATACACTGCTTCTTCCCTTATCAAAAATTATATATTTATTTCTCCTAAGGTTGGTGCTTGACTAGCTAAAGACATGTGTGTCTCTTCTATTTGTCTCCAATAGGATTTAAATCTCCTAAAAGCACATTTTACAAGGTTGTGGGCTTCAGAAAATTAGTTTTAATTTACAAGTTTACAAATTTGGAATCAAACGTTGAAGTTCTACTTGGTAATTATGCAAATCTCCATGTTGGTATTTTTAAGAATTTCCACTTCATGTTAACCTATGGAATCAATATATTGTATTGCATTTTATAAATTTCAAATTTCAAATTGCTTTTTGCATTTGTTTCTTTGTCATGGAAGTCTATCGATGAGTTTTGGGAGACCAATCTATAGTTTGTAAATTACAATAATGAAAAATGATTCTTACACATTATTATTCAATTGTGGAATTCCATGGGCTTTGGAACCAAGTAAGTACATTACAAGTTTGCATTTTTTTAAAATGAATTCCTTATCACAAAATTTGTCAACTCTTTAAGCTACAGGTTTAAGAAGTCTGTAATTTGAAATTTGAAATTTACAATTTACAATTGAAAATTTACATTTGCATTAGAAAGTTCCATTGAATCTTATTCTAAATGGGCCCATGCCCTACCAAATTTATTCCCCATTTGATTTAAAACCTTTGTTTTATCCTTTATTACTCCACATCAATTTAGGTTGTAATCTTTTGTATGAGAAGAGATATTTATGTGGCCTCTTTGAGAAGACCCATACACTAACCTCCATATTGGATCCCATTTATGGTGTAATCTCTCTTTCAAGCTTTCCACTAAGTCTTATATGGTCCTCTCACCTCTGGCTAGTGTTCCAAGATGTGGTGTTGGGATTTGTAAAAATAATGTATATGTTACAAATTGAAAATTTAACAATTGTAGTTTGTAAGGTGTTTTCCTCAAACAAAAGTTTCATGGAATTTCATGTCTCATTTGCAATTTTAAATATTTCAAACTTGCATTTAACTTAAAAAACCCCACAAATTTAAAGATTGCATTCCCATTTTTGTCTTTTTTCACTTGTTGAGTTGACTACATGTTTTTTTTATGCTTATGTGGCCTTTTAACTTCCACTTAGACAATGGGATAGTTGGTTTATATTTCATTAAGGATCGCATGGATTTTTAAACTTGTCCACTAAGGTCCCCCTTTTGGTGCCATGTGAGCATGTGACCATTGCATGAACTTCCATGTGGCTGGTGATTAAATCTTAATATAAATTTGAATATCGATTGTAATTTGTAAATACACAAATATGCAAAATTTCATTTTTCCTTAGAATTTACACTCTACATATTATTTTTGAAGATGGAAAACATTAGAGTTAGCATTCTTTTACCTTCTTAGCCTAACATTTTTCCCATACAGCCTACAATGTTACTAAAACACAAAGACATTAAAATTTAGTAGAAACTGAGATTTCATAGGGTTTACATAAATATAAGAATGGGATTTTACTTAGGATCACACTTGCAGATTAGGGAAATAATTTAATTGTTCACTTATTTTAGAAAATAGGGTAAAAATTACTTAGTGCAAGTTTGGGCACTAACACTATCCATTTAACTTCTTCACCTTTGATTTATTATCATATCTCATAGTCCTACTCAAGATACAATCCTTATCTTCCTAAAATTTAATATTTAACAAAAATAATCTCTACTCTTATACCACTTTTTAGGAGAATTAATGCAGAAATATCCTTAAAATTAGAAATGAGAAGAGCTATAAAATAGAAATAAACAACTAACATAAATCAACCAAACAATGCAACATAAAAGACACCAATGTAATTTGGTTTAACCAATGGTCTACATTGATAGATAAATATATACAACCTCTATTACTTTCAATAAAAATAAGGGGAATGCATGGTGACAAAAACCTCACATACCTCTCCTATCTCTTAGCCTCATATATTCAGTGCACAAGTGTAATCTTAAAACCAATTTTACATCCAAGCTTGAAATTAAAACTTAATAAGGCTTCACCTCCTTAAAATAATGAAAAAATGCATGAAATTTCAAATACAAAGAAAAAAACATGGTTTAATAGCATTTACATGAGATAGAATATAATATAAAAAGACACAAGGTAAACATTGTGCCATACCATCATGGTATCGATAGGAACAATAATGGAAAGTTTTTCACCATGTACAAGGGTAAATAAAGTCGATCATCACTTTAGACAAGATATCATCCACCCATATGGGACTCCAAATATGGTGCCCTACTCCACATGTGAGTTTAATCAACAATAGTGTAGTTTTGTCTTCTATTTCCAATGTGCACACAATATCCAAAATATTATCCAACAACCTTTTGAATTTTACTAGACACATAATCATGGATCCACCATTCAAATGGATCCCACACCCACTTTCATGAATAATCATTTTTTTGTTCTTATCCCTCATAAGAAATGGCACCCTACATGCACCCATGTGCCAATGTAGAGGTACACATTTATCTTAATGGAGAAAGGCACCCCACATGATAGCTCATCAGCTTTATAGCATGGAATATCATCCATGGTCCATCCCATATCACATATATACCACATCACCAAGATGTCATGCCACCATGAATAGTAATTATGAGTATTGTCCATGAATAATGACTCACACCCAATTATTTTTATTAAAACACTTGATTGAGTGCATCTTCTATTCAATGATATTCACTCCATCGAGTGTACCTAATAATACATTGTGTTGAGTTTTTATTTGTGCTTCTTAGGATGACTTAGAACATAAATTCTCTTCCCCACTTTCATTCTGATTCTACTAGATTTTTTGTATATTGTGGTGACACATTGCATCCATCATATATCCTCCCTAGTTTTGTGATCATTAGTTTTAAATGAGTAAGCTTCATGGAGAGTACTAGTTCATATTTGACTTGATAGTTATAAAAAATCAACATCTAGATATTTTTGTAAGATAGATTAGTTATCTTAAGGACACTTTATATTTCACTATGATTTTATACGTGTGTACCTAATCATGTATAGTTTCTTGGACCCATTTAATCTTTTTGTTTTCTATTTTCTCACTCCTTATTCTATGCTTCAAGGATTGTTTAAGAGTGAGCATTCACACTCACTCATGGAGTTAAGTTTAATTAGGATTTTATTTATTTATTGTTTAGTTAAAACTAATTGTGCACGTATAATATTTGTAGTGCACAAATATAGTGGATTCTAATGAATTTTAGGTGATCACAAAAGCCACTTGGTTGTTATGAAAAAAATTCATAAGACTCTTTATTAGGCACTTCATATTATTATAATTAGTTGTAATATGAGAGGTATACAAGTTATATATTTGCTTTGAGTCAATAATGAAGATACTTTAATGTGCATAATTCTTTTTATGTGTACATAATATATGTGATGGATTTCCTATGGTTATGGTCATGGTGTGCAGGATAGATCCTAGATGGATAGTAATAATTACCAATTAAAAAATATATTAAATTAATAGATGGATAAAAGTGTTATGGCATTTAACAACCCTAAAAATTTACACATTATCTATACATAAGGTCATTTCTCTCTTAATCTCTCTAACTTATGTCTCCTATTTATTTTGACTCAATTTTTGAAGAATATCCTTATATTCCTCTATATATTTCTTTGAATGATTTAGTTGATTTTATTCTATAATCCTTTCTAAAGGATTTCAAAGTCCCTTTCCTACTATAATTTTATGTAATTCATTAAATGAAACAGGCAGTTGGATATTTTAATTTGGATTGTTCAACAATACTCCAAATAATGGACCTATGAATTAATTTTTTCTACCACCTATAGGTTAAGTTAAAAAATTTATGGGTTTAGGTGATGTGTCCTTTAAGGTCAAAAAGTTCTTGTCATTAAGTTATCCTACGATATTCACATGTGTGTTGCTATCATGTCTTCTCTATGAGTTTGTGTCTTTCACTATGTCCTAGTGCCTCTAGTATTTTACTCACTTTCTTCTTGTCTTAATCCTTATATAAGTAATAGTATTTCATCCAATACACATATTTTTGAGTTACTCTTGCGCTTCCAAATATATAAAACTATGAAATAATGCATTATAACCTTTAATATTGGGATGCTTTTACATCATGATACTTTTATGAATCTATAACCATTATCAAATCGAAGTGATCTTTTAATGTGTGTCTTCAATTAATTATGAAAGGGTAACATATATTTTTATATGGTTTTTGATACAAAAAACATTAGGTACTCCTATGGAGATAATGTTCAGTCATTCTGACAAAATGATTTTTCCTTATTATGAAAATAAATTATGATCATTGTAATCGATTTTTTATTTCAATCTGAGTGTTGATATCCATTAATTTAATTTTTTTAATCATATTGATATGAGTCTTTATTTTAAAAAATGGTTGAGTTTTAGATGTGCATGATAGGGTCATGTTAAATAATCACATCCATCTCATCCTTAAACTTCTCTCTCACCCAGGTAAGATATTAACGAAACTCAATTAGACATTCTACTTGAGATGCATTATAAAAATCATGGAAAAATAAATGAGTCTCTAAGTGATATAAATAACTATGTATTCACCGAAGTCATCACTTTTGTAGATGGTTTTCACATAAAAATAAATATGGTCTCTATTAGTCTCAAACATATCCATGGATAATACAACATATTATTATCCCGAGTGTAAGATATGAAAATATATAGTGGTAAATATACCAATATATAAAACACAACAATAGATCAATTAAGTAACAAGCTATGTATCCCCAATAGCCATCTCTACAATCCAAGGGTCCTTCTTCCTAGAAACAACTTATCTGTAATAGTCTAATACTATAGGAGAAATAAAATAATTTGAAGTACCAATGTCAAAGAGATATGGTACCAACATTCCAATTATATTCATTATTAAATCTATAATCATTCCCTAACTCCATATTTATTACAATCCAATACAACATAAAACATGTGTGTTTGTTGAATATCATGCACCTACCTAGACTTGGATATACTTTTCACTATGATAATTTGAGTTATCTACATAAAATATATATTAAAACTAGGTACATCAAAAATAAAACATCCTTCTCAAATTTTCAACCTTTAAAAGTAGATAAAGGTGGGTTGGGACATATATTCAATTACTTTCCCAATTTTTTGAGTTTGAGATAGTACCTGACATTTCCTCTACTAGTAAGGTTCATGTGCTTGAATTAGTTATTAACCCTATCTTACTATGTCTCTATCCCTATGTGGTCTTCAAGGAGGACATCATTATCTCTACTGATGTTGTTGTCCTTATCAACCATGTTGTTGGCGATATTAGTCCTTGTGTGGTTGAGGTTACCTAAAGATACCCCTAATCATGGTAGGATTTTAGATGATCTACTATCTCCCTATTTATGGATACAACCCATAATTTAATCTTAGACTTTATTAATTATTCACCTATTATGTTAAATAATCAATGAAATTTTGATCACTGCTTGAAGGTTCCTACTATCGAGAAGGAAAATTAGACCATTTAAATGTAAATTTACCCCTCTAATATAATGATTAACACACATATATTCATTGTGTGAAAAATAAACATAGGTAAAGAGATAAATGAATATGTCATCATAATATTAATCCATTCCATGCTACTATATTTAATGTAATTTATTGATCCTTTAAAGGATAAAAATGCATTAATTGATGATTTATTCAGTGATAGTAGATGTTTATATACAAAATAGAATTGGTTAGTAATTGTAACTACAAATGGTTATAGAACTATATCACCTAATTTCATCTAAATACTATGATTAAATAATTTAATGAAAAAATTCTCTACTATCATTCCCCCCTTTAATATTTTTTTTTAAAAATGTACCCTCAAAATAGATCAAATTTTACCTTGCCAAGTGACTTAGTGAGTATATATCCTACTTGTGAATATGTTGTGTAGTACCAGAGTTGAATGTGGTTGTTCAAAACTTGTTCTCAAATATAGTGGCACTAGACCTTCATGTGTTTGGTCCTATCATGAAATATTATATTTTTAACAAGCTTTAACACACCCTAATTGTCATAGAAAAGAATCATTGATAGATCTTTAGGAATGTCTATGTTAGACAAAATGTGACTTAATCAAATTACCTCAGACATAACTCATCATATGACATACTATTTTACATCTATGTATGACAGAAAAACTACAAACTACTTCTTACTTATCCATGAAAATGGTTTAGATCAGAGATGAAAATAATACCCTAAGGTTGATTTCCTATCATAAACAAATCCAACATAATATGAGTCTATGTAACTTTGCAAGAAGAAATTTGATTTCTTCTTGTATTTCAAACCATAATCAATTGTACCTCAAAAATATCTCAAGGCATGCTTCAATACAACCCAATGAAATTTCTTTAGCTCTTACATGAATCTCAGAAAATAGATAACATTATAACATATGTCTAATCTAGTATAAGTTAAGTAAATGAGAGTCCCAATCATCTGATTGTAGTGAGTTTAATCTACTTGAGGTGACTCCTGAAAATGAGATAGTTGTATACCTTTCTCTATTGGTGTGATATTGGTCTAAAATCTATCATCTTGTATTTATCTAAGAGTATCTTTGCATGTTTCATCTATGAAACAAATATATGATTTTGCTTTTTCCATATCTCTAATCTAAGATAATAATTAAGTAGCCTCAAATTTTTCATGTTGAAGTATTTTTTAATGTCATTATTTACTTCTTCAACAAGATCATCTAAACTTCCTATGAAAATAAGATTGTCCACATACAAAACTAGAATGATAATCTCTATGCCTACCTTCTTGATATACAAATTAGTATATGAGGGTCTATGAATGAATCCATGATATAATAGCTAATAATAAATCATAATTTACCATTCCCTTGGTGTTTGATTAAGTCCATCTAGTGACTTAATTAGATGACATACCTTATGAGTATGTTTTTCATCAATGAAGCCTTCAAGCTGGGTCATGTACACTTCTTATTTGAAGTCACCATTTAAAAATGCACTTTCATGTCCATTTATTGATTATGTCATCCTTTTTATGCTACGAGTGCACAAACAAATCTGATGGTCATGATCTTTGTAGTGTGTGCAACGGTATCCTCATAGTCAATTCTTTATTGCTAAGAATATCCATTTGTAATAAGTCATGATTTATATTTGTCTATGGATCCATGTACCTTTTACTTTGTCTTGAAAACCCACTTGTAGCTAATAGATTTCTTTTCTATAGGCAGATCAACATGTTACTAGGTCCTATTTTTTACGAAGGCATTACATTTAATATTAATGGCCTCTTTCCATTAAGGTTGATGTAAATCCTCTTGAACCATCTTTGGTTTAGTCTTATCAACTAATGAACTCATTAGAGCTATAATAAATTCATGTATCATCTATCTTCTGGTCTAAGCTCTTAATGAAGTATTTAGATTATAGTTCAAGTTATTTCTAGGCCAATGCCTATCTTCTACTCTCTACCCAGTTTGGGCATCAATGTTATTTATTATTTGATGAATATTTATCTTTGAGATTTCCAAGATGAATGAACAACTCTCCTTGTATCTCACCTTCTTTGGGAGAAGGTTATTCATTCTGATCATCTAGATGTGGGGATAGTCTATGCGAGGTGGTTGTTATAACTCCTTTTGTGGTAGTTAGTCTAATGATGACTCATCACAAACGACATCTTAAATTTCTTAGATCTCTTTTATCTCAGGATCCATGACATTATATGTTCTTAAGGTGGTATGATGCCATAGTATAATACAGTAAAGTGTCCTTAGTTCGATCTTCTTCTTCTCTGTAGCATGGACACGCATATAAGATGTAAAAATAAATACTTTCAAATGAGAAATTGAAGTTTTATGACCAATCCATACCACTTATGGTGCCTTGTCATGTAAGATCTTTGTAGGTTCCCTATTGAGAAGATATACAACTATTTGAACTACTTCTACCCAAAATGGTGCATCTAACATTGAAGTGGAAAGCATCCAATGAGCCATCATCATGATTGAATAATTTTATCACTCTACCACTCCATTTTGATATGGTGTATAAGGAGAAGTTAGGTGTTTTTTAATGGTGTATTGATTCAAGAATGCTAGGAATTCATTTGAGGTGAATCCACCACCTTAATTTGAGTGGAGTTAAGGAGGCCTCCTTCACTAGGTGAAAACAATGTGGTAGAATACCTTATAATGAGTTAAGGCTTCATGCCTCTTCTTCATAATTAACACCTATGTCTTTCGAGATAAATCATCAAAAAATAATTGAAAGTACTTGAATCCTTTGAAATAAGTAGGTAAGGGTATAGATAGATTTATATGTACTACATAGAGATGATCCTTAGTGTGTGAGGAAGTTGGCTCAAATAAAATAGTAAGTTATTTGTTGGCAAGGTGTATAGGGCATATAATAAAGGGATGAGACAGCTATGAAAGTCCATAGACCATGGCCTTAGATTTTAGTTAGTTTAAATAACCATGAGAAAGGTGCACATATCAATGATGCCACAATGTTATCGATTCTATCATAGAGGCAAAAAGAGAAACATTATTAGATTAAACTACATCTAAGGCAAATAGTTAATCCTTCAAAGAAGCTCTAGCAATGACCTAGACATCCCATGATAAGAAACAATTTTTTTTGCCATTATTGATCATGAACTCTACCTTAACCTTATGATTCAAGCGCTGACTTATAGAATAGATATTTATTGTCACAATGATGCCACAATGTTTTGGATTCTATCATAGAGGCAAAAAGAGAAACATTATTAGATGAAGCTACATCTAACACAAATAACTAATCCTTCAAAGGAGCTCTAGCAATGACCTAGACATCCCATGATAAGAAACAAAATTTTTTGCCATTCTTGATCATGAACTCTACCTTAACCTTATGATTCAAGTGCTAACTTATAGAATAGATATTTATTGTCAAGATAGGGACATATAGCACTTTTAGAGGTTCATATCCTGAGAAGAATGATGACTATGCCAATTCCTTCTACAACATACTCTTTATCATCTATAATTCAAACTTGAACTCTAGTGGGTTGAGTCATCAATGACTCAAATAGTTCCTTGCATCATATCACATGTCTACAAGGACTAGACTTCATCAACAAAACTTTGCTTATGTGTGATGAGGTTTGGGAGACAAGAAGAATGTCTTTATATATGCCACTACATTCTACTTTTTTGTATACATCCTCTTCAAATTCGTCATCCTTTTGATTTTGTGCCACTACATGTCCACACTGCTTCTATATTTGAGGATGTCTCTTGGATTTATTTGATTCTTCTCTACCGGATGTTCTTTCTTGACTAGATGAGCCTTGTTTCAAGGTATGAGATCATGAGATATCAGTATCATGTGTATTGGTGTGGCAAATGTGACACCATTTTTTTGCATTTTTAGCTTTATGCTATTATTTTATCTACTTTAGTGGCCTTTTTGAGAATTTTAGACCATGTTCCTTAGAGATAAGGGATTTATCCTAGAACTTTTTTTGTACACATTGAATGTCTTCTTCTAGTTGAAGTAGATTCACTAGTTATTTGAAATACACTACTTACTTTGTGATGTTTAGTGTCATTAAAAATGTACAAAATTAAGAGGGGAGAGTTCTTAGTGTGATCATAACCAATAACTTTTCATCAATTATTTCTCCAAGAATAATTAAATTTTTTCATAGTTCTGTTGCATGGCATAAGAATTCCTAAACTTTCTCTCCTTTCATAGTGAGAGTATGAAGCTTCGACTGGAGATGGATTATCTTCATCTAATTCTTTACCTCGTATATGGTGGATAAAATGTCCCATGCCTCTTTTGATGTCAAATCATCTTGAATATAAGGTTGAACCTCATTGGTGAAAATAAGTGTGATTAACATCAGGGATTTGCATATGACTTATCATATTTTGTTTTCTCATCATCTCCAATCAAATGGGTAACCACACCAGTGATGAACCCTCATAATTATTTAAACTAAATAATCATTCACATCTTCATCTTCCACATGGTGAAATGTTTCCCTTCAAATAATTACACATTGGACAAAAGGAGTTTGGTTGCAGACATATTTTATTTATTTTTTAATTTAATTTATAGAAAATTTTACAATCAAATAAATATTTTATGCTTCAAAAATATGTCTAAAATTCATTTACATTTTTGAAATGTTGCCTTCTTTATAGTCTTTCCTTTGGTCACAAAAAAATTTGTTATTTTACTTAATCCATACTTCTCTACTTAAATTCTTGACTGCTCACTTATCTTGATTTGAGGATTTTTTTCAACAAAAAAATGATGGAGAGCATGCGTGGGTTTTATGCTTCACCTAGATGATAGATAAGAGAATCTTTTCTAACTAGACTCTCAAGGATCATTAAATATTCTTACATGCTCTATAACTACACTTTGATTGCCTCTCTCTACTTTTCATAATTATGTAGCATTATTTTCTTCAACTATGTTGCTTCGTACTTTTCTTCTTGGTTGCATTATTGAGCTTAACAAGCTTGCAATCTGACTTCCACACTACATTTCATGGTGCCTCTTTATGGTGTCTTATTTCTTTGTAATTATTATAAGGATAAAAATACTTTGACCTCAATCCACTCCTTATATCTTGGGTATTTCATTCATGCTTTTTTCATGGCATCACTTGCTTGTTTAGTTTCCATAATTTGGAATGCTTCATCAAGCTTAGATCCTTCCTTATGCTACATGTCGACCAGATGAAGAAGAAAGGCTCTTTATTTTATAATTCATCCTTGTGGGCTATTTATCTTCTTGTATTACTCTATTGTATCTTTCTCTAGGCAGGCATCTACTAGGTGATTGACTAATTTGATACCATATGAAGAAGTAAAATGCATTGATTGATAATTTATTCAATGATAGTAGGTGTTTATATAAAAAATAGAATTGGTTCATAACTATAAATATTTAATGGTTATATAACTGTATCACCTAAATTCAACTAAATATTATGATTAAACAATATAATAACAAAATTCTAAGGTACCATCCTCTAATGCTAAAAGTGTTTCATATTGAACCTATTGATAAACCAACATTGAAACTAATCCTAGGTGAGGGAATCAAGATCTAGGTTTTCATTAACTTCAATATTTTACCACTAGGCCAATTTTGATCCTATAATAATATGATAATAATAGGATTTATCAGACTCAAGCACAATAAATAAAAAAACTATTTCATATATCAATCATGGTGAATACATATAAATATTTAATAATATTATTCACTCTAATATATTTATTTTGTTACTTCTTTCATATGGAAGATACAAATTATATATTAATATAATTCATATATATGGGGACCTCAAATATCCATAAATCTCTCACCTAAACAAACTAAATAGTAATCTATTATAATATGAATATATTGTTATTAAGAATATATTCGACTAAATAATGAGTCTAACCATAAGTTATTAACATATTATTATTTTACCAAACAATAATTACATTATATATTAATAATTTTTACATAATACCTTAACACTCACCCCCTGTGAATATTATTAATCCTATCTACACCCCATTAATCTAAGCATGGGAAAAATATACATCCTTCATAATTGAAATGAATAGAATCATATGCCAACACATACTTTTAGATCTACATACTACTAACATAATCTTACTATACATGACAACTAATATGTAATGGAACGCATCCCACATTTACTTTATTTTATCATATGTCACTAGGGGTCATCTCCATAAATAAGTAAGGTAGTCAAGGGATCTATGTAGTTAGTTTCCCTCCTATACTTCTATTTGCCACATTATATTATATCTATATTCTCCCTTTTTCTCCAAATATTAAAATATGTCTGAACAAGTAGGGTAATGAAAACATACAACTAAAAAATATGAAAAACACAACACACATAATATATGTCACTAAATCATTTTAGTCCCCATCATTGGTAACTGATGAGAGGTTATAGAAACCTCCTTCCTCCATGTATCCTCCTTCCTCCAGTAGATGAAGCTACTCACATAGCTAATGAACTTAGTATGTGATCTAATTATTCTATCATGTTCTATATTAGTTGCTTCCATATAAATTGTAACCCCCTTCATAACACAGGCATCACGTACAAGTAAAAAAATATCCGTGAGGTAATTTTTAATTATTTTTACAATTTTTTGACAATAATAAATTAATTTTGACTCTTTTGATGACAAAATTAAAAAAGACTCTTTTGACATTTTCAATTTTTAAAATATAGCTATGACATACAGTAAAAAAATCTTTATTAAATAAAATAGAGTTTAATAAAAAAAAATTTAAAGACATGACAAATAGATAATAAGTTATGAGAAAATAATTTGACAACTTTTAACTCTCATCTCTTAAAAAGTCTATCAAAAATATTAATTTATATGGATAAGACCCTTTTGATAATAACCTTTTGACAAAAAAATAAAAGGACCAAAGAAATTGTTTATTAAGTATAATCATTAAAACATTATGACTCTTGACTCTATATGATTTGACCCACAAAATGACCAATTTAAGCCTAAATTAATAATATATATCAATAATAAGAACTAAATGAGTTCAAACTACAAATGAACTAACAATACTTAAAATAATTTATTAATATTATATTTTGGATTTTTGACTAATCAAATAATATGACGCAACTAATCATTTCACCAAAAAGTTATCACAACTTACAATAAATTTGACAAAAATGTGCCAATGTTTGTGGATGGATCTATTATGCATTGTATACCATTATACTATATATTATTGTAGGAATGACCTCATATTTGATAGAAGGAAATAGAAATAAAAAATACATCTAATATTTTCATTGAGATGTCAAGGAGAGAGCTTTGTATACTTTGATCCAGATATAACGTGCTAAGTTTTAGTTTGTAGGTAGATGTAATCAATTAAGCATGATCTAGCTTGGATGAAAATTTTAGAGTGATTTAATCCACACAATAATATTCAATATATTGTGTTTTGAACTGGTAAGAATGATGACCGAACAAAAACGTAGATCTCAAGCATGTAAAAGCACGAATTAGAATAATTGCATGCAGATATGGGGACATGTTCCACAAGGATGAGCACAGTGGATTTCCTTTAGAAAATAATTAATCAAAGAATTAATTATGTATGTTTGGAGAGAGATAAATAATGTTGTAATGAATCATATAAAGCTATTATGAGCATCTATTCTAAGCGTGATTGGATTAGATTGAGGCATCACTTGAAGACTTGATCCCATACATTAATGAATATCTATAGATGTTAATTTTTTCAAGGACATAGATATATAGCATGTTATTATCTAAGAATTTATAGAATGCAACAACAAATCAGATCTATTACACATAGACAACAAATCTACAACGAAGGACATGAGTGAATAGTGGATTTTGAACATAGTTAGGGGACTATGCATAAGCTAAAGTTTTAAGAAGAATATATCATGTATCCACACATGTATGATATATTTTCACCATTTAAATTATCCAAAATGTAAATTTAGGATAGTTGAATTCAAAATAAATTTACACGTCATTCTCCTCTTTCATGCATAGATAGATATCTTTAATATCAACAAAAATGGTGCCTTTAGAGTTGAATAGCTTTAAATAAAACTACCAGTCACGTGATCTACATCCACTAGAGCAATATTGTAAGGAATACTCTTACACATTATTTACACCATCAAAACCACCTAGTCTAATACCACATAATAGGATTTATCAAAGATAAGCACAATAGACAATAGAAACTATTTCATATAACAATCATGGTGAATACATAGAAATATTTAATAATATTTTTCACATTGAAATATTTATTTTGTTACTTTATTTTCATATGATAGATAAAAATTATATAGGAATAACATTCCTATATTTTAGGATCCCAAATCTAAATAAATATCTCACCTAAACAAACTAAACAAGAATCTAGTATATTATGGATATATTGTTATTAACAATATATTCAACTAAATAATAAATCTAACCACAATCTATTAATGTATTATTATTTTAAAAAATAATAATTACATGATATATTAATAATTTTTATACAATACATCAATATATTATTGATAAAAAATTAGATATTCCCATAATATCCACATGTGTTGAATAATCTAGTTGCAACTACATAACCAAGAATCTTTGTCGACCCCATAATGAAATAAAATAATATCAAGGAAAATAAATAATTAGGCACAATAATTATGAAATAATAACATGTATTGATTTTTATTGAGTGAATAAAATAATTAAATACACATGCATAAATAAACCTCATCTCGGAATTGGAGTTTACATGTAAAATTTGAAATTTAAAAAATAGGAAAACTTGACATGCTTTTTAAGTAGCTATTTTTAGTAAGTTTCTCATGGAAGGGTATGCAGAACTAAAAGTATAAAAAACTATTATACACACTAAAATTAACATATCAGATGAATTTCAACAAAAGTTCATGTCTAATTAAAAAAATATAAAATTTATAAAAATAGAAAAACCCTAAATGAAATACTAACATGCATTTTAGATCCCTCAAATGGTCATGCATGGCCTCTAATAAATTTTGAAAACATAAATAGAAAGGGTGGATTATGGATGAAATTAATTTTTTGAGACTGTTCTTTTGGCATGAAGGAGAGCCCAAAAAGAGCTACGGATCAAAAGATATGGCATCCAAAATTTTGAACTCATTTTTCACGTCAATATCCTCTAGATGAAAATAACTCAAATCTTGTGAGTTATTCTAATTATAGTACTACAATTTGTTCTTTTCAATCTTCTTAATCTCTAATTTTTAAATACAAGTGTTGTCTTCTTCTTTTAATACTTACCATTATACTAAATACTTGTTGTATCTTCGTTACTTCATGTTCATTGTCTTCTTATCTAGAATCTACACATTTTTAAAATTATTTTGTACTTGTTGATAATATACTTCTTAATATTATTCACCTTAATAGTATTTTCTATGTAAATCATATAGATATGAAACATTAAATACTTGAGAGATATCAATTTATGTGCTAAATTCACCTCATAAGCATTTTCATTAATTTTCTTCACAATTGTACATGGTCTAATATTTTTGTACTTTAACATGTTGTATGTGCCTTTCAAGAATCTTTATTTTCTTAGATAAAACATATCCAAATCTCCTTGTTAAAATACCTTTGAAATTATTTTTTAATCTGGTGATACTTTATATTTTTACACATTCTTTTAATTTTATTCTCACATCTTCTTGAAAGTATTGTATATGATCTGTGAATGCTTATGCATCATCAATAACTCATTTTGTAATTGGTAATTGTAACAAATATAAGACACCAATAGGATTTCTCCCATAAACAATCTAAACTTTTGAATTTATTATTGATCAATTTCCTAAACTATTATAGTAACACTTATCCTATGTAAATAAAAGTACCATTACCTTTTATCTACCTATGTATTTCAACATATTTCCTAAGATCATGTTTACAACGTCTATTTGTTCATATATTTGTAAGTAGTATGAACTATTGAATTGTAGCTTAGTCACCATATTATTACATAAACTCATCCAAAAATGATTTAGAATTTTTTTCCTTGTTAGATATAATGTTTTTCTTAGTAGCATGAAATCTCATAACATACTTGAAAAATAATTTTCTGACTTTAGTTGCATCATTGGTTTTATTCCATGTAATAAAATAAAACATCTTACAAAACATGTCTACAACCACAAAAATTAAATATTTAACTCTCTATGTAAATTTTAATCCCAACATAAAATTCCCACTCAATTATGTTGATGGTCCTTTTGGATTCAATAATGGCATGTATAGCCCTATATTCTATGCATTTCCTTTAACCATTTAACATATCCTACACCTTGAAACCTATGTTATCATATCTACCTTCATATTTGGCTGAAAATACTTGTCCTCCATAAAAGATATTGACTTTGTCTTTCCAAACTGTCAAATTAAACCACCATTATTAAAATATCCTATAAAATTGTCTCTTAGAGACCCAACTAGAATACATAATTGCTTCCCTTTGAAGAGATAGCAATCCTATATAAGTTATTCATCATAAGTATTGTTTGTCTCACCTATTAATGGATTCCTGAATTTCTCAATTATCTTTCCAAAATATAGATCAATATCACATACTTAATTACTTAAAATAAAAATAGTTTGCTCACCAAAGTAGTTATAAACCCCAATCGCCTAATCAAAGCATCAAATACCTAATTTTTCTTTCCTAATTTATGCTTCAAAACAAAAGTATATCCCTACAATAAAGATTCCCATATTCCGTGCATACTATTTAAATTCTTTTGAGTGTTCACATATTTCAAGACCTCATGATCAGTAAATAGGATTAACTACTTAGGCACCATGTAGTGCTTCCATTGTCTAAATGCTTGTATAATGGCATAAAATTCAACATCATACACAGAATACTTTTTTCTTAATTCTTTTAATTTCTCACTAAAATATGCCATTTCTTTTCCTTCTTGACTGAACTCAATGCCAATTCCCATAAATGAAGCATCAAAATCAACCTCAAACACTTTTATATAATATTATAATGCTAAAATTAGCTTTTCTACAATCTTCTGCTTCAACAACTAATTTTTTTTATTGTTTCTCTTGTCCATACAAGTTATTTTCCTCTCACATGTTATATTATTAGTACAATAAGAGTACTAAAACTATTAATGAAATTTATAAAAAAAAAATTTAAGCTATTGAAAATGATTACATCTATGATGATATTTATAATAGGCCACTTAACAATTACCTTTACTTTTTCTTCTTCCATTCTTAAACTATCTACTAAAATTAGAAATCCCAACAATACCAAACTTTAATGCATAAACCTGCACTTCTTCAAATTTGTATAGTGTTTATACTTTATTAACAAATCCAATACCATTATAAAATTATGTATGTGATGTTCTTTAGTCTTACAAAATACCAAAATATAATCAAAATAAACCACTACAAACTTACTAATGTATTTTTATAGCACTATGTTCATCACTCTCATTAATTTATTAGGTGCATTACATAATACGAATACCTTAACCATCAACTCACATAAAGCCTATCTAGTATTGAATGTTGTTTTGCATTCATTTACTTCATGAATTCAAAACTAATAGTATCTACTCCATTGATTAATTTTGGTGAAGTATTTTACTCCTACAAGAACATCAATCACATCATCTAAATGAGGTATAAAAAATATGGATTTGATGGTAATTTCATTGAATGTTCTACTATCCACACACATCCTCTAACATCCATATTTATTTATATTTAGCAATGTTGGTGTTTCATATGGACTCGTGCTCTCCCTTACTACATCATTCCTCACCAATTTAGTAATATGTTTATTCAATGATGTATATTTTATTAGACTTGTCCTATAAGTTTATTGATTTGGTAGAGATGATCCTAGAATCAAATTAATATTAATATGAATATCTCTATTTAGTGGTAATAAATATATTAACTCATTGGGTATAACATTTAAATATTATTTCAACACTACTACTACTTTTATTGGTATTTATACCATTTATGTGTCTTCATTCTTCACTATTAATGCATAATAATAATAATAATAATAATAATAATAATAATAATAATAATAATAATAATAATAATAATAATAATAATAATAATAATAATAATAATAATAATAATAATAATAATAATAATAATAATAATTTCTCTTATTGTCTTTGATAAATTATTTTTCATATAGCATGCTTTCAACCTCTCTTTCTTATTTAAGACACAACAAAACTACCTTCCTAGAAAGAATATGTTTTCTTTTCTCCACCATGAGTTATTTTTTTAATAAAAATTTCATGGCCTTCCCAATAACACATGACATGCATCCATGGGTATAATATCACACCATTTTTCATCCCTATAATTCTTTCCTATATAAAACTTGAATAAGTAACTTTTATCTATTGGAACATCACTCCCCTTTTTAAATCATGAAATATTATAAGGATTAAGATATTTTCACATTCTAAACCTAATTTCTCAATCATTTCCTTAGAACCCATATTTTCACAACATCCCCCATCTATAATTACTTTATCTAACTTACCTCTTGGAGCACACCTTATTTGAATAATATTTTTTTACAGCCATGCATCACCAAATTTTTTATTAGGTACCTATTATTTCCTTAGAGAAACCATTTTTCTCCTCATCATGATATTTTCTCCAATGTCTACTATTACAACTTCAATATTTTTCTATTATATGTTATCCTCAACTAACTTCAATCTTGGTAAATCCTCTTACCTCCTTTCATGTTATTAGTAGTGCACACAATTAAACACTCTATGTCTTTCTCTCTACATTTGTAACAAACATAAGATATGTGCTGATTTATAAACCATTCTCTATAACCACCATAGCCTCATCTTCTCTGAAATTCTCTTTCTCTTTCCTAATATTGAAACCATTTTATGTTATTTTCTTTACTTTCTACACGATTTGATAATTCTCCACTAGTGGTAATAAACACACCTCTATTTGAATTAAATCCATATCATCCCCTTATTGGATGACATTGTCCACTTCTTTCCCTAGTAGATTTTCTTATAAAATTCTATCTATTTTATTTTTTGTTACCTTCAAATCTAATTGATAAGTCTCTTCTATGAAAAGTATTTTATTCATTCTTAATTCATCTTGAATATAAAACATTTACATACTTTGTAGCCATTTATTCTTCTATTTCAACATGATCCACTCATATGGAATGCTTTTAAACTTCATCCATATACTCTTTTATATTATGATCCTTTTGGCTTAAATTATGGAATCTCATATATAGGGTTTATGAATAATCCAATGTAAGAAATTTCTCACTCAACTTTTTCTCCAACATTTTCCATGAGTTGATATTCTATTTAGCTTTTATCTATCTTTCTTTCTTTAGGTGATCCCACTAAATCATTGCATGTGACCCTTCAACTTTGTACATGTAAACATTACCTTCTTATCTTATATCAAAGTTGTCCATTAGAAAAACTTCTCTATGCTATTCTTCTAGTTTGTCAACTCCTCTAGTTATAAAATTCATCCACAATATGTAACATCAACCTTGATTCATTTATTCCTTCCCTATAAATCTCTAACCATATTGTCTTCCATTGATGGTAGTTGTCCTTATTTTTCTTCCTCTTACAAAATTTATTCTTCATGATCTATGTCTTCTTCTACTTCATCTCTAGCTCTCGTCTATATTTGATTTGTAATAATTTTCTTTTAATAATTCTACTTGGTTCTATTTATCTTGCATAGTCCTTTTCATCTAAGCAATTCCTCAACATCCTATCACCATTTCTTACACATCTAAGATTTAAACATACACTAATACCAAAAAATGAACTCAAATACTATTAAGGTAAATAAATCAATATGCATAATATTTATAAAATAATAATCTATATTGATTCATATTAAATTAATAAAATATTTATATACATGTGTAGATAAATAAATCTCAACTCAAAATTGGACTTGACATGAAAAATTCAAAATTTTAAAAAATTTAAAAAAATCAGTCTATTATTTTTAGCCACTGCTATTTTAAATAGTTTCAAATCCAAGTGTGCACAACCCAAAAATATCAAAAAATATTACAAATACTAAAATTAACCTATCAAACTAATTTAAACTGAATTTCACATCTTCTTACAAAATTATATAATTTTTAAAAATAGGAAAAAACACAAAAAATTAAAAAATGCATATTTGAACCCTCAAAATTTTAGATTTAGCCTTTAAAAAATATGAAAAAATACATAACTAGATATGGTAGGTTTTGGATGCACCAAACTTATTAATATGGTCATTTTGGAATGAAGCAGAGCTTAAACAGAGCTACAAATCAAAAGTTATGACTTTCAAAAGTTTGGACTCATTTTTTGCATCACCCCATCTATTCATCTAGTAAATATAGGTATATATATATATATATATATATATGATTTATTTAAATATTTTCCTATTTTTTTGAGGTGACCCTAATCTCCAATATGTCCTCATAGAGATCTATATTTCCTAACGTGAATACTTGGTGATTGTGATCTGTGACAATCCATAGTATGAGATTTTTATCAGTGGTGAATTGCATGGGATTGTTACCTGACAAAAAACTATGATACATCATGTCTTCGTTCAAATAGAGAATGATAAGGAGAATAATACTTTTAGTTCATAATCCCCTAGACTTCTGGTTATGACTAAGCAACCTCATCATTGATAATCTTGATAGGAGTGGGTAGGCAATCCCCAACAACCCCCAAACAAATATTAAATAATTTGTAATATTTTGGGTTCAAAATCTGATTAGGCATCCATATGGGTGAGTGGAGGGTCTACATGTGAATTCTAGTGCTCCTACTGAATCACTAGCTCAATCTATATATGTCCTAGATTATTCAAGTTGACCATTAGCCTCTCCATGGATATATGCCCTTGTATTTCTAGTTCCTAATAACTTTGTTTGATATTGAAAATTTATTATTATGGACCCTAATAATCTTAATCAAGCCACAAATAAAAATAGATAAAAGTTGTTACTTGATTTATTGATGTTGTAACTAGGCTTTGATACTAAAGTGTGATGTAGCCAAACACCAATTTTTTAAAAAATTAAAATTAAAAATAAAAATTAAAAATAAATAAATTATAACAATAACATGTTGATGGACTCCCTAATAAATTGGAAGCCAGCTAGGTCGAGGGAGGGTTCACTACGCCACTCCAAAAGTGACTTGGGAACTTTGGTAAGATTTATCGTTTCTCATGTCTATAATCATTATTAATAAATTAACATCGTCTTTATGTCCCATATACATAAAGTATTCAATCAAATTAATCGAAATATTATTAAAATAAAAAATCTATAAACACTCGTCTTATCTCACTAATACATTACAAATTTTTAAAAAAGGATTTAAATAACTTAATTAAATTAAATTCCATTACACATAAATTAAAATCACATCCATAAATCTTTTATTGCCTGGATCAACAAGGTAAAAGTACAAATTATAATTTATCTCAAATTAATTTTGAGTGGAAGGAAAGAAGAGGGACACAGATTAAAAGATCAAAATAATTGCCTTTTATTTCCACCCTCGGATTAAAAGATTCATGGACATAGATGTCTAACTTTAAAAAAAAACAATAATTTATTTTAATAAAGACGGGTTAGGAACATGTTCATCACAATCATAAGTTATTTATTCTTCGGTGCTTCCATCTAATAATTTTTACTTCACTAATTATTGTCGACCTATGGAAGAAATGACTAGAATTCTTTTGGTTTCTAGTTATTGATCGCAGGATTTATTCATAAGGCCTCCTGATATAAGGTTTCCTCATACGTGAAGTGGTGTGATTAATTTTTCAAATTAAATTATGCCACATAGGATGAGTTTCCATATTTTAACATTAAATATTATATGTCGTAGATACTAACTATGTATTTGAAAATGGTATCTTGACATCTCCATTTTATAAATATATAAAATTATTTCCTTATTATAATACATTAAGAATCTTTTATTAAGACACAATTCATTTATATTTTCACATACATGTTTATAAAATTATAAGTAATTAACAAATATTACGAAATTTAAACTTGAGAAACAAGCATAATAAATATTTATTACTTGGTCAGAGGTGTTCTATATGAAAAAGTATGCAAAGATTCATCTCACAGCACCAAGAAAAACAGAAGTATATTCCCTCTCAACTGTTGCCATGTGTATATAAGGAAGTTGTTATCTTTGCAATGTATTTTTCATCCTAATGGTTAGATAAAGTCACTTTTGTCTATGTAGACCAAATCTGACCTCCAAGGACCGACAGGATCTACCATACAACTGAAAATGGGTCTCTATTTTATGGATGCTATCAGTCCCGACTTCCATTAGCTTTTGGTGTATATTGAAATGTGGACTATCGTTTGAAGCTTTTTTGTGGTTTGGGAACATCAGAGTTGAAGGAAATGTGATTTATTATGATTCTTGGCTTACCAATATAACCCGACTGCATCCCCCTATCATTCCAAAAAAATCGTGTCTTTCTCTTCAATAGTTAGGCATGAAATTGCAAGACAAAAAAACCAAGAAATATGCCAAATTTTGGAATGGTCGATTAGATGAGAGTAGAGGTGAACAAACACCATGAAAAAGTTTGTGAAGGGATCTAATGAGTGTTTAACATAATCATAGCTTCCAAAGTCGGCTCTCTCAATTATCTTCTAGTGTCATATATACTATACCCAAGGAATGTCTGCACGAATAATACTGTTAGTTAGATCCAACCCGTAGACCTCTAAATATAATTTGATGTGTGATTTAGTACACAGAAGAAATATTTTTTAGATATATGCATTGGAAACCATTTACATACCTCAAATGTATAAACGTCCATAGATCCACCAAAGAGACAAGCTACAAGTTGAAGCCACAATAGAATGTTGGCGCCTGCATGCATTTTTGGCCCACCATGAATTGTCGTAGGAAAAACTAAACCAAAAATGTTTATAAAATTGGGCTTTCTCAAAACAAATTCATGGAAATTTTCAATGATGAAGGCTTGAATAGTTGTGAGGCATAGCCTGCTTCCACATTCAATAACAAACTTGGTGGAGTGTTGAGTCTCAAATTTACTTTTCGCACACTATATTTAATTGATAATGTTCTTAGCTATCTAATTCCACATCATCATTATTATTATTATTATTATTATTATTATTATTATTATTATTATTATTATTATTATTATTATTATTATTATTATTATTATTATTATTATTAACTAAAATAATAAAAAATTATAGTCTATATTATTGTAATATATAACTAGATTGATTGATCAGATTATTATCATTAAAGCTAATTTTTTTTTACAACATAATTTGTGAATGATGAAATTCATTCCTCTAATCTAATGTGCAGATCAAAGCAATAATGCAACAATGTTGATGTGCAATAAATACATTGAAGTTATAGATTATATATTATTGGGTTCATTGAGATGGAAGTGAATACCAAAGTGTTTACAAAGTTCATACCACATGTGTGCATAAGAGGGTAACATTAGCAATATACTGTGAATGCTGTGGTGGAGGAGTACAGGTTGAGAGGAAAGGTGGTTGAATAGCAATTGATTTTTGGTAGAAAGTAGAGTTTGTAGGTTTATTTGTCATTTATTAGGGTGTGTGCACATCATAAGATTAAAATGAAAATGAACTCCAATAATATCCTACATAATTTTTGAACTTACAATAGTTATTAGATTTACATGGCATTCACCCATTGCAAAGGGGTTCAAATCTTGCAGGGTGGTCAATTTTTCAATTGGATGTTTGCTATGATCAAGGGTCAATGAGGAAGACATGATAAAGGTTTTCTTACAAGAAGTTTCCATGTCTAATGTGTGACTCAAATTGGCACTTTAATGCCATTGATATCGAGACAAGAAATTGAGGTTTCAATGTCTATATTGTAACTTATGTCTATATATGCTGCCAATATATTGACACCATAGTCATACCCCTAGAATAAATGGAAACACCATACATAACTTGTAAGTGATGTAATATTTAAAAATGATTTGGACAACGATAATGAGGGGAGATGATGATGTATTTTAGATGATATCATATGAAACATACACATGCCTTGACTTCAAGGTAGTTGTTGAATTTATTTCAGCTACACCCTTTACAAAGGGTTTTGTATCTTGCAAGGTTGTGGGATATTTTATTTACTATTATCTATTTAATTATATAAATACTCCATGTCTAATGTGTGAATCAAATCAAGAATGTAATTTCACTGATGCAGGGGCAATAAAGTGAGGCTTTGAAGTATACATTATTCCTTTAATTGTAGTTTAATTGAGTTCCAAAGTTTTAAGCAAGTGCATGTCAAATGGGTGCATAATAAAACATCATTGATGAAATAATGTGAATGTTGGGATTAATGAGTTTTTGATTGAAAGAAAAGGTGGTTGATTGTCGATCCATCGAAGATGGTAGGGAGAGTTGGTAGGTTTAATTCTCAAATAATAGGGGGTGTCAAAATTGTACACTTACAAGGGGAATATACTCAATCGACGAAAATAAAACACTGACCAAAAAATTAACAAAAATGAAATATACATTTCTTCTGACGTAACTTGCACCATTAAGGCAACTGCTAGTTATTTTTAAAGGGTGAAGAGGCCATGCCAATGTCCAACTAACATCCAAGCTTTAGTAGAACTATGACCCTAAGTCACTCACCAAAACCACCTTTCATGACATGGTTGTGGCTTTGTCACACACCTTAATTCATTTTACTTTAAATACAATTGATTATTTTAGTAATTATCATTTGTATTTCTAAAATATTTAACAATAAACAAATAAACAATCATATCTTATATATACATTTTTTATATGTATATCTTTTTCATAAGATATGTTTGAATATTTCCAATTTTAATTATATTATTAGGAATATATATTTCAACTTCTTATTTATCATATAGATTGAAAATAAATTTAATTTTAATCCCTTATAGATTATTTTCCCCTTGTTGAAAATATGACAAGAAGTATCAATATTATTTTCCAAGGGTAATTTCCAATTGCTGGAAACATGGATTCCAAAATGTTCATGTAATATTATGTATTATTATCAAGGGTCAATTTCAAGTTACTAAAAATAGGTTTCACGAAAATGCATAGGTATTTGGGTTGAAATTTTACTCTTTTTTTTTTCTTTCATTAAATTTTAATTCTTATATTATAAAAAAAATCACATGGTTAATATTATTTTGTTTACATTTTTAGGGAACTCAACTGAAGGTGACTGTGCTTATTTGAAGGAGGTTTTGAATCCACTAACTAAGAGGATCTTGAAACATAAATGGGTTTCTATAATGATAGTTACTATTTTCACCATAAGCTTCTGAAAGAGACTAAAACTAGTTCAACATACATGCTCTCATTTCTACCTTCAAATTACTTATTGTAATTACTCTTCAATAAATATTTCCACAATAATTATTTTCTAGCCTTTTCAAAGCTAAATTGTAATGTATGCTAGAAATGCATTATGGATTGCAACAATTCATATTTCCTATTCAAAAGTTTAACCATTTTTCAAAAGACAATTAGAATTTTTTATTTCAAATAATGTAAAATCCCTTTTCAAATAGACAACATATATTGTTCAGTAGTGTGTGTGTGTGTGTGTGTGTGTGTGTGTGTGTGTGTGTGTGTGTGTGTGTGTGTGTGTGTGTGTGTGTGTGTGTGTGTGTGTGTGTGTGTGTGTGTGTGTGTGTGTGTGTGCGCGCGCGCGCGTGTGCGCATGCATGTGTACACACACATATATTATTGAACGATATATTTTATATCTGTATAACACATTTATAATTTGCATTTACAAGAATTTAAAATTATTTTCCTAATACAATTAACAACTACAATTTCTTGTTGGAATTCACCATACTCAACAATATTTCTCATTTTTGAAACATAGTCTCAATCAATTTAAATAATAATAAATTTAACACTCTTAATAATTGTAGTGATCTACTCTCATAACATTATTCTTTCAATAAAAAACACTTCTAAAATTAAATGCTTTATTTAACTCAACAACATCCCAAGCAAAAAGAAATAAACACTCAAGGGTTGCATATAATCTCAAAAATAACTTTTATTTATTTTTTTAATGATTTTTTGCATCTACAACCACATAACATTTCCTTTCTTTCTATCCATAGGAAAATAACATAACGATAACTAGTTAAAAAGGAGGTTCTATCTAGCGATCATTATGATGTCATTATGTGTTCTAAACCCTAATCAACCCCTAAAATAATTGGTGATCCAACACGTTAAAATAGTCATGGATAACAATAAAAAATAGACAAGATAGTAATGCTTCCAATACTCATATAATAATGACATACATACACAAGAAAAATATAGTTGGGCAAATATGAGCACATCAATAATAAGCAGTAAAGTATTTTATTTGAATGTATTTTATTCAAAATATTATGTAAGAAAGAGGAATGAATGTGATATATAAGTCTCTAGGGAACAATCTTCCCCTTAACATAATACTCATATTTGTCTTGAAATCTATGTAGGGAAGGGGAGCCAACATGCATCACTTAGGACTCAACTTTCCCACTACAAATATTAATAACGAAATGAATACAACATGAAACCATTATATCCCAATGATTATAATTGAAATTTTATTAATTCCATGACATTTTATTCATGTACATCCATATGATATGCACTAAAAAACAAATGTAACCATGCTTCACATATAGAAATAAATAAAACTCTCAATGCCTACATACTCAAAAACTGTAAACCTTAGAATTTCATGACACAATAATATACAAAAACTAAATCTTACACAATAAAATTCACTAGATTTACCTAAGAATTTAACAAGTCATGATTTCTTTCTCCTAGTAATATTTTTCCATGTTTGTAATTTATAATTTCATTCATCTACCCAAAATCATGATACAAATTTTAACATTTAGAGACAATGTATTTTTTTTCCACTTTTGGAATAAGTTAGTTTATTTATTTTTAATCAACTAAAAGGGAGACAAGTGTCTCTTATAGGCCATAGCTCCACCTCTTCAAAGGATGTGCAAATAGAATAACAATTTTAGTTTTTTTAATACATTTTAGCAATCCCATGTGTTAAAATTCTAAATGAGCCTCTTTTTTTACAAATTAAAATAAATAAGGGTCTCTTTATTATGATTTTAAAAGTGTGCCTACATATAAATCTAAAAATTATACGTTAGAAAGGGTTTCCTCAAGATTTTATTTTTCTAGGTGTTATATTTCTAAGGGCCCTTTAAGAAGGCATAAGAATAATGTATCCACAAATAATTCTAAGTATAATTAATGTATCAAGTAGATACATACAATTATATATGAGGTGTAACACCCCCACACACACAAACATTCAATGTTTATATAACAGGGCAAAATGGCTGTGTGGCATGGGTAGTCAATCATCTATTATCTTTCCCCTAATCACCATCATCCATATGTCAATTATACACTATATTTATCTATTAAAATTTTCATGTAACAATAATAATGAATTATTAAAACATCATCATACATACATCTTAAGTCTTAGGATTATTGAATCCGATCATAATGGCATTAACTATTTTTATTTATTACTTGCAATGCCACTCACATATGGTCACATCATCGAGTCGTGATTTTTATTACAAGGAACTAATAATAAATACACTAAACATAATGTTAATTATATAACCAATATAGAATAATTATAGTTATCTTATCATGACAATAATATGAAATAAACATGTAACATTACAACATTCCAAATTAATTCTATCTAAGCATGATATATTAGGAAGCATAAAAATATTTTCCATAATATATTATATATCCATATCAAAAAAAATAATACACTCAAGTCATTGAACTATAATTGAGGTTATTTACCCTCTTGTCATTTTTTCCATCATATTTACTCGAGTCAAGTTTTTTAATTGTCTAAGTAACTAAGTAAACTCAACCCAAACATAACCTCAATTGAGTTTTACATTATTAGTTTTGACATAAGTAATTATGAGTATTAAATATGTTTCTAAACATATTAATTGACACCTAAATGAAGCTTCATTATTAAAACAACACTTATAATATGATAAAATAATATAAAACACATAAAACTATTTAAAAAATCAAATTTCTAGTTTTGGAGGAAAAATTGAAACCAATCTAGAATGACTAGAACAAGGCAAGGTGAAGCATAGAAAATATTAAAATAGACAAAATATTACCACCTAAACTCATTGAAGACAAAAAATTTCAAAAAATAACAATAAAAACTTAATGCTCCTATATGAGATAATCAATGGCTCCATAAGCCCTATTTCCCAAACCCCATTTATCATGCTTATTTATATATTACTATAGGGGTATAACATAGAAAAAATATCATTTGTTATCTCACTATTTGGACACTTTTCACAAGGGTCCATATATGAATCATTTATGTAGCTAATGGTGGTTGTGCACATCAATATTATACACACAAAAAATATCTCAATACCCATAACCTTCATAAGTGAATCCAAAATGTTTCTTATATTTTAATAGATTCTCTATTATTATATTACTCTCCTCTACCATTACATATATAAAATTTTATTATTTATCAATCCCTTTCATTTGAGAGTGGCATTGAGGATTATTTTCTTAAAAAAATTCACTTTGATTGTCATGATCTATATTTATAACCTTACAAATGAACCCAATAGTGAAACACAATAATTGAGGTAAAAGAATAATTTATTTTAATATTATAATACATTTATTCACCCTTGATGATGTATATATAAACACTTTTTTGTCATTTTCTCATTTAACTTATAGATCAACTTAACAAGTTATACACATATGCACTAATAGATCCATTGTAGTCAATATATCCAATGCAATCATACATAAATCCATTTATAATGAATTCCTTGATTTCAAATATGATACCTTGATAATATATTTCATACTTATACATCTTGTTTTAGTAACATAAGATCTTATTCACCAATATCTAATGTTCCTTTCCTAGAATCGGTAGACATATTATCAAAATTCCTTATGCATGAGAAATATAAGGTTTTATATAGACCATTTCATACATAAGATTTCCAATAATAGCAGCATGTGAAACTTGATGAATTCCATTGCTTCCCTATTGTGTCTTATGAACTACTCAACAAAGAGTTTTTGACCCACTAGGAAAAGGTTACTCAAATTCATAATTTCTTGTATCCTAAAACTTTAGGATTATATTATAATATTTTATTTTATTTATCATAATATTTTATTTATAATATATATTTTAATTTT